>OY776111.1:118864574-119340720 GCA_963675035.1 Allygus modestus
ACTCTTGTGAAATTTTATTGTGCTCCGCATCTAAAGTTTTCTTTTCACAACAAACTGATTTGGCCCTGTTGAAAAGAGAATAAGCTTCTGGTTCTTTGACTGATTCACAGTGGTTTGATTTGTAATTGAGGTATCGACCTGTGTGTGTTTTCTTTCTAAAAATTTCTGTTTTAAGGGCGTTTCCATCTTTAACTACATTTACATCCAAAAATGCTAGTTTTTTGTCTTGTTCTTTTTCGGTTGTGAGTTTAATTGTTGGTGAAACTTTATTTAAATGCTCAGTAAACTTGTCTAACTTTTTATTGCCATGATTCTAGACTGCAAAGACATCGTCAACGTACCTCAGCCACACTTTTGTTTGAAAACAAGCAGACGCAATAGCTTTCTATTCAAATTCATAAATATGTTGGCAAATATTGGTGATAGAGGCGATCCCATTGCCATTCCCTCATCCTGAAGGAATATCTGGCCCTCCAATTCAAAATAATTTGACTCGGTACATAATTTAAGCAATTCCATAATTACATCTACTGGGATTTTGGTTCTTGTGTTCAAGTTTTGGTCATTGTGTAACCGTTTTTCAATGATTTATAGTGTTTGGTTTACGGGAATATTAGTGAAAAGACTTTCAACATCAAAACTAACTATCATATCCTTGTCTGAAATTTGCATGTCTTTTGTGATTTCCACAAAATGCTTTGTGTTTGTTACATGTGAATCAGTATTTCCTGACAAAGGTTTGAGTATGGGCAGGAGAAATCTACATAGTTCTCTACTTGGGGAGTCTCTTGAACTAACAATGGGTCTCAGAGGAACACCTTCTTTGTTTATTTTTGGTAGCCCATACATGGGTGGAGTTTTTGAGTGGTGTGGTGTAAGTCGTTTGCGTTGTCCGTCTGTAAAAAATTCTTTGTGTTTTCTGAGAGTCTTTTCGATTTTAGTTTCATAACTTCTAGTTGGGCCCTTCTTTAGTAGTGTGTATTTTCCAGCTTTAAGAACATCCTGAATTTTATGTGAATAATCAACTTTATTTATTAAAACAGTTGCATTTCCTTTGTCGGCTGGTAAAATCTTTAGGTTTTCTTCCTTTTTTAAAGCATTTAAGGCCCCTTTTTCCTTTCTTGTTATGTTCGGTTTTACTGGTTTTACATTTTTAAGTGCCGCACTGGCCTCACTTCTGAATTGATCAGCTACATCCTCAGGGAGCTGAGGTGTCGCCGATTCAATACCAGTAATGAAATCAAGTACATTTATAGCTTTTGGAGCTACAGCAAAATTTAGGTCTTTAGAAAGTAGTTGCATTTCGTCGTGAGTCAGTGTTTTGTCCGAGAGGTTTATGACCGCTTGGGGCGTTGCGGAATTCGTGGAATTTTCCACTTGCGCCTCTCGCCCTACTGTCCATTGGTTTGAAGTGATTTAGCTTCTTTATTTGTGATTGTTTATTGGATTCACTGTGCCTATCAGCAGATTTGTTTAAGTTTTTAAGATGTTTTCAAACTCTGGACTTATTAACTCAAACAATTTTTCTGTTTCTACGTTTACTTGGGTTTTGGATTTTTATTTGTTGCTCAGATGAAAATTAAGCCTATCTTTCATTAGTTTTTGGCTGGCTGTTGATAAAATCTTCTTCGCTCTGTGGCTGTAGTAAGGAGATTTTAATATGAGACCTTTGGGAACGAGTCCTTTTTTACATTTGGTCAAATACGTGACATGATTATTTTCTTTAGTAAGTTTAATCTTAAGTTTTTCTAATTTTCTGATTTTTTGTCTGGTTTCGGGTCCATACCGTGAATCAACTGTATTTTTGAAACTCATAATAGCGATGGATTTGAATTTATTTCTTGATTTATTTGGACTTTACCTATCACTTCTAGTGTTTAAAACTACACTACGTTTCGGGAGGTAAGGAAACTCCTCCCGTTATCAAGTGAACCCTACTTACATCTAGATATCAGTGTTGTTGTGTGTGTCCGTGAATGCGATAACTTGAGTAAAAAATGTCCGATTTTGATGAAATTTGGCTCAAATGTGTTAAAATGACATTCATGACTTTAAGTTCGAAAACCAGAAAAATCACACCATGGGAACGGGGGTTTATGGGGGTTTTAAATTTTCCAAAAATCAGTTTTTTGCATTTTTCACCCTACAATTTTTAAAAACATAATTTTGGGTTTGACCATTTTATAGAGCTTAAAAAAACAAATTATATGGTACTTTGAATTATTAACCTATGTAAAGTGGTTGCGGAGAAAATCCAAAAAAACCTACTCATAAAATCTTCCATGTTAATCTTATGGGAAAAAGGTTTTTGGCTTTTCCTCAGTTCATTTTAATGTAAACTTCACATTTGCTTTTACCAATCTATTCAGTTCCACAAAACAATCATTTTGGTGATTAAATTGTGATTCTACGCCCAACCGTTGCAGAGATATTCAAAGTGCTAAACACAGTACGTAGTCCAATGTTATCCTTATGGGGAATAAATAAATTTTGATATCTCGATTATTTATGAATGTATGTTGATGAAACTTGGTATGTGGCTTCACGTAGTCCTGGTATATTGATATTTCCACAGCAAATTTATTTTTTGTTGATTATTCCCATAGCAGCAAACCTGCGTACTCAGCCCTATATTATTCTTATAGAGAATAAGTCAATGTTATGACTCCCTTAATTATGAACATAAATTAATAAAACTTGGTATGTAGCTTCACTTGGTTGAGTTATATTGATAATTGCATAAAAACACATTTTTTCCTTGTTGCAGCAAACCTGCTGACTCAGCCCCATGTTATTCTTATGGAGAATAACTAAAGTGTTATACAGCGCTTATTTATGATTGAATATTGATGAAACTTGGTATGTGGTTTCGCCTAGTTAAATTCTATTTATATTTGCATAAAAACCAATTGTTCGTATTCCTTGTTTCAGCAAACCTACATACTCATTACCAATGTTATTCTTATGGAGAATAATCAAAATCGCTTATATGTGAATATATTTTTATGAAACTTGGTATGCGGCTTTATGTGGTAATAAGACAAATATTATGCATTGGAAATTCGCTGAGTACGCAGGTTTGCTGCGACGGGGGTATTATTTGTATTACAGCATTTTTTTCAGGACAAACATGGGTTGGAAAAAATTGAAGTAAAGGATGATGGCTGTGGAATTGGAAAGAGTGATGCAACTGTTATGTGTTTGCCAAACTACACTTCCAAACTTATAGACTTCTCGGACCTAGGTACCGTAATATAAAATATGAACATCTATGAACAAATGTGAAAATAGAAAGTTCTTATTGTTATTTAAGTAAACTAATTTTAAGGATGGTTTTCATGATAGTTTAATTTTGACTTGAGACAATGAGTCGGTGGTTTTATTTTTTCCAAATCTAACACTCTATTCTGTTTTAGCGAATTTCCCCTATAGGGAAGAAGCTATTACCGTAGGTCTCATGGTAAGACTTAAGCCTGAGACCAGGATAACTTTTGTTTTGAGCTCCCCATATACCAAAAAGACTATTTGTTCTAATTTATATGTATATTTATACATATATATGTGTGTGTGTCCGTGAATGCGATAACTAGAGTAAAAAACGTCCGATTTTGATAAAATTTGGCTCAAATGTGTAAAGTGACATTCATGATCTTAAGTTCGAAAACCAGAGAAATCCGACCGTTGGGGGTTATGGGGGTATTACATTTTTCAAAAATCAGATTTTTGCATTTTTCACCCTAAATGTTAAAAAAAACTTAATTTTGGGTTGACCATGTTATAGAGCTTGAAAAAAATAGTATTTTGAATTATTAAGTGGTTAAGTGGTTGAGGAGAAAATAAAAAACTTCCTCATAAAATCTCCTATGTTAATCCATTGGCGTAGACATACGAGCTGGTCTCGTTCCTTACTTGTAATTTTATTAACTTGTGAATTGGATTATAAAATTGGTGTTTTTAAATGGATTAATGGCATATTTTAATTAAAATATTGTTTTCTTTCAGTTTAGAGAGTCGCATTGGCACACACACAGTAGACATAAGTAAAAATTATTAAAATCAGTGTTGACCATGTGCAAGTCTCAAAGAATCAACAGATCCCGTCAACTTCCAAGCAAGCCTGCCACCGTTTGTTTTACTTGGGCCCTCCCACCAACGTTGCCACAGACCGGTTAACTCATTGAGAGTTGCACAACTGGTCAGTTTTGGTCGTGTGTGGGAATCGAACCCACGAACATCGTATCACCACCTGTCCAACGTGTTTCCACGACGTAGCCAACTCAGCTAACACGTCCAAAGGCCTGGCGGCGATATTAAGGGTTTTCAGTCAGTCCGCGCCCCTAGCGGATAGAACCGTAGGCGCCCGCTGTCATTAGTTACATATTTTGCTACTAGAGTGCAGCACCAATCAATTCCTGTTATAGGCTACTGCAAATAGAATAAAATTACTACCTCAATGGGTTAATCTGATAGGAAAAAGATTTTTACCTTTTCCTCAGTAGTTCATTTTAATGTAAACTTCACATTTGCTTTTACCACTCAGTTCAGCTCCACAAAACAATCATTTTGGTGTTTAAATTGTGATTCTACACCCAACCGACGCAGAGATATTCAGATTGCTAAACACAGTACGTTGTCCAATGTTATCCTTATGGAGATTAAATAAAATTTGATATATCGATTTTTTATGAATGTATATTGATGAAACTTGGTATTTGGTTTCACGTAGTACTGGTATATTGATATTTGCACAAAAAATTAATTTTTTGTTGATTGTCCCCGTAGCAGCAAACATGCGTACTAAGCCCCAATGTTATTCTTATAGAGAATAAGTAAAATGTAATGACTCACTTAATTATGAACATAAATTTAAAAAACTTGTGGCTTCACCTTGTTGAGTTATATTGATATTTGCATAAAAACCCATTTTTATTTGTTTCTTGTTGCAGCAAACCTGCTTACTCAGCCCCGTTGTTCTTATGGAGAATAATTAAAATGTTATATAGCGCTTTTTTATGATTAAATATTGATGAAACTTGGTATGTGGACCAAGTTTCATCAAGTTTATTTAACTTCGCCTAGTTAAATTCTATTTATATTTGCATAAAACCAATTGTTTGTGTTCCTTGTCTCAGCAAACCTACGTACTCATCACCAATGTTTATTCTTATGGAGAATAATTAAAATTGTATATATCTCTTATATGTGAATATATTTTTATGAAACTTGGTATGGAGATTTATGTGGTATTAAGACATATATTATGCATTGGAAATTCGCTGAGTATGCAGGTTTGCCGCGACGGGGGTATTTTATATACTCTCTATTTTCAAGTAAATTGATTGAACTTTCAGTCATTTCAAGTCTGTAGTTTGTTATGTATATTAGGTGTTATTATGTGTCATTAGGATGACTTGCTGACAAGGGAGTGAAGGTCAAGAGAAGGAATTTCTAATTCGGTTTTCTGGATTGGTTTTTTAGAGTAATGTTTGATGGATATATTATGTTATATAATAGTTCAATGACAACATTTCTGTTTACAACATTCTGTTGACAACATTTTTCTGTTTGTTCACTTGTAGGCCTGGGGCCTGTTTGAGCTGGTCAAATAAAATAAAAGTAAATTGCCTATCTTTATATATTATAATAAACGGTATCAGAAAACTGTCACATACCTTCTCCCTTTTAGCCGAACTTTAATGAATAAATTACTTTTTATCTACTAAATAGAATATAAGGTATGGTCGAATGTACAGAAAATTGTCTAAACAAATTGTCTTCAAAGATGTCCGCCCAAATCCCTTTTTTCAAGCCACTACAGAATCCTTTGCTACAAACTGTGGTTTTAAGAGGGGAAATGCCCCCTCATCCCCCTACAGGGTAAGTGACAACATATTTTGAATATCCTCTGTTGGTCCTTGCTAACTTGACCTGCATATCAAGTGTTAACCCATTGATGTAGACATACGAGCTGGTCTCGTTCCTTACTTGTAATTTTATTAAACTGTGAATTAGAGTATAAAATTGGTGTTTTTAAATGGAGTAATGGCGTATTTTAATTAAAATATTGTTTTCTTTCAGTTTAGAGAGTCGCATTGGCACACACACAGTAGACATAAGTAAAAATTAGCAAAATCAGTGTTGACCATGTGCAAGTCTCAAAGAATTAACTGATCCCGTCAACTTCCAAGCAAGCCTGCCACCGTTTGTTTTACTTGGGCCCTCCCACCAACGTTAAACTTGCCACAGACCGGTTAACTCATTGAGAGTTGCACAACTGGTCAGTTTTGGTCGTGTGTGGGAATCGAACCCATGAACATCTTATCACCACCTGGCCAAGGTGTTTCCACGACGTAGCCAACTCAGCTAACACGACCAAAGGCCTGGCGGCGATATTAAGGTTTTTCAGTCAGTCCACGCCCTTAGCGGATAGAACCGTAGACGCCCGTGGTCATTAGTTACATATTTTGCTACTAGAGTGCAGCACCAATCAATTTCCGTTATAGGCTAATGCAAATAGAATAAAATTACTACCTCAATGGGTTAACGAAATTGATCAGTAAATAAGAAAGAAATACAAATTTTTGTATTCCCCATAACAATAACATTGGAAAACGTACTGCGTTGTCCAATTTATTTAAATTTTTGAATTTGAGTTGTTAGTGGAAATATTTGTTTTGGTGCTCCCTGAACCCAAAAAAGTGGTTTTTGCGTGATGCCTGTCTGTGTGTATGTGCACAGAGCTAGAGACGACACCAGTTGTCCGATTTTGATGAAATTTGGTATGTAGATATCCACGATATCTCCAGGCGTTTTATTCATTATTTTTTAATTTTGGATTTTTAAGGGGAAAAATGTTGACAAAAATAATCCTTTCTATGTATACTATGTATACATATTATGTATAGGGGGAGAAAGTAAAAATCAATGTTTGCCTGTTTATCCTTTATCCTTATATGAACAAAATGTGTAAAACTCACTATTGCTGCTCATGTGTGTGTGTGTGTGAAGGATATGAAATATTTTCTATGTGTTATGGTCATTTAATTTAAACATATTCTAGACGATTTGAATTTCTCTTATTTTTATTGTTCTACCTTCCCTATTATATAATAGAAATTATTATATAATTACTTATTAATAATTAATAAAAGAACTTATATAATTTCTTGAATTAAAAAAGCAGATTTAGAGTTTTATTTTTGATTATTTGATATGGTTATAATTGCATTTTTCAGATAACCTCTCAAGCTATGGGTTTAGAGGAGAAGCACTGAGCTCTCTATGTAATGTAGCACAGGTCACTGTAACAACCAAAACTGCAGAGGACGATGTAGCCACTTGTTATACTTACGATCACAACGGACAAGTTACATGTTCAAAGATTTCACATATTTCTAAAGGTAAAGAATGTTGAAAATTATACATTAAAAAAATTATGTGATTAAAGCATTTGATTCTAGATAGTGAGTCTAGATTCTAGATTTGATTCTAGGGTGTGTTTCCATTAAAAAGGAAATAATTCTATCAGTCGTAACATTTTTACAGATTACAAGTTTCCACTTTGCTAAGCCTGTCACACTTTAATAATGTATAACACCTGAATAATCCGCCACACTATTCGCAAATACACCAAATATTCAATATTTTCTAGTAGTTTGGGAAATGCCTAACATAGTACCAGTGAATAGAAATATCGGATTCGCTAGGTGTCCTAGTGCCCACAAATGAATTGGGCAAATATTACAGCAATTACTCTAATTTTGTGTTTGGTTGAACGATGTGTTAGGATTGTTCAAAAGTGTGTAGTATTATTTTCTTAACGTTTACAGGCACAATAGTAACCGTGACGGATCTGTTCAAGAATCTGCCAGTGAGAAAGCAGTTTGTATCCAGTTCAAAGAGAGCAGCAGAAGAGCTGAAGCGAGTGGAGAAAGTTGTGAAGTCTCTAGGCATGGTACACCCTCGCCTCCGTGTTACACTCATACACAACAAGTAAATATATTTTTACATTTGTTTTATGGTTTCAAATTTTTTTTTTTATCTGGAAAGTATTAAAAACACGATTTAGTCTGGCTAGGTACTCTTTGTCAATCACAAATAAAGGATCTTAATTGAGCCACTTAACTGTTATAATAGTAGAAAATAGAGTTAAGATCAAATTACTTTTGGATTGTGCATTTAACCCTGCACTTACTATTGTGAACATTTTTTAAAGCTTCCCATTGTTTGGACACAGTATAAAAACTCCTTTGATGTCACACGAAGCCCACCCTCTTAAAAGGAAATTTTAAATTTTGTACACAGATTTTGAGTATGTCATTCAAAATAATTTGTAGTTGGTGTTACCTATTGATATTTGAGTAAAATTGTTTGGAGAGCAAACTAAATAAGAACACATTTTCCCTTAAAAATTATGAGGATTTTAAAAATCTGCTTCTTATCATTTAAACAAAAAAAGTTATAGTACTCAGTGAAAATAGAAAATAGACCCTACATTTAATTAATTTTGCCAATTTTTAATCTAGAGATTTTTGTTTAAAACTTATTTAATTGTGACTTGATCAGGTTTCTCATCTGGCAGAAGACGAGTGTTGGGAATCTGCGCCAGTCCGTCATGCAAGTGGTGAACCTCAACATTGTCAAGCAGCTGCACCACATTCTTCACACGTCAGACCAGGTACCCCTCCACTTAACCTCTAACAATTAAAGTAATTATTCAAATCCCAATGATAAACCTTAATTTAATAACACAAATTAAACAATCATTATTTATCCACAAATAACTATCAACAATCAGAAACATAATTCCAATATGCTGAAAAACCAAATATTTTCAGAACATGCATTACATTTTCACATCATGCCCAACTAACCTCTTTACGTTGTTGATAGTCTGATCTTCAATTTAACTTTTAGTTTTAGAAATTTCATGTGGCATTTTTAAGCTGCCATGTTCAAATGTATTTATTAAAATCAACCTTACTTATTATTTTGAAGGTAAAGGCTGAATGTCTAGTTATCATTTGCAATTTTCATGCTTCAATTTTAATTATTTCTGAAAGTATAGTTTACGATACCACAGAGTTGTAACATAATTTAAAAATTGTAAAAGGCATACCAGTACTAATGTTTGAAAACCCTTGTTTAATTGTAAATTGTGTAATTTTTCTCAGACTTGACTTAATGAAGTAATTTCCCACATAGTGACAGGAAAACATTGGTAATGTGTTTTTTTCTCAAATTTAGGTATGTTTGTAAACTTAATATTGTCAAATTGTTTAAACTTGATCACTTTCAGATCCGGGTTGAAATGCTGGTACCCAAACGTGAGAGTGATGTTTCTTCAATATGTTTTTCCAACTTTACCGATGCCTACTTTTTATTCATTAATAACCGACCTATTCGAAGTAAAGAAATTGAAAAGGTAAGAAAACATATTTATATCTATTCTTTGCTGAGACGCCTACATAAGTTGCGTTATCTGAAAATAAGCAAGTGGAGGAGAGTGTTTTACTTAACAATTTTTTTTAACTGATTCTCAACCAATTTTACTAGTAACAAGTAATTGAACAACTTTGATTAAATTAATGAAAATAAAAATAGACATTTAACAATCGTGAAATACCATTTGCTAGTTATTTTTAATAGTTAAATGTTAAAAACTTGTTTTAACTGTCCAATTTTACAGTTGACCTAACACATATTAAACGGGTAATATTACTCTTAAATGTTATATAACACAGAGTTTGGGTACTACATTTTTGTTGCAGCGGATTTTACTGTTATTTGATCATTTTATCAGTACCGGTACTTAAAATAGGAATTTAGTATAATTTTTACGGAAAAAGTATAAAATTCACCTGTTTTAGTGTTTTGAACAACAGCATATAGGGCCTGGGAAACAATAAAACTTAAAATAATGTTGCATTATTTTCTAAAAATTTGGCAATTTGGTCAAGATGACGAAATTTTTAAAGCAGGGAATGGTTATAGGAGAAAGGATCTAAAAATTGGAAAAAATGATGACTTTGTTTTATGCACGGCCCTAATTGTCATAACTGCAACAGAAAATTGATATTTTAGAATTTAAAATATTAAATTGTACCAACCAATATTAAACCTATACAAAACTGTTAAAAATCAAGACTTTTGCTTTAAAATCACTTTTGAAAATTGAATAAAATATTGATAACCTTGCTCTTTGCCAGCAATATGTTTATATGTCCAGTTGAAGAAACAAAATTGATATTTACCATCTTAACTTGTCACTAACTTTTAACCCTCCGAGCGGCAGCAAATTTGTTGTCGGTGTTTTCTGTAGTGGCAGGGTCATTTTGGCGATTTTGCAGACTAGTTTTTAGACAATTGTATAAAATTCAATTTTGAAGTAAACATATGAACATGCATATTCGTTTTGTTCACAAATAACAGGAAAATTACAAAATGGTAAAATAAGTGAAATTTAGAGGGGTGGTTTGAAAAAAAAATTAAAAATTGGAAGTTTTGGTTATAAATTTCAAAAGTAAAACGTTACAGTAAGTAAACTAATTTTTTAATGTAAAAAGAAAAATGTACCAAATGTTACTTATCTAATTCCCTACGTATAAATGTAGATAATTCATAGAAGAAACAATTGTATATATGAATTATATAGAATAATTTGAGACAAGTGCAAAACGGATATTTGTGCGCCACCAATTTGGTATGCCAAAAAACCTCTAACAATACATAAATATAATAAAACCTTATTTTATCTGAAGGTTACAAAATTCTAAAAACAATTATATGAATGAATAGTATAAGAAATGTTTTTCAAAATATTATTATAGATGAAGTTATAACATTTTTTAACAAAATTGTTGTTATTCAATGTAAGATAATTTGTTTATAACACCTAATGCTCCTAAATGAACTATGTAATATGATTTAGTAGTTATTTCCCTACTAGAAAATATATAGTTACCTATACTAATATATAAAAATAACATTGTTATCACGTACTTTATGATAATGGAATATACTGTTTTTCAGACAAAAGATCAAACACAATACCGGGGCAAAACAAAACACCAAATAGTCTAAATGACGCAATTTCCTGTCTGACAGCCTTGCCAATACGGGCTGACAACCTCATAGATAAATATTCGGCGTCCTTTCCTCTACAAAATGATATAAGAACATACATGTAATATGAATAAAAAATACTTACAACAAGTATTTTGCTATTCGTTCTAATAGAACGAATTGCCGTTTTTTGAAGATGTAAAATATGACGATTTTCTTATTTCGCCAGTTGTCTGTCCGACTGTATATCTACATTATTCCGGACACCAGCAAAACAGGAATTTTTCCCTGATTGCAGTTGTACCACTCGTTTCTGGTTAGGAACAAAATTTACCTTGCCATGATTTTTTAAAACGTACCGTGTTTAGCCATTTCCTGACACAAACATGGTGTAGTCGACCTCGAGCCAAATTTTCATTCAAATGTAACTTTGGATTACATTGTTCTACTGCTGCTATAAGGGTCATTCATGCAATAAAATTAATGTTTGGAATGTTATCTTTAGAATGGTATAAAGATTATCCGATATCAAGCACATTTTCAATGGTATTTATGCAAATAAAAAAAAAGATAACGGCATTCGTTCTAATAGAACTAATGCCGCTCGGAGGGTTAACCGCGATGCTTACTAACTCATTGAGACGTGAATCAAATAGAAATCATATAAGAGTTTATTCATTGTGAATGAAACTCTGGGGGAGAGTCAGCTTTATTCTCAACTCTATTTTTAGGTTTAATCTATCTAGTAGTACATTTTAAGCTTTATCTTTTTTAAGCGTAGATAGTATACGCATTTTATCTACCAATAGCTTAGCAATGATTTGGTTTTAGGCAGTGTACAACAAGCTGTTCGAGTTTTTTGGATTGTACGTACCAGCAAACAAGTATCCAGTGTGTGTTACTTGCCTCACATTGCCTCCTGGCTGCTTGGATGTCAATCTAGAGCCTAACAAAACCCGAGTTTATTTTAAAAATCATGTAAGTAGTGTTGGAATAGTTTTAGACTATCTAAAACTGAATTAAAAGCAAGTGTTTTTGAGTGAATTTGATTGCCTTATTTAGAGAGGCAACAGAATGTAGTGAATTCTCTGTCCATGACAGTCTTTGAAGGTAGCAAGTTTTCTTGTATACCATACAATGTGAATGTTCTTATCACACACAGAAAGGCAAGTGAGCAAAGTGAATTCACTACCAGAAATTGTAGAATGACAGAAATGTCATTAAGCATTAACCAACCCACTTTGCAAAAAAAGCAAATCAGTAATTTAAATTAATGTGCCATGAAGAGGACAGTCTTTCATGGAAAGTAGAATGGCCTTTCTTGTGCAGAGGTTGCATATAGTAAACAAAGATAGGCTACTTTCTTGTTATGTGTAATGCCAATTTGTCTTTTTAACAGGAATAACAACAAATTGGTATTTTAATTTATTTTTGTACTGAGGCAGGAAATTCACCCGGAACATCAGACAGACAGGCAGAAACCACCTCCTCTTTATAATATTTGGTTTATTATGTCACACGTGTCTTTTCTTAGTTCAATTTATTTAAAGAAACAGCTGTAGTCCAGTCAAAATATGACTTGACCTCAGACAAATTGCTACAGAAGCGTTTTTGATGGAATTCATAAATCTCCGACAGACACTAAAAACTTGGTGGACTTTAATCCAATTTGAATAACTATATTTTACTTCAGTTCTTAACCAGTAATTATTTTTCATGGACATCCCCCATAGGAAGTCGTGAAAGTTTTAGTGTAAGCATAGGTCAACATGTAGCTAACTTTAAACGTCTTGGTTATGTGAACTCAGCGTACTATGGTCTAGTATTTTCTCACTTGTCATATGGCATCCATAGTTTGGGGACAATATACGGAAACAGAATTTAAAAGGTTATCTATTTTACAAAAGAAGGCTTGGCGGGTAATATTTAAATTAAATACCCCCGTTGCAACAAACCTGCATACTCAGCGAATTTCAAACGGTACTTCATTAACTCATGAAGCCACTTACCAACTTTCATCAAAGCATATTCATAATTAAGAGAGATATGACATTTTATTTATCCTCCACAAGTGAAACATTAGGACTGAGTATGCAGGTTTACTGCATCAAGGACAACAAAAATCTGGTTTTTATGCAAATACCAATGTATCACCGCTAGATGAAGCAACGTACCAAGTGTTACCAATTTATGTTTATAAACAAACAAGATATCACATGTTTCTTATCCTCCATAAAAATAACATTATACTGCTGAGTTTGCAGGTTTGCTGCTATGGGGATGACAAAAAATGGGTTTTATATGTAAATATCAGCAAACCCCAACCGTATGAAGCCACATACCAAGTTTCATTAATACATGTTCATTCATAAGCGAGATTTAAGTATTACTTATCCTCCATAAGATTATCATTGGACAATGCACTGTGTTTAGCACTCAATATCTTGGTAACCAATTGACGTAGAGCGATTATAAAAGTACCAAATTGTTTGTTTTGTTAAGTTAAATCCAATAGTGTAAACCTATGTTTGGCTTTAAATATAATTATATGTAAAAAGTTCAGAAACTTATTTTTTGGGTAACAAACCCACCCCCCCAAAAAAAAACCCCCATTATAATGATGTGATCTAGCTGGTTTTCGAACTCATGAAAATAGATACTGCCTTACACGTTTATACCAAATTTCATCAAGATCGGACCATTTTTACGAAAGTTGTCGTGCCTGCAGACACACGCACACACACACACATACATACACACACACACACACACACACACACACACACACACACACACACACACACACACGAATATATATCGTAACGGCTTATTCTTTTAAGCAACTGTTACTAAATTTGGACCTGCAGTTAGCTCGGAAGGCTTGTAGGGTGGGTTCAACAGATTTACTTTAACTGAGTTTGACTTTAGCTTAGGATAAATCAAATAAAAAAAGAGGGCGCCAGTCAATCAGTTGGGATTGATACCATTTTAGGTATATCTGAGGTATTACCTAAAAAAAACAATAACCTCAAACTTGTCAGTACAAAGTTTAATAATAAACAAAAGCAATCAATCTGTAAATAAATTGGCACAACTTAACCAAATAATCAAAATTTACTAGAGGAAATGTATATACTTAGGCTATGTCAAAACAAAATTAGCCCATATATGCCTACTTGAACGAAACGCCAAGTTTATAAAAGAGTACACTAATTTCTTCATTAGGTAAAACAAAGGTAAAAACTAAAATCTCTGATTCAAAGTACCAAAATATTGATGGCAATTTAGACATCAATAACAACAAAATATCAATAGGCTATCTTAAAACTAAACTTTGAACATAAAAAAATCTCAGTAACTAAAACTAAGTTTACAGGCTTTCAATCGAAAGTCCAGATCACACGCTGAGTGTAGAGAGCAGTCTTCATGAACTGAGTTTATCAAGTTAATCATCGGCTCGAGTAAATGTGCACAAGTTTGTGTCCAAAATTGTAAGCAAAAGTCTTGGTTTTCAAATTGAACTTCAGTCCATTATTGATGGCAGTCTAATATTTGGTTTATGGTGATCACCATTCAGCACAACTTCTGAAGTAAGCCTAGGCTATTAATGAAAATATGTTGACCTCCCTTTAGAGTGAAGTGTTTGCCTTGTTGAAGATGGAACTGCAGTGTTTCCCTGTCGCTCTCCTTGTTGATGGTGTATGGGGCCCCAAGATGTAGGTGACGGACGCAGCGGTTGCAGGGGAAATCACATCACAGATATGGGCAGACCAGAAGTAGGTAGTCAGTAACCGATGTCCTTGCCCGAGAGAAGGTCCCTTAAAACAATTCAACCTATATGTGGACTAATATATTGAATCTATATTAAAATTTACTAACAAATAAAAGTAAAAGTTAAAAATGTTTTTGAAAATTACAGATAGGCTAACAAATATAATAAGTTACTTGAATTTTCCACAGAATTTACAGACCGGTACATAATATGTTTTCTTGAAATTTGTTAGCAATATCGTTATGTAGGCCTAAATGATTTGTCATGATTATTTAATTTGGAATGGATAGGCTATACAGTACAGCAGCACTTCACTGAAAGAAAACTTTAAATAGGCTAAGTACCGTTTGGTGTAAAATACAATTAAAAGAATGAAAATTACCGTAAAAATCTTAATTAAAGGGTAAACATAATAAACAGTTATATAAAACAGTAAAGCTTTGCTATCTGAATGATATGAATTAAAAAACTATGTTCCTTAACTAAATAGGCTAACTTACTAACGTGTTTTAAGTAAGCTATTAGAAAGTGGTTTAAATATTAATTTTCTTATTGAGCTTGAGCTGTTCTCACATATTGTTTAAAAGTAAATTTGTTATGTAGAGTAAGTTAAATATGAAGGTAAATTATTTCAGTTACCCTAAATAAAACAAAATTCAACAGGCTCAGACAAACTTTTGCACGAAAAGTTCCTGTTCTGTCACAAGGCTTTAAACGTGGTAATTTCTTCAAAAACTGTTGATTTATGGAAAAATGATATTCTTCAGTACATAGCCTTGCTATTTCAAATGAAACAAATCCTTAGTAATGCAGTTCTAGTGTGCAATATATGAAATACGATGTAACAAAGTTAGGCCTATCCTAGAGCAAAACAGTTAAAGTCTTCATAAAATAAATTCCAACGGAGATAAATTTATTATTTTTGTCTGAAACAATCTTCAAGAGTATATATATATCAGTATTTTTCTGTATTTAATGATTCAATTTAGATTTAATATCAAACTCACCACTATTTCGTGGGCTGAAAACTTGAAGTTGAATTTCTCGTTTCTTCATCTTCTGGAAAAGAGTTCCTACCGCTAACTTTCGTAGCAACAACAAGTGTCAGATTAGCCAACCAGATGGCAAGTAAAATTGGTCAAGTCCAAGTAATATATATATATATATATATATATATATATATATATATATAAGTGATTCTTCCGCAACTATTTCCAGACGTTACAATATATATATATATATATATATATATATATATATATATATATATATATATATATATATATATATATATATATATATATTAATAAGAAATAAAGGAATAAACCTTGAGTACCCTTTTGTAATTTTTATTCTACATATATATATGAATTTGAACGAATGGTGTTTTTGGTAACTGGGGGCCTCAAAACGAAAAGTTATCATGGTCCCGGGCCTAGGTCTTACCATACCACCTACGGTAATAGCTTCTTCCCTATAGGGGAAATTCGCTAAAAGGACTCAATCTTGCAGAGACATCTTCAAAAGGATGTGTTTACGTACTCTTCCTTCTATTTACAGTTTAGAAAACATCATTTTTGCTCGTTATAAATTTAAATTAGAAAAAGGATGTGACATAATTATAATACAAGATACGATCAATATTTCAGGCCAACACAACATAGACTAAATGTATTTCAAAATTTACTGTCAGAATCTGGGTCTGCATTCCTCAACAGATTACCATCAATTTTACAAACTGAACAAAATTTACAACCTTTCAAAAATAAATTAAGGCAATTTTTAACATCAAATGTTTTTTACAGTGTTGATTAATTTAATGGCCATTGTCAGAATTATAGTGAAATAAATAGGTCTGTTTATACTAATTAAAAATTTACCAATAACAATAGAAGTTAACCCATTGAATACTTTTCACGGAACGGTTCCGTGATGGCCGTTTTGGCCCAAAATCGTTATCACGGAGTGGTTCCGTGATGATGTAATACCATGTTTTTTTTCGGAAATTTTTATTTGTTTTTTAAATTGTTTTAACTTTAAGTTTATATCCATGAATGTCTTTTTTAGGTAAAATATTGCATTGTGGTCCATTTTTGGCAAACGGGTAAAAATATAAATTATTCAAGAAAAAATTATTTTTTTTAGATAAAGTAAAAAACTAAAAGGTTTTATGCAAGGAAATAGTTTTTGCATTTCACTAGACAACTGATTGGACATTTATTTTATTTTTTTATTTTTACTATTTTTTTTCAAAAAATTATATTTTTATTTTGATAACAAAATATTTTAAATATGATTTTTTATTTTTTGTTATCTATTAACCTACTGAAAAGAAAATGTATACAGCTTCAACAAAAACACTATGTTTGCCTAATTAGCATCAAAAGTAATTTTTTACAGTTTATTTACTCAAACACTGTAAAATATTGAACTTTAACCCTTTGAGTGCCGCGGCATCATGGCCATTTCTTATGCATAAATTGCCGGGCTAATTTCAATGAAAATGTAGTAGTTTACATAAAATATCATATGAAAAAAATTTTAGAGGTATCCATGTAATTTTTTATTTATTTTGTTTATGAATAAATTCTCTATGAAATAGTATAAAGTAACTATAATCAGAAAATAAATTGGGGCTTAAAAAATATTTTTTATATAAAACAAATTAAAAATTTTTTTTTTTTTCAACTTTGACTTCCATAAACTATACTAAAAAATTTCATTTGATATTTTTCAACCCAATAGGCAGAAAGAGCAGAAAATGCTGATCAAAACTGATGTATAAATCATCAATATCAGTTAATGTTTTTAACAAAAATAAATGAAAATATGTTACAATTCAAAAAAGGCCGAGGCCTAGGCTATGTGGTTACTAAGCAACGTTGAAGTACAATTTTGTAATATAAACAAATATTATTTTTTAGTTTGTTGTAAACATGTTTATTATTACTAGTATATAAGAATTAGGCCTACCAAAGTAAATGAAATGCACAATAAACTAGAAAACAAAAGATGTATGTGTATCTTTTACTTTCACAAAAACTTAGTATCTACGACAATGACACTGTTTCCAAGATCATTGTAAACTGATTCCTGAAGGTTACTCAAGTTGTTTCTATCTATTCTGCTACTTATTTTTATTTCATACGTAAATAGGAAGTAAAAAACACTAAAATATAACCTCAATAACAATAATATAAGTGATATTTACGTCAACAACAAACATATAACATTACACAACAACAAATACAGACGACATCTGCGACAGAGATGACTAAATTAGGGTCTGCTAACAGACCAAAGGCAACAAAATTGCTATAGATCTGATAGCTGGAAGCTTCTGGATCAAAACAAAATACTTTGAAAGCCAGTACCTTGTTTTGATATGAAGTACTACGTAAAATACTGAGAGTCGCTGTCAGCGACGCTCGGCAATTTATGCGTAAACACATCGCGTCGCTGTGAGCGACGCTGTGGCACTCAAAGGGTTAATTGAAGTTCTAGGGCCATGCAGTCATTAAAAAACTAAGTATCCAGTGGGTTGAACTAGGTTTTTGTTATCTTTATTATTCTTTTAATTATTTAAAATTCAATTTAGTAATTGTAATATTTGTAAAAACTGTGCTACGAATTGTATTTTATAATTAATTTATTTGCTACCAGGGGCGGATGCAAGGGGGGGAGGCGGAGGGGCGGTCAAAAGCATCAAAAGTCTCCCGAAACCCCGTTTTTTGGTTCCGAGAGTCACATTTTGCCGCTCCCGTCTTCAAGGTTACATTAAAATTCAAACTAACGAACCTAAAAGTTTTTTTAAATTAAATAAAATACACACCATTAGACAGGTGAAATTTTAAACTTCCATTTTAGTATATAACACATTACTATGTATTTAACCTAAAAGCGTCTGACAAAAACATGGATATTTTTATTTAACCTAAAAGCGACTGATAAAAACATGGATATTCCCCAGTATCGCGAAGTTGTTGCAGTTTTGCCAGTTGACAGACCGAAAATGCAGTGTTTTCAACATGGTCTTGGAGGTAAATTTTAGCAGCAAAGGTTGCTAAAATTGTATTCGTTGATTATTTTGTACTGGATTTCACCCGCCTACCGTCGTTTGCTATCAGCGGTGTTTTGTTTACAGGTTTGATTAAACACGTAATCCATTGCTAGACAATAAATATCCACTGGCTAGGCTAGAAGCAAAATTTGCCTCGAATTATATGTAATGAAATAAGAGGAAACAAAGATTAAATTGCGTGCAAACAGAAGCTCATACGCCAAGTATTTTATCTTATAAAAGTGTGGTACGACATTTTCATTTTTCGAGTGGTTGACCTTGGCTGTCAGCCTCATCCCTAATTGTATCTTCGCGTAGTATAGTTCAGTATTGCAGATTTCAAATACGTTTTGTAAATAGTTTTTTGCGTGGGTAAATAGTAGGGGTGTGCGAGTACTCGAAACTTTGAGTTTTCGGCCGAGTATTATAATACTCAAACTCGACTCGAAGTTTTGAAAAATACTTGAAAGTTTGAGCGAGTATTTCCCGCTCGAACCCGGGAACCCGGGAGATTTCCCGCGATTTCCGGACGATCGCTAACAATTGCGACCAGCCAAAACGCGTAGTAACGGCCGCAACAGGCGATCGCATCGCATAAAATCGGCCGGAAATGACGATTGCTAACGATTACGACCGGCCAAAACGCATAGTAACGGCCGCAAAAGGCGATCGCATCGCGTAAAATCGGCCGGAAATGACGATCGCTAACGATTCCGACCGGCCAAAACGCGTAGGAACGGCCGCAACAGGCGATCGTATCGCATAAAATCGGCCGGAAATGACGATTGCTAACGATTACGACCGGCCAAAACGCATAGTAACGGCCGCAAAAGGCGATCGCATCGCGTAAAATCGGCCGAAAATGACGATCGCTAACGATTACGACCGGACAAAATGCGTAGGGACGGCCGCAAAAGGCGATCGCATCGCGTAAAATCGGCCGGAAATGACGATCGCTAAAGATTACGACCGGCCAAAACGTGTAGTAACGGCCGCAAAAGGCGATCACATCACGTAAAATCGCCCGAAAATGACGATCGCTAACGTTGCGACCGGCCAAAACGCGTAGTAACGGCCGCACAAGGTGATCGCATCACGGAAAATCGGCCGAAAATGACGATCCGACCGCCTAATTTCGGCCGTAAATGATGACGGTCAATCAATCAATCAATCAATCAATCAAAATAACTTTATTCCAAAAATGCACATAATAGTACAGAATGGCGTCAACAATATACAGTAATACAGTACCTATAAACAACTACCCAACTAACCAAAACATAATTTTTACCTCAAAACTAACTTACAAACTCATTCCATTTGATCAATGTTCTAAAGATAAGTAAAAAATTCTTCTGTCTTATACAAAGGTCTATTGATAAGAAATGTTTTCAGATGTTTTTTAAATAAATTAAAGCCAGCAATATTTTTAATACCTGAGGGTAATTTGTTAAAAAATTGAACTCCATTATAAGAGGGTATTTTCTTGTACATTGACAAATTATGCCTATTGTAAGCCAGCTGATTACCTTTCCTGGTTGAATAGTTATGAAAAGAATTCAATGTTGGCATTGTTCCTAATTTTGATTTAACATGAAGAATTAATTGAAAAATATATAAACTGTGCACAGTCATAATTCCTGTTTCTTTAAAGTGTTCCTTTACAGATTCTTTTGGTTTTAATTTTAACATGATACGAAGTGCTTTTTTCTGCATTATCAATATACTATTCAAATTATTAACTGATGCACTCCCATATAGGCATAACCCAAAAGAAATATGCGATTCAATCAGTGCATAGTAAATTACTTTTAAAGTTTTGAAACTGCTAAATTTATACATTTGCCTCAACACATACAGGCCTGAAGATACCTTTTTACAAACAGAATTAACATGGCAATCCCAATTAAATCTATCATCAATATTCAGTCCAAGAAACTTTACTGTTTTAACTTCACTTAATAAAATTTCATTCATGAAAATATTTGTGTTAGCTGAGCTTTGCCTTGAAAGTGAGAAATTAATAATTTTTGTTTTTTTCGGATTTGGTAACAAATTCATATCATGTAAATGTTGAATGACACTAGAAAGATGAACAAACGATGAAATTTCCATATCAGCATTTGATTTACCAGATATTTTTATGTTTATATCATCAGCAAAGAGACAAACACTGTTAGGCTGTTCTATTATTGATGGGAAACCATTCAAATATATTAAAAACAATAGAGGTCCCAAAATAGATCCTTGAGGGACACCGTAATTTATAATATTCGTTGAAGAATTAAAGGTAATCACTTGGTTAAAACTATTTATGTGCTCAATTGCAACATACTGCTGTCTTCCAACAAGGTATGATTCAAACCAGCGCCAAGCTCTCCCTTGGACACCAATACAATGTAGTTTTTTAAGCATTAAATCATAAGAGACACTATCAAATGCTTTAGTTAAATCTAGGAAAATTCCAACTACTTTTTCTTTTGCATCGATTGATCTAATGACAGACTCACAGAAATCCACCCCTGCATCCGTTACAGATTTACCCGCTCTAAAACCAAATTGTTGTTTATCTAATAAATTATTTTCGTTTAAGAAGTTACACAGTTGTATATGCATTGCCCTCTCAAAAATTTTGGAAAAAGAAGATAATAAAGATATTGGTCTATAATTACATTTTTCTCTTGGGTCACCTTTCATGAAACAAGGTTTAATTTGAGATATCTTCAGTTTTCCAGGAAATATACCAGATATGAAAGAGGAATTAATGACATGCAGTAATGGTAATAATAAATATATACGTGCCTGCTTAATTATTGGCATTGGTATTTCATCCCAACCTGTTGAAAATTTATTGTCAAATGAAGTTAAAATTTGATCTAATTGTTCATAAGTAAGAAAAGAAAGATTAAATTTTGGAAAGACTTTTTGGGATGTTGATAAAACAGGTTTTGAATTAGGAGAGAATTTTAACTTTGGCACTATGTCATTATCAACCATAGTCGTGTAGTAATCATTAAAAAGTTGGCATACACTCCTTACATCTAAACAATCATTTGCATTAATATATGGCATACTATCAACTCTGCTATCATTAATTTTATCATTCTTTCCAACCTCTCTTTTTATGATGTTCCAAGCGGTTTTACTAACATTTTGTGATTTCTCCAATAATTTGTCATAATAGTTACATTTGGTTTCTACAATTTCCCTTTTTAACTCTTTCTTTTTATAGTTCAAAATGCTCTTAATGGATTTATCTTTTTCTCTCCTAAAAGTCTTACTTAGGTTTAAAACTTCAACTCTTTTATTTATAATCTCGTTAGTGACCCAATTTTCACCAGTTCTTACTCTACTTTTAACCTTAGGAAACTACACATCAAAATCATACTTAAAAATATCAAAGAAAACATCAAACTTTTCAGAAATAGGAGCATTAAAAACATTACACCAATTTTCCTCCGATAACATTTTACAGAACTGACCAATATTATTTTTAGTAAATTTCCTACAGTACGTTACAATTCCTTTCTTTTGTTTTGGAATATTAATCCCATTATCATAGATCACAAATAATTGTGCATCATGGTCAGACAATGCTGTATTAATACCTGAGATTTCCGTTTTCTTACTAACAATATTCGTGAATACATTATCAATGGCACTCTCTTTTGTTTCACAAACCCTTGTAGGG
This sequence comes from Allygus modestus, assembly GCA_963675035.1. NCBI lineage: Eukaryota > Metazoa > Arthropoda > Insecta > Hemiptera > Cicadellidae > Allygus > Allygus modestus. The sequence goes on from OY776111.1 coordinate 118,887,162, forward strand.
AAATTTACTAAAGCTTTCATTTGGTAAGATTCTAAAATATTTAATAGCAGCTGTTTATTTTTGGATTCCTCCAACACATCAACATTCACATCACCCATAACTACTATGTTTTTAAAATTTATACATACATAATATCGGCAAAAGTGGTGACCGGGCCACTTAATATCGCCCGTAACTAACGATTTCGTCATCTACTATTGATTATAAGCAATGTCTGGCCAAATGACAACCGGATCGTGTTTCATCGGGCGGAAACGAATGTCAAACCGTGTTTTGTTTGTCAATACATAATCCAGTTTGATTGTACTGGCCAAAACTTGGTATTGCTACTCATGTATTAGTTAGAAACCATGTTTAGATGATCAAATCTAGAGTGGTGTCCAAATTAAACTACCAACCAATGGAAAATACTCGCTCGAAAATACTCGAAACTCAAAAATAATTGGCACTACTCGACTCGACTCGACTTGAATAAAAAAATCACTACTCGCACACCCCTAGTAAATAGTAAAATAAATTGTTTATTTAGGCATCTTACTTGTTCTTAGACGCCTACATATGATGTAGAAAAAAGTGTAATGCCTAAATATTTTATTTTTATTTACGGTCGGCCGCAGTAGAACATTTGAGTAAAAGGTTATTGATATATTATGTTAACTTACTTTCATTCGTTGTGTAATTTCATATAATTAAATACCCCTGTCGTACCAAACCTGCATACTCAGCGAATTTCCAATGGAGATATAAATTTCTTAATACTACATAAAGCCACTTACCAAGTTTCATAAAAATATATTCACAAATAAGCGATATATATACAATTTTAATTATTCTCCATAAGAATAACATTGGGACTGAGTACGCAGGTTTGCTGCTTCAACGAAAACATAAAATGGGTTTTTATGCTAATATAACTGAACTAGGTGAAGTAATATACCAGTTGTTATTAATTTATGTTCATAATTAAGGGAGACATAGCATTTAATTACTATCCATAATAATAACATGGGTCTGAGGACGCAGGCTTGCTGCTACGGGAGCCTTTGGAAAAAAATTGTTTTTATTGAGCAAATATCAATAGACCACAACCAGATGAAGCCAAGTTTCATCAGTATATGTTCATAAATAAGCTAGATATAAAATTTTTCTTTTCCCCATAAGAATAACATTAGACAACTTACTGTGTTATAGCAATTTCAATATCTCGGTAACCAATTGACATAGAGAAATGATCAAAATACCAAATTTTATGTTTTTTAAGCTGAATCTAATGGTAAAAACTAAAATTTGACAATTTCAAAAATTATATGTAAAAAATTCAAAACACCCATTTTTGGGGTACAAAACCCCCCCAAAATACCTCTTCGGATGGAGCGATCTGGCTGGTTTTCGAACTTAAGTTATAAATTATGCTTTACACGTTTTTAACAAATTTCATCAAAATCGGTTCATTTTTATGAGATTTATCGTGCTCACGGACACATATATACAGTTTCGAACAAATGGTGTTTTTGGGGTCTGGGGACCTCAAAACAAAAAGTTATCATGGTCCCGGGTCTAGGTCTTACCATGCCGACTAAGGTAATAGCTTCCTCCCTATAGGGGAAATTCGCTAAAACAATAATGGGGGTGTCAGGGACTATCCACAGGGAAGGGGGAGGGGTAACTTTCAGTGACCCCCCTCCCCCCCAAACATGACCTCTGGATCTGCCCCTGCTTGTTACAAACTGTAAAAAGTTGTAATGGCCATAAAATGAATTTTAATTTAAATGTTTGAATGCACAAGGACCTAATTATAAAGCTACTCATTTGAATCATCATAGTAATTGTCTTAAATAAGTACCTTAGATTTTGTCACACACCCGCTGATCTAACACTCCCATGGAGGTAATACTACCTCCATGAACACTCCTCGCAAAATGCTGCAAACAACAAGCCATTTTGTTTACATCGCTTCACTTCGTTTTTCATTTCGACATGCAAAGCCATTCTGGCGCTGGTGGCATATCAGATATTGTGGGGTGATAGGAATTATATTCAATGGACCAATGCCATTCTGTACCACATAGATAAGTTGGTATGGTTTGATATTGATTAATTTCATCAATGTTGTAATTCAATTTATTACAAATTCTCTTAAGACATTTTAATTAAAACTTTGACGGGTTGCCGTTTTTGGCTGGATTGTTTGTTTAAGATCGGGTTTGTGGAATGAGTTCACCTAGCCAAGACGTTTAAAATAGCTATATGTTGGCCTTTCCTTAGACTAAAACTTTCACGACTTCCTCTGGGGGAACTGACTGAAAAATACTAAAATGGCTAAAACCTGTAGTAAAATATAGTTATTCAAATTGGATTAAAGTCTACCAAGTTTTTAGTATCTGTCAGTATCATATATAAAACTACGGAGCGACTTAATTATCGACTTTTATACATATTGTATAAAGAGCTGTATTCTATTTATACTTTATTGTAGGAAAGAGCCGCCATTTTCAATCCAAGATTTAGGGGTTTTCCCAGTGTCGGATTTTGGATATGTTAAAATACAAAATTTTTGGATATTAATTCAAAAACGCTTCTGAAGAAATTTGTCTGAGATTGACGGTTTTTTTGTCGTAGTTTGACTAGACTACTGTTATAAGGATTATATGTAACATACTTGAAAGGCATAAAGATATGTTGATTAAGCATAAATATATGTTGATTATGCATACACATATGTTGATTATGCATAAACATATTTTGATTATGGAAATAAAAAATCTGCTTGAATGGCAACTCAAACTTTTTTTCCGATGCCGAAGTTAGCTCTATTATAAAAATAGGCGATTGAGCGTAGCAAACAAGCTCATCTTGAAAATGAACAAGCATTTTTGGCATAGAATAAATTCAATGGAAATAAGACAGGACGACGTCTTTTGGGCCGGCTAGAACCTATATAAAATCTTTGGTAAATTATTATGACGTTGATTAGAAAAGGAAGGTATTTTTAAATTTTTATAAAATTAGGGCCTACTATGTACGTATAATATGTATTTATTATTTTTAAATAATTACATAAATGGAATCAAATCTTGAAATTAGAGTGAATTTAAGATTATCTTTCTTATATGTTTCAGGATGAGGTTTTAGATTTTGTTAATCAGTGCCTGCATATTTATTATGGTGAAGGAAAAAGAGAAGAAGAGGCAAATTTACCCTCAGCAAAGCTTCCCAAAAAACGTAAAGTAGAAGAAGAGTATCCCGTAGACCCAAAGAAAGTTAATTTAGAACAGAATGAAAACAGTGTTATAGTGGAAGCTAATTGTCAGTCTTTAGAGCAAGACATAAAATGCCTCGACATTGAAATTAATCTGGGAGAAAGTCAACCAAGCTCAGAAACAGTAACTTGTTCAGGTGGTTCAACTTCAAAGCAAGAATTAGAGGCTTCAAACAAGGATGTGGATTGCATCTTTGAACAATTTTGTTTGGAGAGCAAACAAGAATCCCCAATTAGTGCAGAAAGTTATAGTATTCACAATGTTGCCCTAGATGTAGAACCCCATATTGATAGTGAAAGCTCTTCACCTAAGATGTATTCAATATTTTTCCCTCATACAAATAACGAACCGAATGTAAGTGAAATAGAAAGTTGTGACACTAACAACAAGTATTTAAACCAAAAACAAAATCAGATTATTAACTCAGAACTAGAAATTAAAGAAAATAAGAGCAGTAGCTTGAAGAAAATTGTTGATTGTTTAAAGAAAGCGAGCGAAATTTCTTCAACCCTTAACCAAATACAGACTATGGATGCTTATTTGTCAACAAATAACCAGTCATTAGCCACGGAAGATGAAGCTGCTATTAACTTCATTGAACAAAACAATTTAAAAAATTATAATGGAGGATGTGATTCAGAATTACGTGAACAGAAAGAAGAAGAAGTGTCAACTAACAAACCGCTCAGTGTAGACCAGAGCTCTCCCACTCTCTCCCAGTGGAGCAAGGGGGTGATTGTTAATCCTTCTGGAGATCAACTCCAGGTGATTGTCTCAATGGGTATGGTACCATTATCATAGAATTTGAAACTAAAATATTTTATTCATTCTGAACATGTCTCCTGTTCTGTTGTTTGAAAATTAGAAAAGGTTACACACCTTCTCCATCCAAAAAGTTCTTTTCCTGTAATCTTATTTTGCAACCACATATTTTGTAATTAATATTCCGTCTGCAGGTCACTTAAACTGTTATTAGGTCATAAAAACCTAGAAAGTGTTTCTTAAAAGATTTCTTATCAAAATTGTAAATGTTCAAAACAAACGTGGTTTTAACACAAATCACTTTGTTTCTCCCAATTTACTTAACTGGACGGTAATTAGACTCTGACTTCTGTGAAACGCAGCCTTGTGTGTAAAAAATGTATTTGTGACATCTAAATTTTGTCAATATCTGTAATAAGACAATGACATTCTACGTGACCTGAAGATTGAGTATTACTTCCAAAATCTGTTTTCAAAATAGAAGGTGATAGGAACAGAACTGTTTGGATGAAAAACATATTGCAACCTAGTTTCAGTTAAAATCGTGAACATTTATATGACATCACATCTAAATCCTTTAATTCCAAAATTCAAAACTAGGTTATGTTAAAATCTGTAGAGTGAAATATAGTAAAAAAGTTTAATTTTACTTAGTTTATAATTTGTTTCAGTCCAAAAGTCTAGTACTGTACTCTTTACTTTCCAGGTATTTTTCAGTGTGTAAACAAATCTTACTGTGAAGAAATGCTGTTGTGGATTATACTGGGCTTACTTAAACGTTCCTAACTTTGTGATTTAACCCTTTGCGATCGGAAGGCCAGCAGGAGTGGACACAACGCAGTCGGCAGCCAGTCGGAATTCTTTCCGTACTAACTTGGTTCCGACGGTCGGACGGCCAGCTGTACTGGTCAAGACCCACTCCGCGTCACCTCGGCATTTATCATGGTGGCTCGCTCCCAGCAGCTCGGAATTGTTTTCACTGAAAACCTGCAATGTTAGCATAGGGGATTTAAATTGTAATAAAACAATTGTAATTTTATACTGACAACTGTTTTATTTAATTTAAAAAACAAATAAGATATCAAATATAAACATACATTTGTTTGAAAATTAAAAGTTAAATAAATTACGTATTTACTAAACGTGTAAAATGTACGTATATCTGTCACACATCCAAACAACAAGTTGAAAGTTCTGTTTTAATCTTCTTTGATTTTTTTCACTGAGTGGTATTTTTTGAATCATTCACCCATATGAAGTCCGGGATTGTTTGAACAAGTTTTACAAAAAAACTTTGACCTTTTTCTTTCTTTTCCTTGTCTTCTATAACGATTGTCCATTATTACTTAGTTAAATGTACGGGAATAAAAACAAACATAACCCCATTCTTACTAATAAATGTTTGTACGGGATAAAACAGTTTTATTGTTGGCCTAATTATGATATAAGTGTAGGCCTATACGTAAACGTATAAGTGATCTTATAATCACCTCAAATGTACGTTAAAACTTAAAACTTAATTAAAACTACAAATAAACACAAATCTCTCGAGAAAATCACCAAAACACAATTAAAATCACATAAAACTGAACCAAAACAATTATGATTATGACAGCACTTGTGCCAGAACAACAGGTGTTTATTTTAGTTGTTTCCACCACAATTTTTACGATATAATGTTGCAAGCCTGCTGATCGTTTAGTTTAACAATTCCTCACTAGGTTGCAGCACTACAGGCATCATACCACAGTTTGTAATATTACAAACGAAAACATTGTTGTCGGCCAGTCCTGCTGGACGCCCGAGCGTTCGTTGGATTTCATGTTAGCCAGCACCGCTGGCCGTCCGATCGCAAAGGACAACTGCTGTAGAAAAAAATACGACTTCCGCACGCTAATGGCGGCGGCCAGTAGAGCTGGCTGCGCGACCGCTGAGGAATAGCGGCAAATATTCATTCCGATCGCAAAGGGTTAAATTTTTCAAATTATAAGTTGAGATATTTCAGTTTTGGTCTTTTAGATACAAATTTTGGACCCTAACAAATAATTAATTGCTAAAACATCAATATCTCAATATTTCAGCATTGATAGTCAATGATTTCTTTCAATACGAATAGTTTGGTTTGAACTAACCAGGCATTTTTTATTCTCCCCATTAATTAATAGGGTGAACGAATATGAATTCCGCTCACCATGACTCTTTTCTATGACATTTAAGTTTCCTTAGTTTTTTCTCGTTTCTGATTTGAATAGTTTATTTTCCTTTAACCCAGTGTTTGTTCAACTCCTTTACTCCCAGGGAAGCCTTAATTTCTCAGTAAAAACAGTTTTGAGAGCTTGAAGGTGTTGTATATTTTTCTGATAGAGTGTCTGTGATAAGTTAGACCTATTATACAGGCATGTCATAAGTTATAGATAGTAAAGTATCTCTTTAATTTTTTCACCCACGTAAAGTTAGCTCTTTGTGAACAGAGCTACAACTGACATTATTTTTTAGGGTTTTGTTGTGTTGTTTTAGTTCCATTATAAACTTTTTAGTTTGGAAAAATGTGTCTTCTTGCTTAGGTTAAGAAGCTTAAATTTCAAAACAACTTGATATACATTTTCTTGTTTCTTAGTAATCCAATCACTACCTTGTTGATACTGAATGTGATATATGATTCTCTGCCACATTGTAATGTGTGAGTTTGTGTGCAGGGTCCTTGCCTGCTAGGTGGGCGGCAGGAGCCAGAGAGTCCCAGCAGCTCCCAGGAGATCTCTAACCGCAGCGTCTCAAGCCAGATGGGCTGCAAGGAGATGTCTGCATTTACCAAGTTTGCTCGGAAAATGAGGAAAGAAAGTGAGTTTTCTATTTTGATTGAAAAGGCTTGACAGTAGGTTAATAAAATAAGCATTTTATAAATAATTTTGTATTAAGAATATTTGAGCTGCAAAAATATTGCATTCAATAAGATAGAAAAATCCTAGCCTATCCTATCCTATACTGTAATATGAGCAATGTGTTATGGGTTTGTTTGCAAAATTGATCTCGAAATCCAGCTGAAAGATTTTATTTAAACTTTGGAATTAGGGACTTTTGGACCTAAAACATTGATTGGTAAAAACCTCAACCCCTGGAAAACTCATATTTCGTTAAAAAACTCATATGCAAATTATGAACTGTAACATTAAACTTATGGAGTTTCAGACTAGCTGTGAATAAGTATAATAACCAGTGAACCGTCAAAGTAACACTTACATATGATTTTATTTTTATTTTAAGAGCCTTCTCACCTGATAATATTTACTGTAGTAAGTATATTACTTACTGAATGCCTGAAGGAGTCAAATTTTCAAAATAGAGCAGGATGTATTTCGATCTAATTACAGATCATCTTCATGTGATCAGTAAAGTGCGGTGCGGAAACCTGTCCTGGTACTGGGTTTTTTAATGTAAGTGTTTCGTACTATGTGTTGGTGTGTGCGTTTTATGTGTCGGGGACACCCGTGTAACGTCCATCAGTGATGGGAAGAAAACAGTGGCTGAAGATGATCTGTAATTAGATCGAAATGCATCCCACTACATTTTGAAAATTTGACACCTTTAGTAAGTAGCATTCTTACTAGAGTAAATACTTACATATGGTAAATTATCATCAAGTGATTTCTTGAAAACGGTGACTAGAATCATTCAGTAAAGATTGCATTTAGAGTAGCCTTATCCAAAATGAATCAAAAGTGTATACATTAACCCTAGGACTGCCTTCCACTGTTTCGCCGGCAATTGCATGTATGCGCCAGATGGATAATCGCCGGAACCCAGCGAATTGGGTCATTTTTTTAACTGCTTTTAACGCCTTGAAATTGATCCAGAAACATAATAATATTCATACCATTTAAAAGAGGAGATTCTAAAATTTGATTTTCATATATACAGAAACAGATCCATATAATTGCTATTATAATTTGAACTAAAATTAGCGTGCGAAACATTTTCGAGTCGCGATCGGCAAAATCTCGTAAAACTCGTTTTCTTGAAAAAAATCATTGTGTCTGTATTTTGGACCAATCAGGAAGATATTGGTACCATTGGAAACAGCATTAGTTGTTCTTTAGTTTCTGAAAGAGAAATTTGGCATACAACTTCAGAAAGCCTGAGAAATAATTTTTGAAATCAGCTGTTATGTCAGCTGTTTATTTGCCCCATTCGCCGGAAATACGGTGAATTATAAGTCACTAATAAATAGATCAATAACTGTAGCATGATGTAAGTTATACCTCTTTTGAAGCCAAGAAAAAGTTCTTCCTCTTTGTAACACTGCTCCTGTATGGAGCGTCAGGTACTCACTTTACGTAACCGGAAATACGGGTTTTTTATGTTTCTGCTAGCCTGAGGCAATGTGCGGTTTTTAGTGTGGCTAGGTTATTATCCGTCTTTTATTATCAAATTTTAGTGTTTTAGTGTAAAAGAAGTGTATTGTCGTGTAGTGTGTGTTGGTAGTAATATTTATCCATATTACTATGGGTAAATATTATTTATATTCAAATGTGCGTTATTGAAAATGTCGAGGGTTTTTATTGAAACTTGTAAAATTTCACTTTTTTTGCTTTATCTAAAAATCTACCCAATTGTGTTTTATTTATTTTATTCTATTCAAATTCTATGTTCTTTGTTAACAAAAGGATTATGCATATGATATGGTTATCATTTATGTTTTGTAGTAAACTCTGCAGATTTTGCTCAAATACAGCATTTGAGCAAATGCTGTAAATTTAGGTTCAAAAATCAATAAGTGCTTATGGAACCTTTATTTGTTTACATTTCTCTATACATATATATATATATTTTTTTCTTGTTCATAAATGTATTTACTATAAACATATGTACCATTTATTATATTATAATTAAGTACAAAAATTAGATCTAGCTTCAATTAACTAATTTTGGCTTTTGGCGAAACTCAAATTTTATTTTTCAACTCATATTAAGTCATAAAAACAGTTATTACTTTGTACAAAAGTGCATTATTCCAATAACTGTATTGTTACCTTTAGTAATATAACAGTTTTAGTATTTTACTTTTATACTTTTGATTTTATTTTTATTTTTCAAATGTACAGCGCAAGTTTCTTGATTCTCCCTGGTTTCCGTATTTCTTTCCATAATTCGTGTAACAATTTTTTGTTTCAATAAATCAAACACATTTCCATGTAGGAAAATAAATTGCCTCCTTTTTATGTATCTTCGATTGCCTGTAAATAAATTAGTGTAAAAACGCTATGACTCTACTTTTAAAAATTATTTCAAAAGCTTTTATATAAGTTTAAAATTAAAATTTTGCATAATAATCACCAACAGGGATTCGTTTTATTTTATTCAAAATCTCCTTCTTCTGAACAAAACGAGTATACATATGACTAGGTTATCAGCAGTATTTTAGGCACTGCGAACTGTTAAAAAAATCTCTGCAAAATGGCAAAAATTGCTAGAGCACAAGCAATTTAGCATAAATCAGGTCAGAGCAGTCCTAAGGTTAAATACCTCGTCGCAGCAAACCTGTGTACTCAGTGAATTTCCAATGCATGTATATAATATTCACTACCACATAAAGCCACTTACCACGTTTCATAAAAATACATTTTTAACTAAGTGATGAATAATATTTTGTGTATTCTCCATAAGAATAACATTAAAGGCTGAGTACGCAGGTTTGCTGCAACAAGAAAGATAAAAATATATATTTTTGTGCAATTATCAATATAACATAACCAGGTGAAGCTACATACCAATTTTTATTAATATTTGTTCATTATTAACAGAGATATAAAACTTTACTTAATCTCCATAAGAATAACATTAGGGCTTAGAATAACATTGGACAACGTACTGTGTTAACACTTGTGTCAAATCATGATTCAGACGTTTCCTTACAGTTTGTATAACCACCTTGTGCAGGGATGATTCAGACATTTCCTTACAGTTTGTATAACCGCCTTGTGCAGGGATTCAGACGTTTCCTTACAGTTTGTATAACCACCTTGTGCTGGGATGATTCAGACGTTTCCTTACAGTTTGTATAACCACCTTGTGCAGGGATGATTCAGACGTTTCCTTACAGTTTGTATAACCACCTTGTGCAGGGATGATTCAGACGTTTCCTTACAGTTTGTATAACCGCCTTGTACAGGGATGATTCAGATGTTTCCTTACAGTTTGTATAACCGCCTTGTGCAGGGATGATTCAGACGTTTCCTTACAGTTTGTATAACCGCCTTGTGCAGGGATGATTCAGACGTTTCCTTACAGTTTGTATAACCACCTTGTGCAGGGATGATTTAGACGTTTCCTTACAGTTTGTATAACCGCCTTGTGCAGGGATGATTCAGACGTTTCCTTACAGTTTGTATAACCGCCTTGTGCAGGGATTCAGACGTTTCCTTACAGTTTGTATAACCGCCTTGTGCAGGGATTCAGACGTTTCCTTACAGTTTGTATAACCGCCTTGTGCAGGGATTCAGACGTTTCCTTACAGTTTGTATAACCACCTTGTGCAGGGATGATTCAGACGTTTCCTTACAGTTTGTATAACCACCTTGTGCAGGGATGATTCAGACGTTTCCTTACAGTTTGTATAACCACCTTGTGCAGGGATGATTCAGACGTTTCCTTACAGTTTGTATAACCACCTTGTGCAGGGATGATTCAGACGTTTCCTTACAGTTCGTATAACGACCTTGTGCAGGGATGAATTAGATGTTTCCTTACAGTTTGTCTTTTAAAGATAAAATTGCCAATTAAGTGAAATTAAGTACATAAGAGGAGAATGTAAATTTGCATTGGCATTCACTCTATTCACTACACACCAGCTGTTTTACATAATTTGATTTTTCAGTATTTAATCAATCAAATTTAAATTAATTCAATCTCATGTAGTTGTTATATTGATTCAATATTTTTATTTTACCCTTGTCTAAGAAATTAATAGAGTTTTCAATTATTGTTTCAGTTTTGGAAGAACAGCCTGAACTAACCTTTACAAAAGTAGCTCAAATGCTTCAAGTCCAGTGGAGGCATCTAGATATGGACGAGAAAAAGAAATATGAAGACACAGTAAAAATTATTAAGACCCCTTGTTCCATGCTTTCTTCAAAACAAAAGCCCATCACTGCCTTTCTGAATAGCACTCCTAATATTGAGTTAGAAATCAGTATGGAAAAGATCAGACAGATGGTAAAAGAGCCAATGTATGTTCAGTTCATTTTTTGCAGATTCAAGGGTTGCTTAGAAAGTAATATCTGCTTGAATTTTGTGCAATAGTGTAGCGACAGGGGATGATCCAGTTTAGGTAAACCTGGGTCAGTGAGCAAAGTCTGTTGTGACGGTAGTGCATTGCTGACCCAAGGTCTGCTTACTTGTGTAAGACCATTCACATCCTTTTCAAAATCCTTTACTTTGCAGTTGTGCCTGTAACCATTATTTTAGTAAGTACTCATCCCCAATGTTATTCTTATGGAGAATAATTAAAATTGTATTTATCGCTTATTTGGGAATATATTTGTATGAAACTTGGTATGAGGCTTTATGTGGTATTAAGACACTGGAAATTCGCTGAGTACGTAGGTTTGCTGCGACAGGGGTTTTTAGATTTTAACAAATTACAACCCAGGGCCTGCTAGTCTTTTGATTGCTTACTCTTAAGGACAACTGCACAACAAGTATAAAGTCATATTAAACAACCTATTACAGAAGGTGGGTGAAATTTTGTTCATAATAATTATTTTGTCTGTAATCCACCAAATTATTATTTATTTAATAAACATGTCAAATGATGGGACAACTGTTTCAGTTTGTAAGGGAACAATGTAGAAAAAGAATAGAGATTTTGTTAGAAAACTATAATTTTTCTTTTTTTATATTTGGTATTCCTTTCTGAATGACCCTTGTACAATATATATATATATATATATTTACTAGTGCTAAAGTTTTAACTAACAACTTAGTACTTTGTTATAGCATCAGGTTTGGTGGTACAGGTTTGCTATTTTTGTTATTTCAGAGTTCATGTAGTTTATTTTTGTTTAGTTTTTATATCCTTTGTCACATATTTACCTTTGTGTCTACATATGTATACATGTGATGTTATAGGATGATTGAAAATAAATAAATAGTTTAAAATGTTAAGAAAAAATGTAAACTCCACTAATTTTGAAGTAAGATTGGATGTTGTCTTTCTAAATATTAGTTATTGATTGTAAAATTAAATAAGTATGGTATATATCTAAGGTAAAATAATGAAGCATTTTTGCAGCATACTTAAATGCTTAAAGTCATAGAATTTGTATGATGAAGTAATAATCTGGTTGCGTGACTTTACTGGTAATTTGCTTGACGAGTTTGTTAATTTAATTATAAATTAATAAATAACCAGCAATTGACTCCTCATGGTATTGATATTGATTTTCATAGGTTTATTTTTTCACCACCCTATAAATCTGTATTTAAAAATAAATAGGCCTATTTATCTTTGAAATAGCTTATTACATTGTTTTAAATCCCAGTGGATCGCTACAAGAATGCAGTTTTTCCAATTAATAATTAGTTATGACTGTAGATGGATTGTGTATTATTGGAAATTAAAAGTGAATTCCCATCAAATTAACCCTCCGAGGGATGAGCCGCTGGTAACAGCCGCCAATATCCAGGTGCTTCGTTGGATTGATGAGCGATGGCAGCCATCGATATCCGATGGATTTATTTCAGATGCACAAAAAAACATAGAAAAAGCTCTTAAAACCAGATAATTTTCATACAAATTGAAAAATAATATTCTAAATTTCCATTTTATTATATGAATGAACCGTCTAGCAGCAATATATCAATGTAATTGAGAATTACATTTGAATGACAATTTGCGTGTGTGCCGCCTACGCCTTGTTTATGTTGCAAAATCGCCAAACACATGACGTTTCAAAAAATCAGAGCGAGGTCAATTTTGTTTCTATCCGAAAGCGAGTGGTAGGAAAGGAAATTTCCTTTCTCGTTGTTTACGATATAATGGCAAAATACCTTTAGATAGGCTTGTGGTAAAATGAGAAATGAGTACAGGGTTGCCACCGACCCAGGGGCGGATCCAAGGGGGGCGGTAGGGGCGGTCGCCCCCCCAAACCTAAGAATGTTTTGTGTTTTATTTTATTATTCAAGCATACGATGAAAATTTGAATAAATCCGAATGAAAATGTAAGCAGCAAAAGCCTCCATCGTTTTTTGGTTCCGAGAGCCAAATTTTGCCGCTCTCGTCTATAAGGTTATATTAAAATTCAAACTAACAACCTAAACGTTCGATAAATGAAATCAAATGCACACCATTAGACAGGTAAAATTTTAAACTTCCATTTTAGTTTATAACACATTACTATGTATTTAACCTAAAAGCGTCTGACAAAAACATGGATATTCCCGAGTATCGCGAAGTTGATGCAGTTTTGCCAGTTGGCAGACCGAAAATTCAGTGTTTTCAACATGGTCTTGGAGGTAAATTTTAGCAGTAAAGGTTGCTACAATTGTACTCGGTGATTATTTTTTACTGGATTTCACCCGCCTACCGTCGTTTGCTATCAGCAAACGATTTTGTTCACAGGTTAGGTTTGATTTTTGTTTAAAACCGTGTAATCCGTTACTAGGCAATAAATATCCAGTGGCTAGGCTAGAAGCAAAAGTGCCTCGAATTATATGTAATGAAATAAGAGGAAACAAAGATTAAATTGCATGCAAACAGAAGCTCATCTGCCAAGTATTTTATTTTGGTAAAAATGTGGTACGACATTTTCGTTTTTCGAGTGGTTGACCTTGGCTGACAGCCTCTTTCCTAATTGTATCTTCATGTAGTATAGTTTTGCAGGATATTTTTTTGCGTGGGTAAATACTAAAATAAATTGTTTATTTAGACATCTTACTTGTTCTTTGACGCCTACAGATGACGTAAAAAAAATTTAATGCCTAAATATTTTATTTTTATTTACAGTCGGGCGCAGTAGAACTAATGTTAATTTTTTTTAGCTTGTTTATAAAGTTAAGATTGCTTTTTTCTTGAGTACAAGTTTATTGATACATTATGTTAACTTACTTTCATTCGTTGTATAATTTCATATAGTTAAAAACAATAATGGGGGTGCCAGGGACCATCCAAAGGGAAAGGGGAGGGGTAACTTACGGTGACCGCCCCCCCCCCCCTTTGGATCCGCCCCTGCACCGACCGGGAAAACCTGGAAAACCGGGAATTATGCGGGAACTTTAGTGACTGGGAAAAAATGTGTGGATTATGCAGGAATTTTCGGCTTAACCAGGAATTTCAGATCGCGAAAGTCGGCGACCATGTAATGCGTTCTGAATAGTAGGCGAAGTTAGCGATGCGTTCTCGATTGCCAGCGACGTTAGCGATGCGTTCACAATGGTCGGTGACTTTAACGCTACGTTCCCGATGGTCGGCGATGTTAGTAGCTAAGCGTTCTCGAAGGTCGGCGACAATAGCGATGCGTTCCCGAAGATCGGCGAATTTAGTGATTTGTTCTCAATTGCCAGTGACGTTAGCTATACGTTCTCAATTGTTGGCGACGTTAACCATGTGAATGTGAGAGCATTGTTGAGGAAACTTTATGAAATGCAGTCGCGACTGTCAGCGACTTTTTTTAATAAGATTTATTTTTTATGTGCGGGTAATAGAAATGGCTCATTTGTAATTTGTTGTGGTCAGGTCAAAATTATTAATCGTTAATATGGGTCTCAGTTTCTAATCTGTAGTCTTGGAGTCGCTGGATAAAATGTTAAAGCATAATTGGCTGGGTAGCTTCATAAGTGGTTAGGGCGGTCGCTTCATAATCTGAGGTTTATTATTCGGTCGGAAAAATCAAAAAATTGTTGGAAGGTTAAAAACTGGATCCAGCTACCATAATAATGATTTTTAAGACTATTTTTACTATAGATAGGAACAAAATTAGTGTTTGGGTCCACTACGTAGCAAGAAAATTTAAAAATGCCTTTGTCATCGATAAATACACAAAAAAAGATTTGTATAAACTATTTTATTATTCTTATAATAGATAGTATTTTGCCAGAGCTAAATAGAATTTTATTTAATTGGGTGTATTTGATGACATAATTCCCCCCTCCTATCAAATAAAATATTGTAATAGTGTTATATAGAAATAAAAATCATGAACATTAATATTGGCCCAGCACATATACACATTTGATGTGGATAGCATAAAAAGTATGAGCTATAATTTTTTGTTAAAATAACACTTTTATTTATATTGTAAGTCGTTATAGATTTTATTTTTTGATTTATTTGGACTTTACCTATCGCTTCTAGTGTTTAAAACTACACTACGTTTCGGGAGGTAAGGAAACTCCTCCCGTTATCAAGTGAACCCTACTTACATCTAAATATCAAATTCTTACACCTAACTAACCTACATTTTTTTGGATTTTTTAATTATTTTTCTTTTATATTTTAATTTACACTAACACAAAGATAACAAATATATACACAAAAAATTGAATACAATACACTATGTATTCGATTTTTGTATATATATTTGTTATCTTTGTGTTAGTGTAAATTAAAATATAAAAGAAAAATAATTAAAAAATCCAAAAAAATGTAGGTTAGTTAGGTGTAAGAATTTGATATTTAGATGTAAGTAGGGTTCACTTGATAACGGGAGGAGTTTCCTTACCTCCCGAAACGTAGTGTAGTTTTAAACACTAGAAGCGATAGGTGAAGTCCAAATAAATCAAAAAATAAATTCAAATCCATCGCTATTATGAGTTTTGTTATAGATGTCGCTCATACATAAAAAGTCTCGCGATTTACCTGGAATTTTGAGATTTTGACCCGGAAAACCTGGAATTATACATGAATTTTTAATTGCAACTTTGGTGGCAACCCTGGAGTAGTTTTTTATGTTTACTGGAATTGATAACACCGACGGCAGCTGTCCATCGGCAAAACTCGATTTATATACATGAAACATCTGTTTGATAAATTGATTTTATATTCCTTGGAAAGAGAGAAAGAATTATTATCACCATTTGTCTGGTTGGTAGCCCCTGGCAAAAAATTGAGTACGCTCGGACAGCTGACCGGAAACTGTGTGGATGTTGTTTCCATGATAATGTGACATGTGTGTCAGTGTATGTGTATTTATTTTGTAAAGTTTATTCGAGTTTTAGGAGCAAATCCCCAGTGTTTTTATGAAATATGTTTAGTGTAGTGTAGTGTATACCCCAGTAGTAATATTTATTGCATTATTTATGCGTAAATATTCCTAGTGCGTAAATATTACTATTTCAATTTGGATTGTTACTATAAACAATCCTTTCTTATAAAGTACTAGCTGTGTACCCGTCCTTCGTACGGGTTGTATATAAATGGTAGATTATCTAAAAAAAATAACAACCCATATAATTTTACAATATTAAAATTACATTTTACAATATTAAAATTACATTTTACACTTTTAAAGTAGAATTAAATTAAAGTTAACGAAATATACTATGGCAGATAGTTCGGGTACTGTTGCCAAGTCGAGGAACTCTGTCGGGTAGTGAACGGTGTGGTTTTTGCGACTCCAAATCGGTATACGTAACACTTTGGATTCAATTTTAGAAATAAAAGAACTCAAGTACAACAAAATATTAACCCTGTTTAATTTAACATTTTAAATACTTTGATACATTAATCTTTACATTCCAATAAATTAATAGTAATGTAACGAAACATTAAACTTTAAAAACATTGACAAACCACTTTTAAAATCACCATTCTTGCCAGGTCCTGTTTTCATTATAATTGTAATTAAACAATTTAAACTTGGAAAAATCATATGTTTTATAAACATATGACTACTTGATTTGATTTAAATAAATGTAAATCAATATACGAACTGTTCTAACAGTGGTCATGGTTAAATGAACGGTATTAAGTAATGTATATGTTCGTTCCTCCCTTTGGAATAGACCTACATTTGTGTTGATCTCCGTTGCTTGTTCATTGGTGGACGTGAGGATGGCACAATCACAGAGCCAGGCACTTTCCAGATTAAACTGTTTATGAACCTCGGTGTAACAAACTGTCAGTCAATAAATCCTGTGATTCATCGATAGTGCCGAGTGAAGGATAGATGTTTCTGAGACTTAATTTTTTTTTTCAATGTCCCAATCTCAACTTTTAAAAGCGCGTAAGAAAACTGCTCAACCCCTTAATCTTCTCAAAAATACATTTTCATATTTACTGTTAAGTTCAGACGCTCAGTGGTCGGCTACATAAAATATATTTTTAGAGACGCGTAGACTCGTCCACTCATGTCTCACTTACGACAAAGGGTCTGTGTGAAATCTCCAGAGAACAACACCGTGACTCCCCATGATGTTTCTTATTTCCTTTAAGGCATCAAATTTCAGCTCTACTGGTTGAATAGTTGGTGTGTTATGACAAACACGCTTAAATTAAAGGTCATTGGGCCAGAGTCCTTGAGTATATTTGTGTCTGGAGTAGGTAAATGTCTGCACTGAGCTATCAGCTACATTCCTACCGAATTTCAGATCCATCAGTCCAAGAGTATGTGCAAGATTGTTAAAATATTGTATTTTGAAATTCCGGGGGGCGAAGCCCTTAAACATTTTCGTAACAGGAATAGGCTTGCGTTTTTTTCTGATGAATTAGTTATGTTCCTACCGAAATGTAACTTACAAAGGTCCAGTAAATACTAATACTCATACAATTGCCATAAAAGTAAATTAGCGAAGAACCCTATAGGACTTTTTTAAACGTATTCTTATTGTGAATCTGCAGCATAAGGCGAACCTCCATCCAAAATTTTATCTTCAATAGACATTGTCGTTTCTTAGATAAAGTGATCACTATGTCAGTGAGTGCATGAGACTGACAAATATAGATTTAGATCATATATCCACTTTGTATACTTATGTTATTTATTACCAATCTTCACTCAACGTTTTAAAAAATAACTAAAAAAACAATTTTTAGAATAACTATGCCATCATCTGGTTCAATATAAATATGGCTTTGTGCATAAGAATAGCATAGGACCTTTAAACCCTTATAGAGCAGTGTCCTAAGGTAATTTAAAACAATCCAATTAGTCTAAAACCTTCTAACGCACATATAGAACATAGAAAAAAGTTGCATAAAAATCGGTGCATCCGTCTTCCTGTGAAAAGCGAACAAAAAATGACGAAAACCGCACAAAATCATGTTTTTGAGCGGCCGCCATTATTTTTTTTAAAGGCGAATGCCAGTTTATAGTGCCCTAAAACCTTCTCACGCATATATAGAACAAAGAAACAAAGTTTCATTAATGTCAGTGCACTCGTTTTTCAGTGAAAAGCAAACAAAACCCGTCCTTGAGCGTTACCGGCAGACAGACAGACAGACATAAATTGAGATAAGATTTGTTTTGGTTTCCCTAGGGTGTAAAACGTGAAAATATGCAATAGTTTCATAATTCCAAGCAATGTGCAGACAAAACTCTAATTTTATTTATATAGATTAACTATACGGTATATTGAAATACATATATATATATATATATATATATATATATACTTTGATGTACACGTTCTTCGCACAGGAGTTTTCCTTACCCGTTCTATAGTCAATGCAAATTGCATTTTAGTTAGCTTGAAACAGCTGTTGTTCTTGCTTCTGCTCTTTAAGCTGTCAAATGTAAGTGCCCTCAGCTGTTCGCATTACAGTTTCTGAATGTTTACTTTCTTATGAAATGTAAACATTGAAACTTAGAACGTTCACGGGGCGTAGCCCGAGGGGATTTTAAGGAAGTGAATAGGCCTATGTGTTGCATGGGTTCAAGATCTACCTTTGTGTAAAGTTTCAGCCCAGTCGGTTAAGTAGTTTTTGCGTTCACCCGGAACATCAGACAGGCAGACAGACAGACAGACAGAAACCACCTCTTGTTTATAATATTATAGATCTGATAACAATTTTATTTCTAGATATATTTATACATAACTATATATTTTCTTGTAGGGAAATGAACAAATAATCATAATAATTAGCTCATTTTGGATTATTAGGTGTAAAAAAGTTATCTAACTTTGAATAGTAGGACAAAGAATACAAATGTTATATTTTTAAACAAATGTTTACAATAAATTTTGAATAATGATATGAATATGATTTTTTACACTGTTCATTCTTATATCTTTGTATTTATAGTTTTATAACCTTCAAAACTAGTTAGGTTTTATTTTATTAATTTATTGTTATTGTTTTTTTGGCTCATGTAACTGATTGCATAAAAATGGCTATTTTCACTTTTTTCAAATTATTCGATGTAATACATATATTCAATTTTTGATTTATGATTGTTATACATTTGTAGGGAATTGTAGGGATTGTTATACATATGTAGGGAAATACATTCTACACATGGGGTATGTATTGGTTTTACAATGAAAAAATCAGCATGGATGTAGTACAATTTTACTTTTGACGTTTCAAACTTTTTCCAATTTTTTATATTTATTTCAAAAATTAACCATCTGAAAATCTTTTTTGCCTTTTTCAAATTCCCCTTTCTTTTACAAATTAAAGGAATGTGAGGTTCAATAAGTTTCCACTATTCCTTGCGTAGCTGTGAATTTTTCAAAAGACCCTTGCAAATTCTGGTAAAACTGTGTATCACCGACAGCACACCTGGTAAAATTTTCGCATGACTCAGAGGGTTAATTTATATTGACTTACACTTTGTCAAATTACAGAGCTGAATGTAGAGGTTAACGGGATATGGCTAGGTATTATAATATATAGTAAACAGAAAGAGAAGTTAAATCAAATTTAAATAGGTAAGTTATCAAGCAAGTGACTAAACAAGTTTGTGGATTGTGTGCAATTTGTAATAAGATTGAAGTAAAATTACTGATTATTTTATCATTGTGCTTTAGTTGAAACTATTAGTGCCTTACATTTCCTATGTCACAGACGAGAGGCCGAGGGTGAAATCCGCCTGGTGGGCCAGCTAGAGGCGTCACCACTGTGGTTGTACCACAGGCAGGACTCTGGTGTGTTCACCCTCAGCGTGACTCGCCTGCTAGAAGCTGTCCGATACCATCAGCACCTGGCTGAGTTCGCTCTGCCATCTAAACTGCTCAACGACATTGTAACAATAACACCAAGGTAACATATGTTTTGCTTTTAGCGAATTTCCCCTACAGGGAAGAAGCTGTTACCATAGGTGTCATGGTAAGACTTAAGCCCCAGACCATGATAACTTTTTGTTTTGAGGTCCCCAGATGCCAAAAACACTATTCGTTCAAATTTATATATATCATATATATATATATGTGTCCGTGAATGCGATAACTTGAGTAAAAAATGTCCGATTTCGATGAAATTTTGCTCAAATGTGTAAAATAACATTCATGACTTTAAGTTCGAAAACCAGAAAAATCGGACCATGGGAAGGGGGGTTTATGGGGTTTTTAAATTTTCCAAAAATTAGTTTTTTGCACTTTTCACCCTAAAATTTTTAAAAAACTTAATTTTGGTTTTGACCATGTTATAGAAGTTAAAAAAACAAATAATATAGTATTTTGAATTATTAACCTAGGTTAAGTGGTTGCGGAGAAAATCCAAAAAACCTACTCATAAATCTCCCATTTTAATCTTATGGGAAAACAGTTTTTGGCTTTTCCTCAGTTTATTTTAATGTAAACTTCACATTTGCTTTTACCAATCTGTTCAGTTCCACAAAACAATCATTTTGGTGTTTAAATTTTGATTCTACGCCCAACCGTTGCAGAGATATTCAAAGTGCTAAACACAGTACGTTGTCCAATGTTATCCTTATGCAGAATAAATAAAATTTGATATCTTGATTATTTATTAATGTATGTTGATGAAACTTGTTATGTGGCTTCACGTTGTACTGGTAAATTGATATTTCACAAAAATTGAGTTTTTGGTGATTATCCCCTTAGCAGCAAACCTGTGTACTCAGCCCCCATGTTATTCTTATGGAGAATAAGTCAAATGTATTGACTCCCTTAATTATGAACATAAATTAATAAAACTTGGTAAAACTTCACTTGACTGAGTTATTATATTGATAATTGCATAAAAACCCATTTTTTTTGTTCCTTGTTGCAGCAACCCTGCTTACTCAGCCCCCATGTTATTCTTATGGAGAATCACTAAAATGTTATATAGCGCTTATTTATGACTGAATATTGATGAAACTTGGTATGTGGCTTCGCCTAGTTAAATTCTATTTATATTTGCATAAAAACCAATTGTTTGTGTTCCTTATTTCAGCAAACCTACGTACTCATTACCAATGTTATTCTTATAGAGAATAATTAAAATCGCTTATATGTGAATAGATCTTTATGAAACTTGGTATGCGGCTTTATGTGGTATTAAGACATATATTATGCATTGGAAATTCGCTGAGTAGTCAGGTTTGCTGCGACGGGGGTATTATTATAGTTATGGGCCTATCTTGGTTTTTACCTAAAGCCAAAATAAAGGTAACAAAAAAAATTAGGGAGGGGATAGTTTAAACAAACTACTTATTGTTTAGCTTATTTATGTACATGATGTGTATCGTTTGAATAAAGATATTTTTGTTTGATTAGATTCCACCACCCATCATATTATTAAAAAAACAGCATCACATGCTGGAATGACAAGTGTGGCTGGAATAATTAAGTGAGCAATATTACTAAAAATGTTTTTATTTAAGTTTTGCGATTTTTGTGAGCAGGCTACCGGTGAAACTACTATCTCTTACGTCAAGCTTTATGTGTTATTTGAAAGCCCCTAACGTCTAGAAGTGCCTTTTGAGGATTTGCACATCCATCTGTAAGGATCTGCCCCTGGGCTTTCAGAGTTCCAAAGCTAATCTTGTGGAGAATAGAAATCAATTCAACTGAACATTAACAGCAGCTGTTGATTGATACTAACAAAATATAGAATGAAGCAAGAACAGCTGTTTTAAGCTAACTTCTAGAAAGACATCACAATTTGCTCGAATTAGAGCAAATATTGGTTCTTTTGGGATTACCCAGCTCCAATACGATTAACGTAGGTAGGCCTAGGATCAAATTCATCCAGTCA
This sequence comes from Allygus modestus, assembly GCA_963675035.1. Lineage (NCBI taxonomy): Eukaryota > Metazoa > Arthropoda > Insecta > Hemiptera > Cicadellidae > Allygus > Allygus modestus. The sequence continues at coordinate 118,909,320 of OY776111.1, forward strand.
TTAGCAGTCCAACATTTATTTGAAATTCACTTTAAACCATAAATTGGCCATAGCCTAACCACTTTCATCAAAACTCAGCTCAAATAATTCAACGTCAAATTCAAAATGCAAAACATGTTTCATTTCTAAAAGAGTATACAGCTTTGTTACATTAAAGTGTTCAATAATAATCAATTTTATGCAATATAATAATTAATGTTATATTTTATAGTTGGTCATTTTGGAAATTTACCCACATGAGCGGATGCCTAGAGTGGGTACAAGCAATTGTTCATTTTATTCATCAAACTAGAAAACTGAACTATTGTGGCGGACGGCTGGTCCGGATTTTTCAAAATCCTGCTTTCCCGGAGGTGGGCATGAATCATCAATTCCACCTTTATAATAAACAATTATGACAATATGCATTTACGTTTATGAGCTAATACAAACAAAGTGAGATTGGAATACTTGAATGTAAATTTAATACAGTTATCTCTCAAAAATCTGGAGTATTTTGGCAGACGGCTGGTCCGGATTTTGGAAAATCTGGATTTTTCGGAGCTGGACATGAATCATCAATTCCGCCTTACAGAGAATAATTATGGCAATATGCTTTTATGTTTATGTGCTAAACAAGAATAAGCTTACAGAAGAAAGTATGAAACACTATACACTCCGTAATACAGTAGAACCTCTTTAATCCGTCACCAACGAAAATATGGAACACCAAATAGGTTGGATAATCAGAGGAACACATTTTTATATGAAGACATTTTAAACTGTAGCTAAGCAGAATATTGGATTGTATATACATTTGTGAAGATTTAATATAACACTAAATCATAATAAAGAATACTGTAATAAACTTTCACCGGTCTACTGATTTACATCAACAGTGATGAGTAAACCATGACAAGAGAAGACCTGAACAAAGCAACACTCTGGGTACGTAAACAATAACGAATGCCAATAACGGCACGGAGGACTTGGACTATCCGAGGTCGGGTTAGTGTGTTTCTACTACGTGATAACTTCCTCTGCCTCATAAATCACAAACTACAATTTTATAGAAACGCAAAACGCCTGACGATGCAAACTACATTACATTTGTGTAATGCACGATAATCACGTGAAAGCCGAAGGTGCTAAACCGTGAAGTTCTGTTTTTTAGTTTTTATTTGCAACAAAAAGTTTAACAAATTCAAGATCATCAGTCCAGATAACCCGGTGTCCGATAGTACGATCTGGATTTCTGAGAGTCTAACATAGCTATAATTTAAACATAACCTAGTAAATGTTTGACATTTCACAGGTAGCCATTCTTTCTTCTTCACATTAATTTTGAATTCTAACCAGTATATCGGATAAATCTGAAACTTGCAATGAGGAGCATTGAGGAACGGATGGGCAGGAAATGGTAATTTCTCCTCCCCACAACCGCTTGACCAGGGTCAACTGTGTTACATATAGTATTTGTCGTAGTGACCTGAGAGCGGAGGAGTGGGAGCTGCTACTGAGCCTGGAGAGGTCCCCCAACGGTGTCATCAAAGATAAGCGATTCACCGATAATGGACTTCTCATAGAAATCGTGGAAGGCTAGTAACACTATTAGTACTCATTAGCTAGTTTAATCTATATAATTTGACTAATTGAATTTGAGGTGAGGTTCAGTGTCGCACATTATCAGGTAAAAATATGTTCTCTATTAAAAAAAGCAAATAACTCTTCAAAATCTCATGTTATGATTTGTACCATCTATTCATTACCTTTGGGTTTGCCATTGCTGAAGTTTATTTTCTTTATGCTCCAACATTATCAGACTAAGCTGCTAAATAGAGCTTTATATCACAATTTAATTTTAATTTTATTCTTAATACTGGATGCAAATAAAAACGTCTTACAACGCTTCAAAATATATTTACTGTTATACTGCATTCATATAAAAGACGGTAAATATACAAAGATATGGTAAAAGAAAATCAATTTCGACCAGTCACATCCACCGATCATCATCAGGTCCAATGAGAGAAAATTTAATAGCCTTTTAAATTCGATGGTTTAAATTTATAGCCTTTTACCATATTTCTGTCTTGTGTATGAATACAGAAGTGCAAATATATTTTGAAGACTCAATAAGACTTTGTTAATGCCATTAAACATATAGTACAATGCAATAGGCACAGGTCACATTTATACATGATTAAATTTCAAGGTCAGCATGGGATGACAGTTACATTATTGGTCTATCTACAAAATCAAAATTAAAATATTCATCTACAGAGTAAAGATACATTTGTTTAAGCCACATAGACACAACATTCTTAAACCTACTTGTACTTAACATTCTAACAGGTGTTGGTAACTTATTAAAAAGTTTTAACTGCAAATAAAAATGACTTTTCAAAGTTTTTGTCAATCTAACATGAGGAGTGATGAGATTTTCCCTTTGTCTGGTATTATAACTATGGTTAAAAGATTGTTGTTCAAATCCAGTGATATTATCTCTAACATGTAGTAAATTACTTAAAATAAACATGGACGGCAAGGTTAAAATGTTATGATTCTTAAAACTAGTTCGACAAGATTCACGGGGAGCCAAGTTATCCAATATTCTCAAGGCCTTTTTTGCCATACAAACACTCTTTGACTATGCGAGGCATTACCCCATAATCTGACACCATACCTAATTACTGAGTGAAATAATCCATAATATACCGTAACAAGAACTTCAGTGCTGACACATGTTTTTAGTTTTCTCATTAAATAAATAACACGAGACAGTCTCCTAATTACAAATGATATGTGAGGTTCCCAACTTAGTTTACTATCAATATACATACCTAAAAGTTTTACATTTAAGGCTATCTTCATTGAAATGACCATTGTTCAGAGAAAAGCAGACTTGCTCAGTTTTTGATTCATTAATTAATAAGTTGTTACTAGTAAACCATTGTTTAGATTCATTCATAGCAATAGTAAGCATGTTTTTTGTGGAGGCTAAGTCTCGATTAGGACACAATAAAGTTGTATCATCTGCATAAAGTACAGGAAAAGCAGAAACATTACAATATAGATCGTTAATAAATACCAAAAACAGGAAAGGGCCTAACACCGAACCTTGCAGTACACCAGCTATCGTGGTCAGGTACTCTGATGACAAGTTATTTTAAACTACCTTTTTTTTCTATTACAAAGATAAGATTTTATTAAACTAAGTTCTAAATGTGTAACGCCATAAAATTCAAGTTTTCCACATAAGATATCATGAGAGATACAGTCAAAAGCTTTACATAAGTCAATTAAGTAGGCTCCAACCGTCAGCTTACTCTCAAAACAATTAATAACATATTCAACTATTGATTCAACTGCCATAGTAGTTGAGTGGAAAGGCCTAAAACCATACTGATGAGAATACAGAAGATTATTGACATTAAAATAATTGTAAAGTTGACTGAAAATGCAAGATTCAATTACTTTACTTAAAATTGGTACAACTGCAATAGGCCTAAAACATTCTGGTTGGTTTACATTTCCTTTTTTTAAAAATGGGTGTAACCTTTGTGAGTTTCAGACTATCAGGGAAAACTCCTTGCGCTAAACTTATGTTTATTAAAAAAGTCAATGGAGTCAGTATTTCATTGATGACATATTTTACAATATAATTGGAAAGACCATAAACATCAGGAGTACGTGATACATTCATTTGGGACACTGATTTAAACACATCCTCCTCACTAACCCAATTCCAATTAAAAACATTATCACATGTTACAGAACAATTTGATTTTTTTTAATTATTAAGCAACTCAAAAGGTGAGACATCATCTGAGTTACGAGTTACCTTATAGCTAAGTGGGATGTTGACAAAGAAATCATTGAAATTTTCAGGTGATACAGTAGAACATGGATGACATTTTTTGTGAGAGAGGTTGGCCTCCTTTTTAACAATACTCCAAGCCGTTTTACATTTGTTCTTTGAATTCGTTATGTGAAAATCATTAGTGGCAATCTTTGCATCTTTAACAGCTTTTACATATAAGCTTTTAAAATTCTTAAACCTAACCTTATCTTCCACATTTAAAGAACATTTCCATTTATCATATAGTGCAAGCATCAACAAACGCATATTTTTCAATTCATGAGAATACCAGGTATTTCGGTTGTGTTTAGGCTTAGGCCTATTCACAAAAGGCTTCACAGTAATAAGAGGACAAGCACAGTTAAAATGATACAGCAAAACATCCAAGAACATTGAGAAACTAACATTAACATCATTTATGCCTAAAACATATAAAAAAGACCAATCAACTGCAGATAGACAACATTTAAATTCATCAAGCCTATTAATCGAGGTCAAATGTTTTGATTGCAGACTCACACTTAGTCCTTCAAGAGGTTTAACAGATCTGTTCAAGTTATGGAAACTAACCCATACACCTGCATGGTCAGACAAAATGTGCTGCCCTAGTAATGTGCAATTGCAATTAACCTTAATAATATTGGTAACTATATTGTCAATACAGGATAGGTCATGAGTGGGTGCAAAGTTTGTACAATACAAATCTCAAAAAATCTTGGGTCTCAGCCCTATTTTATTTGAGTATATCAATATTAAAATCACCCGCTACTGCAGTGTAGTTAAAAGGTTTCTTATATAAAAACATAAGAACATTTTCAAGGATAGAAAGAAAAGTTAAGTAATCAGAATCTGGTGTTCTACAAACTGAAACTACAATAAAATTTAATTCCACTAACCTAACCGCTGTAATTTCACAAATAAAATTAGTTACAAAATTTGAGATATCTATTACATCATATTTTAAGTCTTTCTTCACTAATATTTCTGCACCACCTCGGATAAGAGGGAGTTTTCTGCAAAACGAGCTTGCGTACACGAAACCATCAGGAACATAGAGCAGGGTTTCATCATCATGCAGCCAGTGTTCAGATATGCAAATCACATCTGCAGGTTTATGTTGTAGGTTGATTTCCAGGCTTTGCAGCTTACTACGCAGTGATTGAATGTTTATATGTGCAATAGTTAATTCATATTGACTAGTTGAGATCAAAGAAGTATTAGGCCTATCAATCACAGTCAAACGAATGTCTGGATTCAAATTGGTGTTAAGGTTAAAGTCATTTGAGCTAGAATTACACACAAAGGATTTATCTTGTGTACTGCCTAACCTATCTCTAGCACCACCCTGTATTGATAAGGGAAAAGAGTCCTTAATTTCTTCTTTGCTGGGATTTGGCCAAATATTTTGTATGCAACACTTGGCCAACGTTACATGTTTCCCTGGTCAGATTTAAAGCCTAAGGGAATGACCTCTAATTTCCTTTTACACCTCGAGTTTTCAAAATCATCAACCAATTTGATAATTCTATCAGCAACATATTTCCTACCTACATTATTCAGATGGAGTCCACTTACAGTATGAAATCTTCTACCAATATTACTTATATCCACGAACGAAACATTTTCAAATCTACTGCATATCTTTCTAATCCCACAGTTTGCTGATCGCGCACCTCTTCGTTCACACAGGACCAGTCTTTCAAATCATATCGATAAGGAATTGAGAATACGACGACATTTTTACTTTGGATTACACTAAGTCTTTTCTTAAGTGAAGATAGCTTGTTCTTTGTTTCATTCGCAGCCACATCGTTTGTTCCTGCCATTATAACAACTGCTGAGTTTTCAGCCTTGAGCATATTAGTTTTTCCCAACTCATTTGTAACGGCTTCAAATTTTGCACCTGGTTTGACTGATCCAACTATTCTATATTTGCTATTATCTATAACTTTTTCCGTAACAGTCCTCCCCTGACTGTCAGAGTAAAAGAAAATTTGTACAGGTTTTTGTTTCTTTGCATAACCTCTTGATGTCCTACTCTGGTTTTCGAACTTCCCCCTACTAGCCTTCGAGGCCAGATTTTGTCCACATTCAGATTTTGGGTCTAGACCCATGTCATAATCAGTCATACCTGATAACAGTCCATAGCGATTTTTAAGGGGTGGATAGTTTTTTGTATCTACTGGAGGAGGTTTAACTGTATAGCCTTTAGATTCCACTGTTTTCCAGGCATTTAATGGTTTCACAAAAGTGAGTGGCTGTGAGCAGGTAGATTTCTCTAACACGGTTTCTATTTTATTGCCGACCAGAATAAATTATGAGCCAAAATAAAATACTGTGCAGATAGATATCCCAAAATTTAAAGTCTATTCAATTTTCGAGGTAAATACTATATTCCAATATTAAATTCAGTCACTAATAAAACACTCTTTAGCAAGGTGACAGCCAAAGGTAAATAAACAAAATATCGAGTCACTCGTAGTGTGTTGGTGAATAGCGGTACAAAGGTCAGCAGCACATTGAGGAGTATGAGGCAGTCAGCGGAGTCCAAAGGCCAGGACTTCTTATCAGATATGGATAAGCACAATTTCCTCTATCAGTACTACGAAAATGCAGGTTGAAATCAATGTTTTTATCTTATTACCTTTAAATACCTCATTACTCTAGGAAACCAAAATAAGATATGAATTCCCTTAGTTTAACTGCACAATTCACACTAAAATTTGATCTTCAACACTCAAAAAATCCACATAAAAACTTTAAAAAATACAAGAGCACCAGATTATCTGAACTGTTGAATCAGGGTCTTCCCCCACCACCTGAAGTGTTGTAAGATGTTTTTGTTTACATCCCGTAATTATAACAACATGTATCATGCTAATTAAGAAGTTTTCATTAACACTCTTTTAAAACTACTCCTTTATCAAAATTTACATTGCTATTTTTAGAAATATAAATAACTTTGAGAATCTTTCTCAAGTTCTGAACCAGTCAAACCATTCAAAAAGAAAACTTTTTACCCAAAAAGGTTTTTACATGGTTTTAAAAAGCTTTTTTGTTTTCACCATTTAAATTAGCACAAAAAAGCAACCCAAATGTTTTTCTTATGTATAACAAATCAGATTTTTATTCTTGTGATGAAAAACTAGTGTATTGAGAAAAAAGTTGAGTTTCTCACCTCAGCTGCAAAATTAATGCAATTTCTGCCTGCTGTGTCTTGGAGAAATCAGAAACATTATAACTGTTTTAAAAATGAAGTAACACATTTCAGATTGAGATTGAATCCCTTTCTAGATAAATTCCTATGAAAAATTGGCTGAATATGCAGGTTTGCTGCAACAGTGGTATTATTTACTATCACTGTATATCAATAGCTCATAAGCCGCAGATGGGTATATTCATTCTCTGTTATGAGAATTCTAATCAAATTAGTTTTTGAGTTGAATACAATAATAATTTTAGGACAATAACCTTCTTGGACTTATCAAATATTAACTTTGAGGTGTGTGTGAGTATTGACAAGTTTGAGCTTTTCTGCTGTATTCATATTATTCTGCTTCATTAGGATTATTGTACTAGTATTTTTCATTTTGATACTGGCCTGAACATATCCTCCCATCCCTTTACCAACAGTTCCTAACTTTATCTGAAACAACAATATCAAACATAATATTATATCAATGCATTTTCTTTTTTTACAAAGGTGATTTAGAGGCACATCTCTCCTATGTCCCCCAGAACATAGCGTACTGTGGTGTAGAAGAGGTGCAGGAGATTCTCAAGATGCTATTGACTCATGGACTCTCTGCTTCCCCCGCTCAATGTCGACCCCTCAAGGTCATCAGTTTTATCAGGGTGTGTTTCTCAGTTGGTATTACTTTTAAGGCCAATATCTGTGATTTGTTTTTATCATGAACATTACTTCTTGGTCAATTAAAATTACACATTCCGCTGGAAAAAAGATGCAAGGAGCAGTAATTTACATTATGAAATATTGTCTGTCTGCTTAGTTATCTGATTAATCAGTTTCCTTCTGCCATTTTATCCAGGAGAGTTTAGAATGTATTAGTTGTTGATAGGGGTGTGCAAGTAGTGATTTTTTAATCAAGTCGAGTCGAGTCGAGTAGTGCCAATTATTTTCGAGTTTCGAGTATTTTCTAGCGAGTATTTGCCATCAGTTGGTAGTTTAAAATAGTGTAACGGGATTTGGATCCCACCTTAGATTTGATAACCTAAACATAGTTTCTAACTAATATATGAGTAACAATTCAAAGTTTTGGCCAGTAGAATCAAACTGGATTACGTATTGACAAACAAAACATGGTTTGACTTTCGTTTCCGGCCAATGAAACAGGGCCCGGTTGTCATTTGGCCAATTTCACCTGGTACACACATCACTTATAATCAATATTAAATGACGAAATTGTTAGTTACGGCCGAAATTACGCGGTCCGATCGTAATTTTCGGCCGATTTTACGTGATACGATTGCCTTTTGCGGCCGTTACTACGCGTTTTGGCCGGTCCCAATCGTTAGCGATCGTCATTTTCAGCCGATTTTACGTGATGTGATTGCCTTTTGCGGCCATTAATACACGTTTTGGCCGGTCGCAATCATTCGCGGTCGTCACTTTCGGCCGATTTTACGTGATACGATTGCCTTTTGCGGCCGTTACTACGAGTTTTGGCCGCTCGCAATCGTTTGCGGTCGTCATTTTCGGCCGATTTTACGTAATGCGAGCGCCTTTTGCGGCCGTTACTACGCGTTTTGGCCGGTCGCAATCGTTCGCGGTAGTTATTTTCGGCCGATTTTACGTGATGCGATTGCCTATTGCGGCCGTTACTACGCGTTTTGGCCGCTCGCAATCGTTAGCGATCGTCCTGAAATCGGCGGGAAATACTCGCTCGAACTTTGGAGTAGTTTTCAAAACTTCCGAGTCGAGTTCGAGTATTAAAATACTCGGCCGAAAACTCGAAGTTTCGAGTACTCGCACACTCCTAGTTGTTGATTATATATGAATTAACAATACAACTGAATGCATCTTCTTCCGAGCACACATATTTCCGCTGTATAATTTTTCAATCGCTCTTTTTGCTATGAGTGTACTCTTCATGTTGAAAGATATACATTACTCAAGCGGCTGTAGTTTGTACCCAGTCTGTACTACAGTATCGTCTCTGTGTTGTGTACAGAGTGAAGTGATGAGGGGATGCAGCAGAGAAGGTCCTCCGAGCCAGCCAGAGCAAGTGTCCGAACTTCTCTCCTTCTGGCTCAGCTGTGTGTCTTCTCAGTCCCGGGAGTGTATACACTACCGTCCTGTCACACAATGTTTATACTCACCTTAGTCAATGTATACATAACCGAATAACTAGGGACACCCCCCAGTCCCAAGTTCAGAGGAGACCCCACGCACGCTTCTGTTTTCATGTTTGATTAAAAACATCAAAATGAGTACTTTTTTATAAACAAACTAAGAAATTACAGACCCTTGTCAATTTATTTCTGTAAACACTTAAATCCTGTCCAAATACGGTCAACTAGGCAATTATAACTCTAATTCAATCAAGTATTTGATTACATTTGTTTACCTTTTATATGAAATTTGTATAATGTTATATCTGTAACCAGGGGGGCAGTGTTCTCACTAGAAACTGTTTTACAAAGCTTAGCCTTACTTATTCAGTTATGTATACTTTGCCTTACTATACTACTATGGTTTTTTGTCATGTACAAGTTTTATTTATACATATATATTTGTTTTTAATAAAGATTGCGTCATTTATTTCAAAAGTATCTTAAAACCTGTCTCATTTATTTCAAAAGTATTTTAAAACCTGGTGCCCTTCAAGATTTATCATGGAGAAAAACAAATCAGCTTTGTTGATTGTTATTTTAAAAGATGACTTAAGTCTCAAGCTTAAACAAATTAAATAATACTTGTTTATGGGATGGTGGTTGTTCTAATTCACTGTTTTAGAATGAGAACTAGTGACTCTATAGTAACACTTCTGTAGCAAAATGAAATAACGCAAACCCAAATAGGAAATAATTCTTCTATACACTCGCAAACCCAAATAGGAAATAATTCTTCTATACACTAGCAAGTTGCTATATAAAAATCAGTGCTGCAATGTGCCTACACTTGTGATGTGCCTTGTACAATGAATAATTAGTACCTCCTTATCCCAACTAAATTATGATGCTGTACATTTTCAACAACAATTGAACTACCTAATAATAAACTTAGAAGAATGTCTTATTATAATTCAATTATTCAGCAACTGCAGATGGTTCTTGCAGTATTGTTTGAAAATTGTCATTTAAATTTCTCAAGTGTCCGAAATATTGTACATTTTTTTAAATAATCCAAAACACTTAATGTTGAAAGGAAAGGGATAGGTAGGCAAACGTTGCAAATCAAAACAAATTATACAATGACATTGGTTATATTTTTGTAAAAACAACAAACACTTGTTACATACTAACTACAGGACATGATCATTCTTTTTCCTTATAATAGAGGGAAATTTATACATGGGAGTACCTGCACCTACCAAGATATCACATTGCTTTATACTGTACTTTTTTACTTATTGATACCTTTAAATCTACACATTCTTTCGAACTACATGATAAATTTAAAGTTTTAAAGCTATGAAAATAAAAGTGTAGCACTTAAATTGTTTTAATAATAATAATTGTTGTAACCTTGTTATCATTAAACAAAATTAAATTAAAGAAAGATCAGATAAATATAAAGGTTATTTATCATATTATAAGTGACAAAGTACGTATATGAATCATTGTATCTGAAGATTTTACAGGTACTAACAGAAGATACAATGATCTGATTAGTGCTGGAAACAAGTAAAGATCATTATTACCTGCCTAAACCAAATAATGGGTGTACTGTGTTTAAAAAATAAACTATAACTAGTGGCTTGCAGGGGCTACTATAGCCCCTAACATATGGTTTTCGTGTAGATCGATAATCACAGCTGATCATAGTTCACTTTGCTCATTAATAAAAACACTGTAGTGACATTCATTTCAGCAGAAAAAATTTTGTTTCCTTTCAAAAGAAGTTTCTCTATAATTCTTTATGTTGTAATGGTTTATGCATATTGTTCAGTTTTACTTCACTCTTCACTTTTATTTTTTACTCATTGTTGAAAACTAACATTCATCATGCTATTCCAAACTGCACTTCACTAGAATAAGCCTATTTCTTGCATTAAATTAACTGTCTTATGTTCTTGCCTTACTGCAATAATAACAATGGTGGCTTATTTCACGAAACAAATTATATAGTATAACAATTCAAGAATTTAAAAAGGTGAGCACAAAGCGATGGGCCAAGCTCTATCCTAATTCATTTCTATTCTATTTTGAATCAAATTTAATTGGAATTAGGATAGAGCTTGAGCTGCCTCATCTTGTAATACAATTTATTAGTGTACTTTACAAAAATAATTTTGTTGTATATACAGGTACAGGTCTGTGCCTGGCATGTAGGGGAGGTAGTGTGAGAGAGATGGTGAATACCCCCCACTACTATTCCCCTCCCAACAGTTGCATACAGTCAACTCTGAATTTCGCAAGGACAGTTACATGAATTGACTTCTGATATGTTTACATACTGCCTGCTTATTTACATAATTTGCAACAACAGCACAAATGTAAACAATGACCAAAATAATCAAAACAGTATTTTGATAGAAAATGCGTATTGCTAAGCTGACTGTACAAAGATGTGTGGAGGGGGAAAGGCATTAATGCGCATGCGCAAACCAGGTGCCAACCAGTGCGAATAGGATTGTAATATAAATATATTGTGCTGTAATATATTGGTTTATTAAACATGTATTGTTTAAAGTGGCTCACACAAATTAAAATAGTCATTAGCACAATCATTTTTTAACAATGCCCTCCCTTCTCCCCTTGGCGGTGACTTGTTTCCAATTTGTTCCTATCCATCTTTGGCAATTACCACATGGTATTGCAGCTCGTCTCATAATACAAACACCATTGCTGAAGTCTAGTATTGCTATATTACTTTACATACATGAGGCTAAGTAAATGGTGTCAGTAGGTAGCATTCAAGCAAGGGAATGTTGAGTCAGCAACAAGTTTGGCAAGTTTTATCAGTATTTAAATAAATCACTATACAGAAGACTCAGAAATCCGAATCTGCCTAGTCCAGACCGATTATCTTTTTCTTTTTTTAATTTTTTACTGTAAATAAAAATGAAACATCACGTAGGCCTCTTACATACAGAAATGTCATAAAGTTTGGGATTGTCTTTCAGAAGCTCACTCTTGTATTAACACATCATAAACGTGTATTGTCAAAATTGCTGGCCATAGGCCAAATTGATGACTAATGCCCGCCTCTGGGAAATGTGGATTTTTTTAAATTCGGACCGATTATCCACCACATTAGTCCACATTTCTTAGAGTCTAATTTACTAAGTTAAAGAGAAATCCTCTTTTTCAGTAGTTTGAGTCAACAGGTTCTTAGCGCATTATTAATATTTTAATTTTCCATTAGGTTTAATTTACAAAACAAGAGTAATCAACATACAAGGGGCCAAACTCTTCTCGATTAAGAACTATCACTCAAACCATATCTAGTCATCTTTACTGTGATAATAATTTACTCTGGCCATTCCACCATTGTGTTCCGATCTTGATCAGTAGGGGATGAAATGGGGTCATTGTTCATTGTTAGAACCAATATTAAACAATGCAATAGTGTCTCCTCATTCCTTTACTTTTAGAAGAGATGAGTAAAATGAACAGCTCAATAAGAAACAACTGCAATGTAAAGAAAATATTTATTTTTAAATTTGTGTTGCAATAACTTAAAAATACTGCTGAAAAAGCATGACCAATTTTAAAATATATTTATTTTCAATATAATAGTTCAGCTCTATATTTTAAATAAAAAGAAATTTCATTTGCTTAGGACACACTTCATTCTGAAAAGTAAATTAGACACGATTTTCAATAGGTTATTTTCATTTTCACACAGAAACAATATTCATAAGATTCAGAATTTATAAAGGAATTATGAAACACACTTCCACACAATTTTCTGATTCGTTAATAAAGTTTTACACTATTGTCCATTGCACATATTTACAAAAAATGCTTAAATCAGTATCTAATATCTGCCCTTTATGTTTCGAATGTACTGTATTCAATTTTAACCCATGGGTAGTACTTTAAGATTTAAAACGACATAATTTGAAACAAAAACCATTTTGATGACAAGTTATTTTGGCTTATGATACAAATTATGGATTAATACAAATATTTAAATTATTGGTAAACAGAAAATCCAGATAAAGAATGTGACGTTGAATAAAATTGCCATGTCTGATAAACAATTATTTACAAATGCAGATTAATAACGATTTAATAGCGGTTAATACATACAACAAAATGTTAATACTACAATAACAGCAACCTTAATAATATGAAGTCAAACTAAGTGTTTTAACATATACTCAAAGCCAATTGTCTCATTAAGACGAAGAAGTGTAGTGGTATTTTCATGGTTGTCTTTTGAAAACCCAGCTTAATGTTACAAATGCAGACAAGCTTGATATACTAGTTTTACTTCTTATCTCATTAATAGTTATATACAATAATCAATTTACACAAGTAATTCTGTGAAAGTTTATGTATAAAATGTGCAACAACCGCTACTTAAGACCTTAATAAAATTCCAAATCTAAAGATTTACATAAAAAGCTGTGACCGATTCAAGTAAAATTCTAAATACATAAACTCACTAATATCAGTGGTATTTAAGACAAATATCAAAGCTATTTTCCGATTAAAGAAATAAAAATAAAACTAAAAACCTCATCGCTCCTTAGCGGATAGTCTATCGTTTTTTAGAATAAGGTTAACACTCCGTACAAATAACATCCACGAAAATTTTAAAATGAGAAACAGAATATTCTGACGTTTTGTATAAAAATATGCCTGTATAAATATTTTCTCTGTGTCTCTCTTCGGCGCACTCGACTGTTCAGTTGGACTCGGCCTCCTGCAAACATAACACAAGCGTCACTTCACCTCGCATGCAAACAAACAAAAACACGGCTGACAACATGCTACCAGTTGTTTGTGGCAATCGCTGTTGGAACTGTTAGTATCAATTTAAATGGATAATTTTCACTGCAAAGAAAAATTAATTTTGTAAATTATGAAATGTGGGAATTTACAGTTAAAAATAGGGCTGAGAATTCTTGTTGTAATGTGATTTTGAAGAAAGCATAAAAACCGGAGGAAGAATATGGAAACAACTCTGTCGGCTCAGAGATCAGGAGTTGGGTACTCTAACACAATGTGAAATTCCAAATGAATAGGACAGGAACCACCTCTTGCATCACCAAATAATGTTAAAGTGTTGCGTCTCATAGAAACCTAATTGAATCCTAAAATATATTTTTGAACATTCAACGGATGTCATACTATGAGCAGCATAACTAATCTTTTATAATAAATAATCTCTCAAAATGGTTAGTGATGGATTTGAAGTTCATGTATATTGTGGGATTCTGGGACCATGAGATTTCAAGGAAGAATATTTATAACATATTCCCGTGAAAATAAAACTTCAATTTCTCTTTTGGTTGTCAACTGAAATTGAGAATCCAAATTACATTGCCAATCATCAATCTAAGTACCTAATAAATCAGAAAATGTATAACTGTATTAATGTAAAATTAAGTATTTTTGTTGTTCATGAAACCCTTATAGAGATGTATGATGTACGACTAAGAGGTGGGTTGAATGGTTCGGTTAGAACCTAAACCAAATCCGTCAAATTTTAATGTTATCATTGAGGATGCAACATTTGAAGTTGTAAGCTTTATTAAGCCTCAGTATACTTGTGAAAATGATAGCATTCTTTGGAAGAGAATGTGTAATATGTATGTACCAGCAAAATAAGTGAATGGATAACCCATTTTATCAAATCATTAAGTTCCCAACATTACCAAACCTCTTAAAACTGAACCATATTATTCCCGTTCACAAAGAAGGGAACTAAAATATAATGTTACTGTTAATCACTATATTAATAATACTTTTCAGAAAATCAATATAGTTTTAAGAGAGTAACCTCTGTTACAATTATCAACTGCACAGAAATCTTCATGTAAATCCCAATTTACCCATGTACTTAAGATCACAGCTCCTTAAACCATATTTTGGTGTTTTCATAAAACATCCTTTAACCCCGTTTTATGAGAATCTAAAATTAATTTAAACCACATGTCCGTATTTCTACTATTAACAGGTGTTAGGTTTGTTGTTTCCAGGCAAAATTAAAGTTGGTATTTTTTTAATTGTTATTAAAGTGACTAGTAAATCAATATTAACAACTGGAATATTCTGTGACTTCTCAAAAGATAACTATAGTACACATACAAAATACTATATTTTATTCTTAAATTGTATATTAATTAATTGAAAAAAAAAAATATTTAGGTCTTACCAAAGTTGATTAAGTAATCTACAAAGTGTTAAAAAGGGAGTATCTCAAGGGTTCAGTTTAAGCCCTTTAATTTCCATACTTCCATTTGCAGAATTAGGCCTTAGTCTAATGAACAATAAGACATATTTAATCGGTTTCTGAATTCTAATGAAAACATTATGCCAAATAAAAATAAATAAATTAACTAATGTTCCAACTAAAGAAAATATCAATAGCTCATCACGAAAATTTTGTTTGTTGAATATGTTTTATCTGTGGATGATTATGTTTTTCCTAATTAAATCGTACCTTAAGGGCAATTTTATTTAGGTACTGACTTTAAACTACACACAGGTATGACTCATACTAAGTCCTATTAGAGCACTGTATCTCAGGCTGTAGCGAATTTCCCCTATAGGGAAGAAGCTATTACCGTAGTCGGCATGGTCACACCTAGGCCCGGGACCATGATAACTTTTCGTTTTGAGGTCCGCAGATGCCAAAAACACCATCCGTTCAAAACTGTATGATATGTGGTGTGTCTGTTGGTGCGATAACTCTCGTAAAAATGGTCCGATTTTGATGAAATTTGGTACAAACATGTAAAGCGACATTTATGACATGAAATTCGAAAACCAGCCAGATTTCTCCATCCAGTGGGGTATTTAGGGGAGTTTAGTACCCCAAAAATGTTTTTTTTATATATAATATTTTGGTAAATCCAATTTTAGTTTTCACCATTGAATTCAGCTTAAATAAAAAACAAACAATTTGGTGTTTTGATCATTAATCTACATCAATTGGTTACAGAGATATTGGAAGTGCGAAACACAGTACATTGTCCGATGTATGGAGAAATTAAAAAATTGTATATCTTGCTTATTTATAAAATTATTCTGATGAAACTTCATACCGTTGTGGCCTATTGATATTTGCACGAAAAACAATTGTTTTGCTTATAGTTCCCGAAGCAGCAAACCTGCGTACTCAGCTCCCATGTTATTCTTATGGAGAATAATTAAAATGTCATAAATCGTTTATTTATGAATGTATACTGACAAAACTTGGTATGTGGCTTTATGTGGTATTAAGATACATATATATGCATTGGAAATTTGCTGAGTATGCAGGTTTGCTGCTTTGGGGGTATTTTATCTTTAGCTATTGACAAGAGCAGCAAATCCGCTTACATAGAAGACCCAAGGGTGAAATCCAAAGTTAGACCAGACCAGCCTTTAGACGTTGACATTGAATAAAAAAATATATGGGCCATCAGTAAATGTATTTAAGGAAAAACATGATTGAAAGAGAAAATAGGTTATTGGTTTACTCATTTTATCTCATGGAACGGAATTGTTTCAAAATTAGTTTGAGAATTTTGGACTCTGTTTTAACTGAAAAAGAAGGTTTTATTCACAACATCAGCTTCAGTTGTGAAATTTTGCATTTCAATAATGAAATCCACATTGGAAAAGGTGCAACAATAAAAGCAATTTGAGTATTTATTTGAATACGTTTATTTAACTTTATAATGTAGAAGATAAATTGTGATTAACAACGTATGTTTTGCAGCAACTTAAATGAATAAGGTGTTAATTTGTACGAAAAAATTATATATATTAGTTACGGAAGGTTTGGTTTCCTAAAACAAAATAAATTGCTAACTATTAAACAGTAACATAGTAATGGTTTATATTTGAAACACATAAATTCCCTATCAAATAGTATGAAGTTAAGATATCTTTGAAAGTATGCAGGATTAGCTAATGCGGAGGCATGATTCATTGGCTAAAAAGGCAATAGCAGGGCTTTTGAAATTTAAGTGAGTGAGTAACAGCTGAAGGGTCAGCAGGTTAAGCATACTTAAGCCCAGGGTTAAGGAACTGGCCACATCTAAAACTATATTTAGAACTTTCAAGGACAAGTTTTACTTTTATCAACTGCCAAACAAATTATCTTGAAACCAACTTTAGTTGGACAACTTAAAAAGCAACTTTTCCAACAAACTTATTAAGATGGATGCAACAAACATGAGTTTGTACAGAAAATTACTATTTCCCCTACCACTTAGAGTTATATGTAACAATTAAAGCTACCGTTAACAGTTTAGCTCACTGTCTGTTTCACATCTCTCACACAATTTCTCTAAAGATGTCGCTTTTCATCACCCCAACTTCAGTTTTGATCATTGAAGAGAAATTTCTACTTTTGACCACAATACAAGTAAAGAAGGAGCAATATTAAAATACTATTAAACATCTACTAGACACTTCATTGCCTAAGTACTTGCTTTAGAATAGCTTACCTCAATATTAAGCTTAGCAGTATTTTACAGAGGATAAACTTGGAGATTTGGGATTCTTGGTGGAATCAGTTTGGCTCCTCAACGTGACTTGGACTCTTGGGAAACCGTTAAACAAAGTTTCAATCACACCAGTTTGACGACTTTGTGACCCTGGGTTTTTTATCTTTACTAGTTACCATCAAAGTATATTTACAATTATTAACTGAACTCAACCCAAATAAAATAATAATTCATAGTGTGGTGCAATGTGATGGTACTTTGATTTATCAGACTATTTTTCTAAACCATAATTTTGTTACATATAATGATTTTTTCATACATAAAATATTAGTTAACTGTGTTTATTGACACATTCAGATAATATTAAATCACTCCCTAGGTTTTGAGTTGCTTCACAATTTACCATAAAACATTTTAGAAACTATCAAATATCTTCTTTTACATAAAGCACTGATTAAAGATTAAAACCACAACTGTATTAGGCCATTTGAATATAAGGCTACAGACAAACGATTAATATTATTTTACAGTTCACTAATAACAAAAATATAATTGGAATCAAAAACAAGTAGCTTGCAAACAGAAGGATTGTTAAAATTTGTAAACGCCAAACTAATTAAAATTTGACAAATGTTTTATAGCTGTACAATGCTGAGGGATGCCCATAAATTATGTTGCATAACTTTTGAACATTTAAATTCAAAACTAAATGAAGCTTGTAATATAAATCTTTTCTCACTCTAATAAAAAATATCTTACAATTAAACTGTATGTTATTAGATAGCGGTTTCCATTATGTGTAGACTGATTTTAATCATCGGATGGTTTCTCGCTGCTAGTGGGGGGGGGGGGGCTGCCGAATGCCAAACTGCCCGCTCTGCATTTCAGAGGATTCGCCTATTTAGTGGATGAATAGATTGAACACTCACAGGCAAAAATACAAAGTTTATTCATTGTTTTTTTGTTTGGTAATAGGTGGGTGTACGTTAGAGAAAATCAAGACAGTAAATAAATCTGACAAATAAATCATCGAATAGGGGTTAGCTAAAAATTATTTCCAGACTCGAGTCATCCTTTATTACTTAAGTAAGGAATGAATTCAATTATTTTATGTTATGTTTAAAAATAAGGGTTCATCATTTAATGCAATATTAATTATTTATCACTTGTTCTGATGTTTCATTTAACTTAGCCTACCAGAATTAACTTGAGAAAAAGAAAATAAACAAAAAGATAAAAGTTTTAATACTAAGCGCATACTGAAACTATGCCATTCTTTATTTGCAATGTTGAAATGATGAATAAAGTATATTTGATTGGTTAATTATATTTTTACAAAATGAATTAATCAAACTCCCATTGAACTTTATGATCCGAAGGAACCTTACCTGCATTTTTTAGTTATCCTATTTAACATAACAAAACATTACCGTTAAACACACAAATAAAAAACATAGATTATTACAATAAACACATTGGGCCGACCATAACTTATAAAATCTCTGTGATGATTAACTAAGATGCTGTAATAATTCAAAATTAACAGGGTGATTTATGACTGTGTGGTGATTGAAGGCTCGCTTTTATTAATTTATTTCGTACTAACTTTTTGCAAATGTTAAATGTTAAGTTAAATACATTTTTAACTAATTATATTTTTTGGTGACATATTAAATCCAAAAATCAAATTACAAAAATAAATTAAATAAACAAACTAATGAAAACACAAAAATGTAGACCTTACTAGGATTAATATCCTTTTAAAACTTGGTAATTGTATCGCTCTTTGAGTAGGCCGAGTGCTTTATGTATATTTAAACAAATTAATTTCAAATTATAAATTGAACACTAAAATTATAATAAAAATGTAAAACTCAACTTCAATTCAAACTTAACAAATGCAAACATAACTGTCTCTTAACTTGTCTAATTACGATTAATTATCAGGGCTCTAATAATATTGGATTTGTGTCAAATTTATCCTGCCTTTACACAGAACACAAGCTTATCAATTGATACATTTTAACCTTGTGAACAAATCAACCATTCTTTGAATCAAAGGGTTACCATATGTCCTCTGTCCCCGAACATGTCCTCTTTTTGGATCATTCAAAAACATCCGGGCGGATTTTTGCGAAACTATCTGTCCGGGTTTTTTACAAGTAGCAAACTGAATATCGGGAATTCAGTTTTTATTGACTTATAATTCAATTTATTTCTTAAAGTTATATATAAAATTGTTATTTTCCGTCCAAAAACCATCACTTTGTTATAAAAAATATAATTTTTGTTCTTATTCAATGATATCAGTTTGTATTCGTTGTTTACGTTTTGAGAACGCGCTGTCTTTATAGCCGCTGTCGTCTCGACTGCAGGTTTAGTTGAGTCCTGGAGTGAGGTTATGCGGTTATGCTTGACAAGTTCCACATTCGGCAAATAGTTTGATTATTCGCATAATTTAATTAGTTGCAATGCCCAAAAAAATTGCTTGTTATGAAAATTGGCAGCTTGAAGCCCCCAAAGATTAATTTTGTGATTTGAAGAAAGATCAAAACACTAGATTTTCAATTTAAAACATCTAATTACCCGGCTTTTGTATCAAACTTGGGGGGGTTCATATTTTATTTTCACGATTTATTAATCTATCTCTCAACGGGTCCTCTTTTTCAACCCTGAGAACAGTACCGGCTCTAGGGCAGTGCGAGCCGTGCTCCAGCACGGGGCGCGTGGGGCGCGGCGCTTTTGGGGGGGCGGCACTCGGCGCTCATGACGGGCCATGGGGTGTGTGTGGGATTGGGGGCGTAGTCCGTAGCGCTAAAATAAAGTATTTGAAAAAAATATAAATCCAACTAATTTTGTAAATTTGTTGTATATTAGTATTATAAATTGTTAAAGGCATTATTGGGAAGTATGTTGTGCATTCACCATGTTGCACATTCATTATACTTAAAATATTAAATTCACAAATCAGATAATCACAATCTCCGCTCCCCTCTATTCCGAATGGAAAAGTTGTTTTGACCTCTGTCGTTTTGTGACATTGAGAGTGTGAATAAAACTCGCAATACGATGAAAGAAAATTGAAATGTTAAAATATCAAGTTACACGATTCAACTAATTAATTTAATCCGCCATCTTCGATTATTTTAAACTACTTCCTAGCTGAGGAAGTATATGGTTTGGGGATTGAAGAGTATTGAGCCGGCATTTCATCTTTAACTGAAGTTAAAATGATTCGAGTTTTATATTGCTATTATATTTAATAAGAGGGGAAAATATGATACGCCCCCTCAGATTTTGGCGCCCCCTTCCTTCGGTACTTGTAAGGTCCTTACTTTGAAAAATATAGTTAATAGTTCCGTCTCTGTTTAGTATAATTTCAATCAAGTTCTTATTTGTTAACTGAGCCATTTCGGGGCATTGGAGATGGAGTGGATGAAGTATTTTAAGAATTAAAAATACTTCTCGTCATTACAGATTAGTTGTGTTTTCGTCGTGGTTAATTGATTAAACATCTATATTTCTTTCAAAGTGGCAGTACCTTAGATGAGTTTCGTTTGTATTAACGAAAAAAAACATGTTTACAGCCAACTTCAGTTTTTGGAGTAACTGGTATCAAACTTAGGTGATCAGAACACTTTTAGAAGATAACATTCAATATATCAGAAAAATTAACCTTTATAGCTACAAAAAACCTTAAAGACCAAATACTCGAAGATAGAGTTTGTATAACTGTAAAACGTGTTACACATTAGAACCAATAATCAGAAATCTATATTCATAAAACATTAGTTTCGTCAAAAACAAAAATAACTTTAACAGCAAACTTTGCTGTTTTTAATTGCAAACTTTGCTGTTTTTGATTGCAAACTTCAGCCTAATAAATTCCCGGAACCGATAGAATCTTGGTCGGTTTTGATGATTTTTTTGGTTCCCCCGGAAGAAATCTTTTTCCCACGCTCAGAACAGGTGTACTGTTATCAGTTTGTACTTCTCCCTTCCTTCTCAGTTTTGAGGTTTGTTTTCATTATTAGTGAATTTCCTATGGAAAAGTGAACTATTAGCATAGTGAAACTTAAGCTCGGAGACCACCATAGAAGTTCCTAACGTGACCCCCTGAACACGTTTTGGGGTGTCGCTAACATATATATATAAATATATATATATACACATATATATTTACAAATAATCGGACAACTCCAACCCCCCTTTTTTGGAGATTTTAATTTTTCAAATTTCGAGTTTTTTGGCGCAAAAAGGGTCAGAAAAGCTCCCAATGTAAAATTAATGGAAATAAGAAGGCGGAGATTAGTAAGGCGAAAGTTTTAAGCCCTCTCTCATCATTCTAGCACAAATATTTACCGAGTTATTAAAGAAAATGTCAATTGTCTTAACACAGTACGTTGTCTTATGGGGATTTCACACTGGAAAAAGCTGTTTTCATATATTGATGTAGTTTATCATCCCCAATACCCCTTTACCAACTTGTTATCCTGACTATACCTCCTCCTAACCTCATAATGTACAACATTGCCATCCTAATAGTCAATTTAAATTTAACCAGAAGCATCAGAACAGCCAACAAATTACATTTTTCAATTTTCAAAAAAAGTTACCAGTGTTGTTTTAAACCCTTTATTCGATTTTTTCAAGATGTTAATGCGGAAATTCACTCCCTCACATCAGCGCGCTGCGTGCGAACTCGTTATTTTTCTTAAACAAACACATAATTGTTTCTTGATACGCAGAAGTCAAAGAATAATCCCCTGCGTCAGTGTGAGGGAGCCGTGCGATCGTAGCAGGTAGCTTACCGCCTCGACGACGCGCGCCGTGCCACGCGCCGCTCCTCGACAAGATATAGTAATCGAAGCAACACATAAATAAATGCACGACAAGTCAGACATAGAGTAGAGTGTAGACTCGGCCTTACTAAATTAAATTTAAAGTTACTTAAATTAGTTAAATTTGCTTAGTTGTTTCCCTTTTTTAATTTTAGGTTTTTCAGAACAGCCATGCAGATGTGACTGCTGTATGATTTCAAAGTTATCGTGACTCAGCATTTCCATGTCGATACTAAATGAAATCAAGATTTTGAATTACTCAAGTCTCTGAGCTGACTGTGCTCCATGGCTTGTCATTTCAGGTGATCAGTATCGCACGGAACCAGAAACAACGCAAACGCAACAAGCGAGGGAGCGTGGCGTGCACGTCAGACTTACTTCAGAGCACCTTCCTAAGGTGGGGGGGGGAGGTTTTAGTTGTTATGGAGGGGGGCGGCAAGTTTGGTCTTTGCACGGGCACTGAAAATCTGACGGGCCGCCCCTGCCTGAGAATATGTTAACCTTATCTTTGATGAAGAACTTTTTTATAAATGTATTAGGGGACTTTTATTTCCTGCCACAGTATGGGGAAAATTCCAAACAGAGCCTAAATACTTTTGAATGCTGAGCAATTTTAGAACATTCAATATTTTCAAAGCTACCTTATTTCAGATAAAGAAACTGATTAACTGTCATCCGAGAGTGCATTTGCAATATTGGCAAACATTTGTCTTGTCAAGTAGAGTGAGTAATCTGCTAGTGACTAACTTTGAATAATTGAATTGATTAACAATTTTTTTTTAAAACAACTGAATCCTTGTTATTACAAATAATAACTAAAAGGTAAAAATATGTTAAAATTTTTTGGAAAGGTGCCAATGGATCATAGAAAACAACTATGGATCATAAATTACGGCAATTGATGCCCGTAATTTATCAAAATTGGATAAAACTTATTAATTTATGTCTAGTGCTGGAGATTGTGGATCATGAAATGAACAAAACTGATAGTGTTGCCACACAAGCAACAATTACAGTGGGTAGTCAGTATAATATACGGGTATTTTACTACTTTATATCACAGTGACTAACTTGTACAGTTAGTTTGGCTAAGCAATTTTCACGGGTTGGTAAAGAAGTTTTTGTTAACTGGCTTGTTTGACGCTTTATACTTACCTTAGCTTAATAAAATACAACTCAATTAAATAATTCACACTTTTTAAAGTGTGAGTAAATAAATGAGGAGAAGTAAAAGGTCGAGTGCAATATTTTTTTACTAAAAGCGTGATTAACTATCTGCGTTTGTGTGACAGCGACAATATCTGACAACAGTGCAACCTTAGCATATCCAAATTCATAATATCACTTATTCATCTTTAACTGAATAGGTATAAAATTATACTTGTCGTGCAGAATCTGGTTTCGGACAAATTTATTGCTGTACAATTATTTTTGGACAAAAATGCTTTGTTTAGTTAGGAAAAATTATCCCCTTGGATTCTCAGCAGTTAAGCATAACATTGAACCAAGCCAAAGCACGACTACGGTACTTGCACAGCCCTAAAATTAAATTATGTGGATGTTTTCTAAAATGTAATCCTTATATATAATACGTGAAGGCGATTTCTACGAAACACTTATAATTTCTACTCCTCTGTTAATAATGGATGCATTTTTTTAGTGTCAAAATTAAGCGTTTTTATGTAAACGCCCCCTTTCACCAATTCACCTGTGATAAAAGTCCTCGGGCTTTGCCCCACAGGCCTTCAAAGTTATAGTGTATTCCATATGAAGAAAATATTTTGTTTATTTAAAGAGACGAATAATTTGTATTAATTACATACTAAAACAGCTGTTGATAGTAAAACACGTGATAACAGAAGAGCTTACATAAATATAATATTACTAGGGATGTGCGAGTATTCGAACTTCGAGCTTTTTCGAGCCGAATATTGCAGTATTTGGCTCGGCTCAAGATTTGCAAAAAGGTTCGAAGGTTGAGCCGAATATTTAAAACGCCGACTAGTGAAAAGAGTCGTCTACAAAAGTAAGTTTTAAGCAACAACTTTCCAGAATCAATGTTAGAATTCTTGTAGTTTGCGTCGGTAGAGCTCCATAACATAATCCAGCAATGCTAATGCTTTCGGTCCTTCATAAAAAAATAACCAAATATTAAAGTACTGTAATATTTTCAACTGATCAACCAACGAAATGGAGCTACTTTCTCCTACGCTCAATCACATCAAGTAGACCTATCACACTATTCTGTTTGCAGTGCGCACTAGTGCAGTGTTGCCGTAATAATTAATACAACAATCATACTGCTCCAAAAAAAGTACCACAGCAAAAAATTAAAATCCATGAAAACACTTTTTCTAACTATTGCATTGGTACAGTCTTTACTGCAACTTACAATTTCATACATTACACAATAATAATTTTGTGACGTCTGAGATTACATCTGGCAACACTGTTAATTACAAAACTGTCTTAAGACGTTGAGGGGAGATGGTTATAATGTAATAATGATTTAGCGTGACCAATTACCAAGGACAAGGTTGTAGGTGATGAACGAAAAATCACGACGGCGTTTTAGTGTGCAGCCGAATTAGTTCTCTTCAAAAATTGAATTGTTAAAAAATCGACTAATTGCGAGGTTCACAAAATATAAGGATTTTATTCAAATTCTGAATGGTTACGTAACGCGTGTTTATAATACTGGTGGTCATATTATTTAAAAGGTTGGTTATATTCTATGTACTCTGAAGGCACTAACCAAGAGCAAGACACGATCAAAATGGCGCAGTGTCTTGTTACGCTACAGCTGTGCGATTAAAATCATATTGTTAACTCCACGGGATTGTTTGAATATGTGAATAAATGTCAGTATAGAAAGCATATAATTTTGTAATTGTATGCGATCAAATTTTTTAAGTAGTGATGGAGAAAGAATGCATTGACGATCCTCTTCCACCTTCTGCTTCTGAAACCTTCTGTTTCAGAAGCAGATATAATAGGTTAAGTCTATTAGGTAGGCCTACGATTGTTGGATAATTTATTTCTGTGAGTACAATAAGATATAAAGACTGGTTTGACTAACTTATATTTATAAAAAGATAACCAAAAATTTACTATTTACAAACAGTTGAATGAGAGATAGGCTACTGGGTTTTGGCAATTCTCAAGGCTAGGGCCTAAGTCTGGTTACATGGAAAGTACATATTGACATACCGTCAATTATTATTATTATGTCTAGTAATAAATTCGGTGATAACTGCATTAGTTAACCTGTGAGCTTATCAGTCAAGTTAAAAATTTGTAGTTCTCTTCCTTTACGTTATTTTTTCTATATATGCTACCTACTTTATAATGATATTAAAATTGGTTATTACTATCAACAAGTGCTCTCAATAAATTTTCATTTTTAGTAGCCTACTGATTTTGTTATTTTCCGACTGTAGGCCTTCATTTATTGAACATAGGAATAATGAATCAAGAAGAAGTGAACAAAAGATGACAAATTTTGAAAAGTTATAAATTATATTACAATACCATAAGGAATAAAATGCTTGTTATTTTAAACATAGGCCTAATATAAATAAAGAATACATATATAGGCCTAATTAAAACTGCTCAAAGCTCGAGAACTTTGACAAAATTGTGCCCGGCTAGGGTCGAGGCAGAAAATCACTACCTGTATATTGCACACCTCTAGAGAAAATTCCCATCAAAAAAGCTCGGCTCCAGAAAGCTCGAAGCTCGAGAACTTAGAAAAAAGGTCGGCTCGGCTCGGCTCAAGCCAGAAGACAGTATTCGCAAACCCCTAAATATTACATTGAATATGTTGCACATATTCAATACGTATAAATAGATTGGACTGAATAACTAATAAACAATGACTGAAGAGCTATATTACTTAAATTAGTTTAAAGCTTCCAGAATGTAATTAAAGAAGTCTTACAACACTTGAAGATATATTTACACTTAAACTGTATTTACATGCAAGACGGTAAATATACACATAAGATGGTACAAATGTCTAACAACACGTACCATGCTAATCAAAAGATTTTTTACAAATGTTTTAGGGATTAGCAATTAAAGCCAAAATTGTTAAAATTTTAAATTCAATGACCATTTTCATAGGTCTTTTTCCAAATTTAAGTTATTTTGTGATAGTAATTCAAATTAGCGTAATTTGAGTTACAGTTATTACCAGCTACTTTTGTTAACTAATGTGCTCAACTAGAAACAACTATTGAGAAGAAAAAACTGTATTAAAGTTGTTCATTTATTTTATTACAGCCAAAACTAATTTTAAATTAATTTCAATATTTCCCTGATGAACAAATCTATTATACTGTTGCAAAGTTATTTCCATCTAAATAAAAAGACTGTTTCAAATTAGCGTAATTTGAGTTACAGTTATTACCAGCTACTTTTGTTAACTAATGTGCTCAACTAGAAACAACTATTGAGAAGAAAAAACTGTATTAAAGTTGTTCATTTATTTTATTACAGCCAAAACTAATTTTAAATTAATTTCAATATTTCCCTGATGAACAAATCTATTATACTGTTGCAAAGTTATTTCCATCTAAATAAAAAGACTGTTAAGTAAAAAGACTTAAAAACATTCACCAGCGCCGCCATGTACAAAAAACAATTAGAACAATTATTTGTATGAGCTTTTAATCTAAATTCATAATTATTACAAGGGAAATATAGCTTAAGATGCAATCAATGATGTGATAAATTTTATTCAAGATAGGGCACAAAAGGTTTTATTAACCCTAGGACTGCACTTGCCTGATTAATGCTAAATTGATCGGTGCCCTGGCAATTTTTGCCATTTTGCAGTTTTTTTTTTTAACAATTAGCAGTGCCTAAAGTAATTTTGATAACCTAGTCATATTCATACTCGTTTTATTTAGAAAAAAAAAGTCCTAGCACTTTTACTAGGGATGAGTTGATTCTCGATACCGATTCTCGATACACCGATTCTTGGACATTGGTATCGGTATCGAGATTCATTCGTTCAATGTCGATACCGATACCATCGATACCCCCGCCGTTTACCCGCACTACGAAGTGCATGGGAAGAGATACTCCTGGCATTTACCCGCGCTACAAAAGGCCCGGGGAGTGTTTGGGGCGGCGGAAAGAAATCTTACCTAGGAGATAAGAAAGGAAGACGGATTGGAGGAGACAGGTTGGGTCCGGTTGAAAGCAATGAATCAGTCGGCTGACCAACTTATTTCTTTGAGTCATTATCTTACAACCAAGTTTTTCCCATTATGAATAAATAGTTTTTGTTTTCTATATTGCTATAGCATATTAGTGAAATTAACATTAAATTATGTACAAAATTGCATTCAAAAATTTGTTTGATAATTAACTACAAAATACTACTAAATAATTTTAACTGTACCTAACATAAATTTGTACTGGTAACTGTTTTTAACAATAGTTTTAACAACTACAGGTACTGAAAAATCGTAGGTATCGATGGTATCGGAATCGAGAATTGATTTTTCTGGTATCATATCGGTATCAAGAATCGATAAATTTTTGTATCGACTCATCCCTAATTTTTACATTGATTTATTACAGATTATTATTGATTTTATTGTCAAAGAAAACAAAATGTAGGCAATTTATTTCCCTACGTGGAAATGGGTTTGATTTATTTGAAAAAAAAGCTTTTTCCCCGAATTACGGAAAGAAATACGGAAATCGGGAAAAATCAAACTCACGCTGTACATTGGAAAAATAAAAATAAAATCAAAAGTATACAAATAATATACCAACACTGTTATATTACTAGGTAAAAATAAAAGTATTGGAAATAATGCACTTTTGAACAAAGTAATAACGGTTTTTATGACTTTACATGAGTTTAAAAATAAAATTTGAGTTTTGCCGAAAGCCAAAATTAGTTATTTGAGGCTAGATATAATTTTTGAACTCTACTACAATAAAATAACTACTACATATATCTATAGGAAATATATTTCTGTATAAGAATATATGTACTCAGAAACATGAAAAAACTATTTTTGAACATAAATTTACAGCATAGGTTTTTTTTGGCAAAATCTGCTGAGATTACTTC
Source organism: Allygus modestus (assembly GCA_963675035.1). NCBI lineage: Eukaryota > Metazoa > Arthropoda > Insecta > Hemiptera > Cicadellidae > Allygus > Allygus modestus. Next base: position 118,937,895 of record OY776111.1, read on the forward strand.
AAACTGTCGCTGTGTCCAAACCATAAAAGATAATTATCATATGCATACTATTTTTGTTCACAAAAGAACAGAGACATTGACTAAAATAAAATAAATAAAACGTGATTGGGTAGATTTGTAGATAAAGTAAGAAAGTGAGAATGTCTATGCCCATGGCGGCTTTTCATTGCGATCTGAAAAATACTCAACATTTTCAATAACGCACATTTGATCATAAATAATAATATTTACCCATAGTAATATGGATAAATATTACTAATAACTCACACACAACACGACAATACACTTGATTATCATTAAAACACAAAGATTCGACAATAAAATACGGATTATAACCTAACAGAAAGAATCAAGAATATTTATATAGTATTTACGTACTTCCACAAGTCACGTGACGCTCCATAGAGGAAGGCAGCGCTACAAAGAGGAAGAACTTGTTCCTGGCTTCAAAGAGGTATGATTTACGTCACGCTAAATCAATTATCGATCTATTTATATAGTGATTTATAGTTGTCCGAATTTCGGTCAATGGGGCAAATGGCAGGCCTGACATAACAGCTGATTTCAAAAATTATTTCTCAGACTTGAAGACATATGACAAATGTCTCTTTACAAAAAGAAAGAACAACTAATGTCGTTTCCAATGGCACCAACCGCTTCCTGTTTGGGCCAAAATACAGACACTACGATTTTAAAAATACGTGTTTTACGAGATTTCGCCGCTTCCGATTCGAAAATGTTTCATGCGCTAAATTTTGTTCAAATTATAATAGCAATTATACTGATCTGTTACTGCTACGAGGTTTGTTTATCTATGAAAATTAAAGTTTAAAATCTTCTCTTTAAAATTGTATCGATATTATTAAGTTTTTGGATCATTTTCAATGCATTACAAGCAGTTAGAAAAAAAATTAACCCAACTGTCCGAGTATCGGCCATTACCCACCCGGCGCACACATGCAATTGGCCCAGTACTCGGACAATGGCAGTCCTAGGGTTAATCAAAATTTCAGCCCTCGAGATATGATTACTATACTTCCACTAAACAGAGATGCCGATTTTTCTATTAATTTTGATAAATGCCAACAACCAAATGTAACATGCAATTTTAATATTATAATTAATTATTAATATTTTCTTTCAATTCTTAAGCTTGAGTAAGACTTCAACACAAAAAGCAAACCGTACCAGGAAATTTTGAGAAAACCATAGTCTGACGCCCTTGAAAGATCTGGGTAGAAAGTTGGAGGAAAAATATTTGTTTCTTACACAACCGCTAGGGCATAAATTAAATAAAAGTGCTAAGTTAAAACACAAATGTAATTATCATAACTTTTCAGCAGTGTGATTAAATGTTAAATCAGGTAAGCAAGCAAAGCTGTTGGGCAAAGCTAGTATTTAATATTAATACCTAATAAAGTTTTTGGCAATCTCATATTTACTTAAAATTTATCTAATGTATTTATTACTTTGGACATATTTATCAGTAGGAAAGTTAAGATTTTCTTATTGAATAAATAAAAAAAATGTATATTCAACATTGTATAGTTAAAAAAGAACAGAATTCTCAAAAATGTGGTAAAAATTAGATTCCCAGTTAAGTAAGCATGGCTAAAATGGAAAATAAAACAGACATATTAAATAGTTTAAAGGACATGCAGTTCAAGCATTGTTACACATTTAGGAGTGAAAAAAAACATTTATCTGGCAAATGGTAAAGTCAAAGAGAATGCTAAGTACAGATACATAACAATTTTATTGACATAAAGTTGGTCCAATAGACTTAGATACATTGTACTCTGATTGTAAAACTTAGCCTAGCTAATTATGGCCAAGCTAGCGCCTAACAGTACATTTCACAGGTAGCTCTATCCAGGAAGATTAAGAAGATTTATAAAAACAATAAACTGATGTAAAGGTGTATAAACATGCTTAGCTTAACCTAAAATAAACACCGGTCAAAAATCGAAGCTTGCACTTACGCTGTCAGCAAGGTTCGGACACAACTTCTTATATACACTTTCAATAAAATGCCTCCTGCAACAAAAAAATCATACAATGAAGTGGGCTACACTTAATAATGTCTTTAATACAAAAACAAAAAAGTTTGATGTTCTACACTTTGTATTTTTTAAACAACATTTTATTCTTTTCTTGTAATTCGATTCAAGACAACCATTATTTATAGTCACATTCAATACTGATCTAACAACTAATTGATATTTACTGATCAATATCATTTAACCAATTGGTGATTTATCACGGTACAGTTCTGTGATCGATCGTAGAGGCCAAAAAAACACATCTTGGAACTGTTCCATGATGAATTATATTTCTATAGATTTTCCAAATATTTATTTGGCACAAAAGCTAATTACTAAGTTTGATGTGTTACCACGTTAGCTGCCACTTAAGTCCGATCGGACCTAAACATAGGGTACGTTTCGAGTGACACTTAGATCCGCGAGGACCAAAGAAGTTACAAATATAAGGTTTTACTAAAATGGTTCAAGTTACATCACCAGAGGGACTTAACGGCAGGGTTGCCACCAAAGTTGCATTTCAAAATTCATGCTTAATTTCAGGTAAAAATCTCAAAATTCCTGGTAAACTCGCGCAACATTTTTTATGTATGTTCAACACCTATAAGGACTTACAATATAAATAAATGTGCTATTTTACAAACATCAAGTATATTATATTTGTATTAAAATGATCCTACTAATATTATAAGTATGAAAGTTTGGATGTATATATATGTGTATGTTACGAGTTCCATCACGCAAAAACTACTGGACCTATTAAGCTCAAAATTTGTTTGGACCTAGTTTACATAATATAACATTAACATATAGAGACCTGATAATCTCCACATCCGACCTTAGGCTCCACCAAACAGGTCCTCTAAGTTTCAATGCAAATCTTATGGGAGGATAATAATAATTTATAAAATTACCAGCTATAGTTAAGGTTGTCAGTTACTAAAAAAGAAATAATATGGTAAAACGTGCACAAAGATTTGATAGTCCTGGTTAGGTTAATATATATGTTTGTTTGCGAGCGAAGCCGCAGCTAAGAGCTAGTTTCTCATATTTGTTATATTATGCTATCCACCAAAAATGAATAGATTTTTGTTTGCGAGCGAAGCCGCGGCTAAAAGCTAGTTTCTCATATTTGTTATATTATGCTATCCACCAAAAATGAATAGGGCCTATGCCGGTATTATTTATATGAATGAATAATTATATTATTTATATTTATTTTTCTCCCTACATAAAAACATTACAATATTTTAATTGATAGGAGGTGGGGAGGGGGGATTATGTCAACAGATTGTACCCAATTATATAAGATTCTATTTAACTTTGGCAATATACTTTCTATTAAAAGAATAATAAAAGAGATATACAAATCGGTTTTATTTTCTTATTGTGTCTAACAATGACAAAAGGCATTCTTCACTGTTCTTGGTAGGGTATATATAAACTCAAACCCCATTCTTGTTACTCCAAAGTAAAAATGTTCTTAAAAAGCATTATTATGGCAGCGGATACAGTTTTTAACTTTCCAAACATTTTTAAGGTTTTTGCTGGGGATAAAGGTAAAGTATAAAGTATAAAGGTAAAGTTTGGTCAATATACGTTCATAAATAAGCGAGATATAAAATTATTCTTATTCTCCATAAGAATAACACTGGGCAATGTACTGTGTATAGCACTTTCAATGTCTCTGTAGCCAATTGAAGTAGGTAGAGCAATGGTCAAAACACCAAATTGTATGTCTTTTTCAGCTAAATCCAATGGTGAAAACTAATATTTAACTATTTCACAAATTACACAACCAATTTAAAAAAAAAAAAACATGTGGTCTAAAACCCTCAAAATGCCCTTCCAATAGATTGATATGTCTGTTTTTTGAACTTAGTCATAAATGTTGCTTTACATGTTTGTAAATTCAATATTTTTATGAGTTATTGCTCTCACGGACACACCTTTGTACATACAATTCTGTAAGCAAAATTTGTAAGTCAAAATACAGTAAATCCTCGATCAACCGTCACTCTCTGTTATCCGTCGTCCGTCTATGAGAATATTACTATTTATTAGACTCAGGATTTGCGCCGTCTGATTTACGGCAGTGTCTGAGCATCTGTATGAGCTACTATATAATTTAAAACAACATAAATATGTATGTAGTGGGAAGTATTATCCTTTTGTACACAGTTTATTTTCATTTCTCTGCCAAACATTTTAGAATTTAGTTACTGAACACGTTTATAATATGATGTTTCTATTATCCGTCTATTCAGTTATCCGTCACAGTCCCGGTCCTGAAGGTGACGGTTAATAGAGGTTCTACTGTAGTGAGAGTTTGGAAAATCACAAGATGATGAGAGACGGCTCAAATTAAAGGTCTTGATCCCAGGGATTCGGGAAAAATAGCAGTAATATTAATATGTTTCTAGAAAACAAGAAATAACATAAAACATCCCCCATAAGAAAAGCATAGGGATTTAAAAACATCTGCTTTGTTTACATTAAAACATGGGATTACTTTGTATATGAAAAGAGTACAAAAATCAGAGGAGGCAGAGTATTTGCAATGTATACATAACCGAATAAGTAGGGACACGCTTATGGAGAAACAATTTCTAATGATAACTCCGCCCCCAAACACAGATAGAGTCACATTCGCAAATTTGACTATATTAAGTATTTTAAGTGTTTACAGATAAAGTTAATTGTTTAAACTTTAAGACCTGGCTGAAATAAATATATTGACAGGAATCTGATATTTATCAAGTTGTTTACCATACTCATTTTGACATTTTAAAGGTAAACAGTACCTCGTGTGATGGGACCAGGCGAATTAATAGGGACAGTCAGCGCTATATTCTCCTCTGAACTTGGGGGGCAAAACTAAAATAAAATAACATGGGGTGCCCCTACTTATAGGGTTATGTATACATTGGTACTGGAGAAATGGTAGGGGCTATGGCCCCTTCAAGCCACTAGTATGTAAATAATATCATTATAATACATAAATACAGTTTTGAACGAATGATGTTTTAGAAGGGTTGCCACCAAAGTTGCATTTCAAAATTCATGCATAATTTCAGGTTTTCCAGGCAAAAATCTCAAAATTCCATGTAAACTCTCGCATCATTTTTTATGTATGTGCGACAACCTATAACGATTTACAATTCAGATAAAAGTGCTATTTTAACAAAAAGCTACAACTTTATTTGAAGTAGGAATATTATTATTTATTCAAGTTACATTTTGTTATGTTTTCTATAAAAATGTGTATATACACTGGGCCAATTATTTATATTATGAACTTGATTTTTCTCTATACATAAAACACTACAATATTTTAATTGATAGAGGGAGAAATAATGTCAACAGATACACCTAATTATATCAAATTCCACTTAACTTTGGCAAAATACTATCTATTATAAGAATAAGAAAATAGTATATACCAATATTTTCTTGTGTGTACATCGACGACAAAGGCATTTTTCAATGTTCTTAATAAGGAGAGGGCCCAAACCCAGATGTTGTTACTATCTAAATTAAATATTTTCATAGGAAGCATTATTATGGCAGCTGGATCTAGTTTTGAAATTTCCAAACATTTTCAAGAATTTTGCTAGGAATCAATCTGACAACAAACCTCAGATTATGAAGCGACCGCCCTGACCACTTATACACTACCCAGGCAATTATGCTTTAACAAACTATCCAGCGACTCCAAAGACTACATATTAGAAACTGAGCTCAATATCAACGATTAACAATTTTGACCAGACCACAATTAATTACAAACGAGCCACTTCTATTACCCACTCTCCGAGCAACAATATACAAATTAATCTTATTGATCTTAATAACAAATATCGCTGACAGTCGCTGCTCCATTTCGTAAATTTTCCTAAACAATAGCTCTAACAATCATATCGCTAACGTCGCTGACCATCAGGAACGCATCGCTAACGTCGCCGATCATTGTGAACGCATCAAGTACATCGCCAACCAACGAGAACGCATTGCTAACGTCGCCGACCTTCAGGAACGCATAGCTAAGGTAGCCGATTATCAAGAACGCATCGCTAACGTCGTCGACCAACGGGAATGCGCTCATTAAAGTCACCGACCATCGGAACGTGTCGCTAATATCACCGACTATCGAGAACATATCGCTAACGTCGCAGATCATCGAGAACACATCGCTAACATCGCCGACAAACGAGAACGTATTGATAATGTCACCTACCATCGGGAACGCATTGCTAACGTTGCCAACCATTGTGAACGCATATGTAACGTAGTCGAGCATCGAGAACGCATCGCTAACGTCGTCGACCAACGGGAACGCTCGTTAACGTCACCGACCATCGAGAACGTATCGCTAAAGTTACCGACCATCGAGAACGTATCGCTAAGGTCACCGACCATCGAGAATATATCGCTAACGTCGCTGGAATCGAGAACGCATCGCTAACTTCGCCTACTATTCAGAATCCGTTACGCAATCGCCGACGATCGCGACCTGAAATTCAAATCAAATCAATTCCCGGTTCGGCTGAAAATTCCCGAATAATCCACGTTTTCCCGGTCACCAAAGTTCCCGCATGATTCCCGGTTTTCCAGGTTTTCCCGGTCAGTGGCAACCCTGTCACGGTAAAACTTTGAACTTCCAGCATTCTAGATAGACCAAGCCTTTTGGCCATTCATTGGTTTGGCTCATTGCTTATACTAGGGCTGCCAACAGTCGACTCAAAGAAGAAGAAAATATTTACAATTTATTAGGTCTGTTCGAACCTAGTGAGTGATTTTCAAAATATAAGGAATGGTGTGTAAATACTAAACACTGCATTTATAGTACTGTAAAGGTTATAAGTTTATATTTAACTATCAAATTTTAAAATATCCCCATCACAGCAAACCTGCATAACTCAGCGAATTTCCAATGCATAAATATGTCTCACTACTACATAAAGCACTTACGAAGTTTCATAACAATACATTCATAAATAAGTGGTATATAAAATTTTATTTATTCTCCATAAGAATAATATTCAGGACCGAGTATGCAGGTTTGCTGCAACAATAAGGATAAGAAATGAGGTTTTATGCAATTATCAAAATAACTCATCAAGGTGAAGTTTCAAACCAAGTTTTATTGATGACGGAACGAAGTGAAGGAATCTATGTACAGTAGAAGTCCGATTACCCGAGGTCCGATTATCCGAGCCGCCGGGTTAACCGAGGCAAATACAGTACTGTATATAGCCTTGGAAATAAATCGTAAATAAATAAATAATCGTAAATCGATTGAAAAATGTAGCGGCTGTGGTTGCTAGGTCGAGTATTACAAGCTACTCCTATTGGTTGTTGCTAGGACCAATAGTCTTATCGGTCGACTGTGTTCGCGCTAGAGATGGGAATCATCGTTGTTTTCCGGCAACGGTTGTAACGACAACGCAGCTATCCAATAACGTGTTGCGGCAACCTGTTATTTAAATAACGATTGCCAACTCTAATAACGGGTGTAGAAACGTTATTAGAATAACAGGGAGTTCTCCGCAACGTGTTGCCGCGATAACGCTGCCACGGCCGCAACACTGTTATTCATCCTGTTATGTTAAATAACACCCATCTTTAGTTCGCAGTTCGCGCCATTGTCTCAGTCTACGACGAACTGATTAACCGTGCGCTTCAGTCCCGTTTTCAATCAGTGTGTTGTTTCACAAATATGAGTGGTAAACGTAAAAGAGTTCTGGTTTCTTTGGAAACAAAATATAATGCAATTAAGAGATTGGATAAAGGGGAGAGTATTAAAAAGGTTTATTTAATCATAAATCACTTATTACTGTATTAATAAACCGTATTCTCCAGTTTCAATACGATTTTTGTCTAATTATAACCTATAATTTTGAACCGCCGTGTTATCCGAGTTTTTTACTATCCGAGGTAGTCTCGGTCCCGTTTAGCTCGGATAATCGGACTTCTACTGTATTAGCAGAGACAATGATTCGGTGTCCGTCAGTGTGTGGTTGTGTGTGTTCGGAATGCAATAACGTGAAAACGGCTGCACGGATCGTTTTCAGATTTTACACAAATGTTTTCCAGTACACTTCATGCTTCCAGTTCAAAAATGGAACACATTCGTTAAATACTTTTTTATTAATTGACATTTAAAAGTTGTAACATTTCCATAAGGTAAAGCATTGGATACAAATTACTGGTTTTATAGTACGAGATACTAATGCATATTGTTTCGTAGTTACAAGAAACTACTAAAAATTAGTTTTATTAATATGTTTTATGATTAAACAAATAAAGTACTCTCCGTTTAACATGATTTAATTCAATTTATCAAAGGTTTTAAAAACTGTTATATTAAAAGACTAATACAAGTTTTTACAAATAAAGGTAACGTGCTCCTATAATGTGAATGAGTAGTTTATCCGCTATATTGCAGCAGCCATTTATTTCGTATTTACTTCTGCCAGCTGTGTTCTTTTGTCAGTTTATGATATTAAATACCCCCGTCATAGTAAACCTGCGTACTCAGATAATTTCCAATGTACCTCACTGCATAGGCAACTTACTGTGTTATTTTTTGTTGAAGACATTGCACCTCTAATGTAATATAATTTAATGTAATTAAGAACAATTTATCCTATGACCTAAAATTAACGAAAAGAAGATATCTTCCTACAGTCCCCAGGGCTATTTATTTAATATTTTGTGATGACATTTCGGTTAGAACTTAATAATAATAATATTTATTTGCCGAAAAACAATTATAAATTGTGTAGGCTTTTACAACAAAATATCTTAAGTCTAAAAAAATATTGCACCTTAAATTTTCTATTTTTTCATGTTATCTTATTTTTTAAATTTTTTGGTTCTTCTTTAAAAAATTCATCCAATGGAAATAAAGGATTGTTCATTAAAATTTCTTTTACTTTTCTTAATTCTGTTCTTCCAATTACTTCAATTTTGTGAATTTTTTTAACTTGATTTATGACTCTTCCCATCATGTATTGGGGTGAATTTTCATATGTAGTGGTTCTGTGGATTTGATGTTGAATGATGAATTGTTTTCTAGTGTGATAATTATGATTATGTTGTAATTCTTTTATTTCACTTTGTTCATTTACATATAATTTCAAAATTTCTATAATATAAAGTCCAAAAATTGTTATAATTTGAGTCTTTTCAAAGAGTTTTCGACTTGGCTCATCGTGTTTGGCATGCATAATAATTCTTATTGCTCGTTTTTGTAATTTAAAAATTTTCTTTTGGTTCTCCTTAGATGTGCCGAACCATACAGGGAGGCAGTATAGTAATATACTTTGAAAATAAGAGTAATAAACAGTTAAGGGCAGAAAGTTTCATCTACCATTCCTGAGTTCGGTCATCCCATTACGCGAATATTTGAGCATACTCCTCGTTTGTTTAGGTTCATAACTAAGAGAGATATCAAACAATAAGAATAACAATAGGCCTGAGTATGCGGGTTTGCTGCTTCGGGAAAATAAACAAAAACTGTTGTGCAAATATTAATAGACCACACTAGGCGAAGCCACATACTTCCATCAATATACATTCATAAATAATCAAGATATAAAATTGTATTTATTCTCCATAAGACAACATACATGGACAACGTACGTACAACGCATTCTCCATTGTACAACATACTGTGTTTAGCACTTTGAATACCTCCGCAATGGTTAGTAATGGAACAAACATTTAAATACCAAAATTATTGTTTTTTAGAGCTGAACTTATTGGGAAAAACAACATGTGTAGTTTTCAATAAAATTAACTGAGGAAAATCTAAAACAATTTTTCCCATAAGATTAAAATAGGAAATTTTATGAATCCTTTTTTTAGATTTTTTTCCGAAACGACTTGACCTAGGTTAATGATCAAAAATACCAAATTATTTGTTTTTGAGGTTCTATAAAGTAGTCAAAATCGAAATTGGGTGTTAAAATTGTTGGGTAAAATATGCAAAAAACTGATTTTTGAAAATTTAAAACCCCCATAAATCCCCCCTTCGCATAACCTAGACCAATCTTTCTGGTTTTCAAACTTAGTCACTAATGTCACTTTACACATTTGAGCCAAATTTCATCAAAATCTTTAACTTTAGTTTTTTACTAGAGTTATCGCATTCACGGACACACTTCTAGATATATATATATATATATATATATATATATATATATATATAAATTTGAACGAATAAAATACTAAATTCGCTAAAATGGAGTATAAAAATTACTGGCTTAATATAAGTTTGGAGTCAAGAACAGTTAATTTGAACAGAAATTAATCAAATGTCGGGAAGGAGGAAATCAACAACAACAATTTGAATAGTCGGGAAAATTAATAAAACTGATAAACAGTCATTGTGTTTTTCGTATCTCTTGAACGGAACGTCATACAACTTTGATTGACATTTAATTTGTGATAGACGGAAATAATGAGCAATCATTTGTCTTTGTACGACTATATTAGTTTCAGTTTTAGCATTTTGTAGTCGGACATACCTTATCTTCTAATAAATTACCGTGACCCTCGGCCGGATGTCGAGCAATAGACCAGCCATTAAGAATGAGACAACAAATAAAATCTGCACTTTGGTCCGAACAGACCTAAGATTTGTTATTGATTATTTACATATAAAATCTGTTGAAATGGTACATATGGACTGCATTTTAAATGTTTTTTAAAAGGTTTTGGGAATTAGTCCATTAGTTCCGTGTGGCAATATGTGAAGAATGTGGTATTTTGGACACGGCAGCTAACATGTTAAATGTTTTCTAATAATTAAATTTAAGGAAAAAGACTTGTGTAATATTGAATTAAATAATAATAAAAGGTAAATAAACTCAAAGAAAATTGTAAGGTTAGTAAGGTTAATTGTATTTAGTGAAGTTATGAACTGTGTTGTTAAGTTACATACTGTACGCTTTTGTTGAAGATATTAAGCAATTTTTCTCTCTAGTTACAAAAGGCAGACGTAAAGGAATATTTTGTTTGTGTAGTTGGCAATTCCAACAGTCCAGTGCATCAGGTGATCTGTATATTGCCGTTTGTGATTGTTTAAGTTAACACATGATTGGTCTGAGTAGTGTAATTTAAGCCTAATGTGTATGGCATGTTATTAAAAGACGTTTTAAAACTCTTTAAAATATATTTGCTCTTACACTGTACTCACTTTCAAGACGGTTATATACATAAAACTAGGCTTATCACCGTTGGAGGCTTCGCCCCCAAACCCCCTTTTGGAGTTTGCTTCGCTCACTTACATTCCTCAGTCTATTCACGTTTAAATCAAACTTAACTATTGTCGTTCACTAACCAAAGAAAAACTACACAACAATGACCTTTGGTGAGCACATGAACACCTACACAGGCGATCCCATATCGGTTCGATATCGAAACATTTTACCAACCGGCTGCTTGTTCGTTTTATCAAATGAATTCCCGACTACGATGGTTGTTTCGAGGTGTATAAAAGCAAAAAATAAAGTGCCTACTCAATCAAAGTCAATCAGATATAAATAAAAAGTTGTGATTACAATGTTAAATTGGAGTTTTACAAACGGATGTACGTGTAAAAAATAACAATAAATTAGGCTTCAGTTCACGACAAAATTATAATAACCTAACCTAACCTAACTCCGCAAAGCGCTGTATGGTGGCTATTCATTATGCAACATAATTACAAATGAATGTGTAAAAACAAAATAAAGTCAAATCAAACAAAAATTGCAACCTCAAAAAGTAAGCATAACCCGTGACCACACGATCTTGAATCATTTGACAACATATCCACTGGGCAACCGGCCCAGTAGCTAAATTCATTCGATAGAACAAACAATCGGTAGATTACATTTTCCAATATCGAAAGAAACGATATTCGCGATATTGAACCTCCCATGTGGGCGATAATGTGCTCACCTTATTTTATAACAGCTGATTTATATAAACCTCATGCGAGCAAATTAGAATCGACTACACGGGCGGTTTATTTAAATCAGCTGATACAAACATGTGGTATTGGCCAAAGATAGTGTAATTTCATTAAACAGCTTTCCAAAACTGTACACATTTAAATGGGCCAAAATACTCAAAATTACTCCTCCGATGAATAGCGGCTAAACGGATGATCGGATCTTAAATCTGACGAAAAATCGTTAGTTGGAAATTAAATTTTCTACAACTTTTGTATTTAACATTTTTTGCCATCTCTTACCGTTTCCGTACAAAACGCGCTCAAAGTGGACAAATTGAAAAAGTGGATTTTTCTCCGCCCCAAAAATGCCTCAAACTCAAAAATATTAACTTTTGGCAATTTTTCCGGCAGTTTCTCCAGATAGTTAAAGTCAGTGAATCAGTGAGTGAACCCGTCTAGCTTTATATAAATAGATATGGTACAAGGCAATCGATTTAGACCAGCGATATATCTACGCAATCAAAGAAGCCTGCCAACTTCTAGGGAAATGAACGTTCAACATGAATTTGGAAAAACCGGTAAAAGCTATACATGACTTTATGGTGTCATGAACAAATAAGCCTAAGACTAGGTGTGGGGAGAAGAGAGACAGTATGAAGCCTGAAAATACCCATCTTTAGTCATACCAGATGGCTCAATGTCAGTAGTACTTGTCAATATAGCCGAGGGAGTATTGTCCAAATCCAAAACTGTTTAAAGTTTGAAATTGGTTGTAATGGTTGGGAAGACAAACCAGTTGGGCAACTGTGGCAATTTTCTCCGGGTTGATAATCTATTTAGAAATGACAGAATGGATGAAAATCCTATCAAAATTAACTATCAGGATTAATTCTTTATCACCAATCCATTTTATGCATTGCCTACCATAAGTTTTTTTCAAAACGGTCTGTATGCATACTAAAGTTGTGGAATTAAGCATAAACATTTAGTGGGAGTGATAATTTTGTTCTGGTGACACCTGACAGTTGGCTGCACTGACACGACGACGCGACTGCCCTTACATTACCCTGCTTCCTTTTTTACCATGACACCTTTTTTTCATGACAAGGGTACAAGGGAGGAGTTTCTCTTGGAGAGCCATCACTGCGTCAGAGGTAAACAACACTTCTTTTAAGCTTTCTAATTCTAAGAGTGTGGATTGTTACAGTGTTTCTAAATTTATCCTAAAACAGACCGTAGAATATATTGCTCGACCTCTTGCTTTTATTTTTAATAGATGTTTTGAGGTAGGGTATTTCCCAGATTCTCTGAAGGTATCTAAGGTTGTGCCCATTTTTAAACAGGGGGACAAAAGGCTACCTCAAAACTACCGTCCAGTTTCAATAGTTCCCATCTTTTCTAAACTTTTTGAATATTTAATTTATTCACAATTGAATCACTATTTCGAAAGTAATCATTTTTTGTTTGACCGTCAGTTTGGTTTTCGAGCAGGAAGGTCCACAACATCTGCAGTTGGTGAGCTTATTCATGACTCTATTAATGTGTTTTAAAATAAAGAATCTGTTTCTCTTGTCCTGTGTGATTTAAGTAAAGCTTTTGATTGTGTACCTTTCAAAATTCTCACTCAAAAACTTATTTTTTACGAGCTTACAGCACAGTCTATCAGATTAATTGAATTTTTTTTCGTCAGCAATATGTTGCAATCAAGGGTGTAAACAGTCTTCAACTGAGATAATAAAGATGGGTATTCCTCAAGGTTCTGTCCTTGGTCCTCTCTTTTTTATTGTAACTATCAATGACTTACCATACAATTTAAATATAAACTCTGTTATTTATGCCGATGATACAACTCTTTTTGCATCTGATAAAGACATTGACAGGTTAAAGGAGAATATGGAAATAGCTCAGCACATAGCCCTCAATTGGTTTTCTACAAACAGATTGCTTTGTAATCAAGAAAAAAACTCAGCACGTTCTTTAGAATCTGGTGCATGAAAGTGAAATAAAATCAGTTAAATTGCTGGGTTTCCAGATTGACAGCAAGCTTAAATGGGATGTTCATGTAGAAGGTGTCTGTAGGAAAGTCAGTAGGGCATCCGATCTTTTATGGAAACTTAAAGACTGTCTGGAAAATAACTTTTTGAGAACAAAATATTTTGGGCTTTTTCAGTTGCACATTGCCTATGGTCTTATACTCTGGGGACGCTCACATCACATCCAGAAGTTACTTTTGATTCAGAAAAAGGTTATAAGATCCAGTGCTGATGCCAGCCACAATCAACACTGCAAACCCCTGTTTCAAAGAGCTAAAAATTCTCACAATAGTCAATCTTTACGTTTTTCTCGTTCTTTTACATACAAAAACCAACATCAATCAATACACATCCAGGCAAAATATACATAGTCACAACACCAGACTCAGGCAAAAATTAGATGTCCCACAACACCGACTTGCTTTAACAAGTAACTCTCTCGAAATAAATTCCATTAATTTTTTAACAAACTGCCTAATTCAACGAAATATATTACATTTTTAAAATTTAAGAACTCTGTAAATAATTGGCTTTTAGAGAATCCTTTTTATAAAATTCATGAATTTTTAGATGTACCTGTCGATAGTTTGAATGCAACTTTTGATAATCAAAATTGATTGTTCATTTCTTTGATCTGTGTATAAGCTGATCTTAACGTTGTAAATATTGTTAAGCTAGTTTTGTAAGATCTTGCCTGCATTGTATTGCATTTTGTTGACTTTGCCTATTTCACTGTGCCTATGTGATCAATGGTAATAAAGTTTCTTGTTTCTTACCCGCGAAACCACCATCGCGTTACTTGGGAGTGGGTGCCGGCAAACCGGACAAACGTCTAGGTTAATGTTGTGTAGTGTGCATTCTGTTGTGAGTGTCAATGTGTCAATCAGATCTCAGATACAACAGCGGTAGCTCGAGTGAGCGGGCGGCGAGGTGCAGGCAGAGTAGTGCGTACGTGGCATTACCATGGCAACGAGAGTTTGACCACACATCCACGGTGTCCACGTGATATTATTAGTCATCACACCCTTGTCCCTTACACTGCGCATGAACACTGTTCTACCTTTTCTGTCTTATTTTAGTTCAGTTCACTTCAAAGCATGTTGCGTTAAACTGTTATTTTTAGTATTTGGGTACCTACTTTTTGATATTACAATTAATATATCCGTAACAATAAAAATGGGAGGGGGGGAGACGGGGGTATTCCACCACTAAGTCTCCCCCCACCCGACTCTAAAGCTGGATCCGCCACTGATGGCGGCTGAGTATGCAGGTTTGCTGAAGCAAGGAACACAAAAAATGGGGTTTTATACAAAGGTACTTTGGTATTAAACGGATGCCACTATTTTTGGAGGTTAAATTTTTACCGGATACAAAGGATAACTACATAATTCGAAAAAACGTACTTTTATTGACTTACAGTACAAATTTTACATCATTCTGAGAGCGGTTTTTGTCTTGTGCCTCCCAAAAGGCAGCGATGTCCGCTAGGATCGTGTTGAATGCGTCGCCGCCGCTAGCAGCCAGACCCGATCGCCACAGGTACTCCGCCAAATATAAAACGCGCTGCGGCAGTTATGTTAGGATGGGTTATCATAAAAATACGTACGGTTTCCTCTTCATTTCGAGGTAAATCCCACACCAAAAGAACGTCACTCATTATGAAAACAAATGTAACGTAGTGCACGGCAATAAATCACTCATGAGACTGACCCAGATACAGGCGGAGACAGGTGATGCGCGCGCTCCGGTCAACGACCTGACCTTGGCCTATTTGGAGGGGGTTTGGCGGCCGGAAGTATGACTCATCAGGTATCATTCGATTCGTAACAAAACAAGGAAAGTCCTACAATCATTTTTATGATAACCCATCTTAACATAACTGCCGCAGCGCGCTGCATAAGGGTGGCATCCGTATAATACCAAAGTACCTATACAAATATCAATATAACTCAAATAGGTAAAGCCACATACCAAATTTTATTAGTCAATAGTCAATAGTCAAACATGCTTTATTCAATGAGTACATGCATTGTACAGAATGGAGTCAATCACATATGCATACATATTGTAGCAAAACATAATTTACGAATCTAACTTAACTTCCTTATCAAATCAAATAACTATTATTCACATACAAAACATTCGTCCAATGAATAGAGTGGTTTAGTTAACATGTATTCCTTTAGTTTCTTTTTAAATTTAACATTGTCATTAATTTTTTTTATTTCAGCGGGCAGAAAGTTAAAATATTTTATACCAGCATAACTAGGCTTTTTTTCAAATATTTTCCGTTTATGCTTACAATAAGAAATCTCATTCCTGTGTCTAGTATCAATCTTATGGTAATCACCCAGAGTACTCAGGCTACTAATATTACCTTTTATCCATAAAATTAGCTCAAAAATGTACAAACTAAATACTGTCAGTATACCTAACTCTGGGAAAAGGTGTTTGGTTGAATCTGACCATCCCATCTTTAGTATAATTCTTATTGCCCTTTTTTGGATCGTCAAAATCCTGCACAAATTTTTGTTTGAGGTACTGCCATACAAAATGATTCCAAAGGAGATTTTATGATATTAATTTATGTTCATAATTAAGGGAGATAACACGTTACTTATTCTCCATAAGAATAACATGGGGGCTGAGTATGCAGGTTTGCTGCTACAGGAACTATCGGCCAAAGAATGTTGTTAGTGCAAATATCAATAGACCACAACGATATGAAGCAATATACCAAGTTTCATCAGGATAAGTTGATAAATAAGGAGATATACTATTCGTCTTATTCTCCATAAGAGTAACATTGGACAACGTACTGTGTTTAGCAATTTCAATATCTCTGTAACCATTTGACGTAGAGCAATGATCAAAACACCAAATTGTGCGTCTTTTTAAGCTGATTCCAATGAAAAACCTAAAATGTGACTTCAAAAATTAAATGTAGAAAACTCAACAAACATTTTTGGGGTACACAACCCCCCCCCCCCCCCGAAATACCCCTTTGGATAGGTCGATCTGACTGGTTTTCGAACTTAAAGTCATAAATGCTGCTTTACACGTTTAGGTACTTTGGTATTATACGGATGCCACCCTTATACAGCGCGCTGCGGCAGTTAAGTTAGGATGGGTTATCATAAAAATGATTGTAGGACTTTCCTTGTTTCATTAAAAATCGAATGATACCTGATGAGTCATAATTCCGGCCGCCAAACCCCCTCCAAATAGGCCAAGGTCAGGTCGTTGACCGGAGCGCGCACATCACCTGTCACCGCCTGTATCTGGGTCAGTGTCATGAGTGATTTATTGCCGTGCACTACGTTACATTTGTTTTCATAATGAGTGACGTTCTTTTGGTGTGGGATTTACCTCGAAATGAAGAGGAAACCGTACGTATTTTTATGATAACCCATCCTAACATAACTGCCGCAGCGCGCTGTATATTTTGCGGAGTACATGTGGCGATCGGGTGTGGCTGCTAGCGGCGGCGACGCATTCAACACGATCCTAGCGGACATCGCTGCCTTTTGGGAGGCACAACACAAAGACCGCTCATCAGAATGATGTAAAATTTTTACAGTAAGTCAATAAAAGTACGTTTTTTCGAATTATGTAGTTATCCTTTGTATCCGGTAAAAATTAACCTCCAAAAATAGTGGCATCCGTATAATACCAAAGTACCCATGTTTATACCAAATTTAGTCAATATCGGATTATTGTTACGAGAGTTATCGTGCTCACATACACATATAGTTTTGAATGCATGGTGTTTTTGGGGTCTGGTGACCTCAAAACAAAAAGTTATCATGGTCCCGGGCCTAGGTCTTACCATGCTACGGTAATAGCTTCTTCCTTATAGGGGAAATTCGCTAAAAACAATGGATCACTATGTGGAAAAACAGCACAATGACAGCACAATGAGGTTATTTGTTAGGCTTTGACAGAAGCGAAAAAACTGTAAACACAGTTCAGCATTGCATGCGTGGACGTTAAATGCGTTTATTTAGTTCGCCACCAGATTACAGCACCATACAGACAAGGTAAACTAGATATATCATATGATACTGTGGCCACTTAACAAGGAAACAAATGTAATTATCATGATTAAACATGATTAATGCAGTCAACGTGTTAAAGAAATAAAAATAAAGAATGAGGTCAAATTTAAGACAGTAAATCGCTTATGGAAAAACAATTTCTAGTGAGAACGACGCCCCCCAAACACAGATAGTCACAATCGCATATTTGACCCTATTCTGATTGGATTAAGGTGTTTACAGATAAAGTTAATTGTTCAAATTCTAACAGCTGGCTGAAATATAGTGACAGGAGTCTGTTATTTATTTTTTTGTTTACAAACAAACATGCTCATTTTGATGATTAAAGGTAAACAGTAGCGCACACGACGGGACCAAAGTGAATTAGCAGAGACAGTCACCGCTACATTCTCCTCTGAACTTTGGGGGGCAAAACTAAAAGAAAACATGGGGTGTCCCTACTTATAGTTATGTATACATTGATAAATCATTAAGTGCTTGGAGTATGACAAATAAGAAAAAATTAAAACATTATTAAGTAAAGACAGATATAAAAACCGCTTTGCTTAACACTTTTAATGCTATGGACCGATATATCGGGTTTTGAATCTGCCACTAATAAACAGTTGTTACTTCTGCACAAGTGATTGTACTATTACAAGCTCAGTCTGTGTCTGACATGTGGTGAAACCTGGTAGACACAAACTGAACTACTTCGTCCAGCGCCTAGGCTCTAAAACCACCTAATCTACTACAGTTGCTAGTCTGATCAGTGGCTGTGCGGCCTAAGGCGCTACCTTCCCGGCCGGGGTAACACTTGCATCGATTGTTCGAATCCTGTCACAATCGGTGGTTTTTATGTGCAACTCATGGAGAGTTCATCTGACTGTGGCAGAGTTAAAGGGGAGGGCCAAACGGTGCATGTTGGCCCGAGGGAAAGCTTGGGTGCATCTTAACGAGATAGGTGGATTCTTTGTGAGTTGCACATCTGATCAGGTCTTTTGCTACTTTTTACCTACCTTTACTGTGTGTGGCTATCAGAAGCAAGTTTTTGTTTAAATTTTAACTGTTCAGGCGTTCAAAACATTTAACACGTTCGCTGCGGCAACCCATTGGCGGGCGTTCGCAATGTGCGGCGCAGCCCCGGCGCGCCAGCGAATCAGCGAACGCAATTGGCAGCCAAATATTTCGGTCTGACAAATCGCAAAAAAGCGGCGGTGATGGTGCTGCGTTATCTCGAGAGTGGACGTAGTTCACTGAAATACCCACAGGTAGCAGCACTGCCTGGACCCGTAGCCAGTCCCTTTGTATTTTCACTCGGAGGGAGAAAATCCCCGAACTGGGACAAAATGTGGTGCCAGACAGGATTTTACGGGAAATTTTAGTACCAACCTACACCAAATTAAAGCTTGCATTCTAACCTACACGCTGGCAACGATAATAACGTTCCCGGCCGAATGCTGGGCTCACACTGAAGCAATAGTTGGGAGGGGAGCGCGGCACTGCTATAGCAGCTGTCAGCAAGGCGCGCCAGTAGAGGAGCACTGCTATAGCAGTGCCCCGCAGCGAACGTGTTAAAAAATCAATAAAACATCACACTTTTAATTACTTCCTTTCAGAAGCTTAGCACTAAAAGGATTAAAGGAAAATAATCGAGAAAGCAAAAGCTAATACATATAATTGGAGAGTTTCTAACCCTAACGATAACTTGAAAGAGACTCGGAGGGTCATTGAAGAACGGTGGGGGAACTTACAAATGAATTTCTAGAACTTTGTGAGGCGTTTTCTGGGGGGGGAAGAAATAAATTCAGATATCGTGACGACTCCCCTAGAAAACGGCCACCGATCGATGTTCCTCGGAATTCACTCAGAAACGAGCCAGGATTTATTCCAGGGGTCAGATAAACAGAATTGATAATGAAGGTTGAGAATTGTGCGTGACGCAGGGCTCACACAGCAACCGTGATGAAAATCGTCTTCAAATCAACTTGACGGTTATGTTACTTCATCCTCGCCCTCGTAAAATTTTGTTAATTTTGCCTAGTATTTTGAAACCAACTCTGCAGAGGGTTATGTTGACGCTTTTAAAGTTATCTAATGGGTACAGCCGATTTACTAGGTAAAACTATAAAGGTTCCAAAATATCCCAATAAAATCCCTATTAATATTTACGATTTGCGAAGTTGAGTAAAAATCCTGCAGAGTTTACGAACCAATCAAAGAATCCATACGTGGCCAATGTAACCAATTAATTGAAATCAAAATTAAAAGAAAATAATTTAATTTAGAAAAATGGGTACCTTGGATTTAAACAAAATTTACCCTCTAAAATATAATCAACGAGATGTCGGCGAAATAGGCCCGTAAAATAAGGGTTGGTAGTCAAACGGGGCGAGACTTATTTGTGTTGAAATACACTCGTGCGTCGACGTCCCTAAGTACCCCTACTAACACTCGCTGATCGGGTTTTAGAAGTTAATCGTAGAAATTCCGGATTAATCTCAACGGGATTATCAGCGCCGTATCGTTGACTTGAGGTTCACCCACTTATATTTAATTGGGTTATAAACGTTCTACGAAATCGTCTTCGGGGCCATGATCGATCATGAACGAAACATGAAAGAATAAAAAAGAAACGTTATTTAATATTCGCAAATTTTAGAATAAAAAGTTCAATTTGGGCGGAGATTAATTTAGGATGGATATTACTAATCGGAATTTACTAAAATAATTAGATGCGAACCTGGAAAGAGCTAACAGACCTGTTCCCGACAGACTGGAACAGGTCGGTCCGGTGGCAAAAATTTACTATTATACGGAAAAATAAAACAGCATGACAGTGATTTTATAGGACTAAAACGAGGTAAAATACTGCAATGTAATAAAAGAGGTTCAGTTTAACCAAAGGCTAACTATACCTTAACGGGAAATCGTAAAACGCCGATTCGGAATACAGCAACAACGTAACGTGTGTCTAAGCGTGTTCGCGGTTCGGAGCAGAATGCCTACACGAGGTTTTCAATTTCCTCCTTCCCCTTCAATCCCCCTCCGGTGATGAGGGGGGATCAGCTGGTTACAAAATTCAGGCGTTTGTCAAAAATAAATCTGCCCACCAGCTGCGTCGACGGCCCTGGCGAAGAAGAAGAAGAAGACTCGTGCCGGTTGTCAACAAACGCTAGGTTATGTAGTTGTTATTGTCGATCTGGGATTAACTATGGTTTATTTAAGTTGTCGGTGCTTACAAAGCTTCAGTGAAGTGTTCAGGCTATGGTTGAAATATGGTTTGCAGTGAAATTAAATGAATCAAAGTGAAAACGGGTGAAATGTGTTTTGGTGATTTTCGACCTTAGGCCTAGGCTCTAGGTACAGTGGGAGCATAGGCCTAGGCTATCCTTCCTGGTTTGATGAGTTCCAGCTAGTGTTTGTTTATATCACCTCGAAGTTTTACCCCCCCTAAAGTTTGGTACCTCACAATTTAATTAAGGTAATAAAGCCCACCACCCAGAGGCAGATTCTGATGTGTTACTTACTTTGCACTGAGCCCACCGCCTGGAGGCAGACCCGGAATGTCCTCCTCAGACAGTGTGTGCAGTACTTGAGCGAACTCCACAGGCTGGTTGTTGTCTCCTTGAGCTTGGTTCAGCATTTCTGCGACAAACAAATATTTGAGATATGCTGTGTAACAGCAGTGGCTTTTAATTTGAGCTTGAATCATAAATCAACTCTTGGGAAATAAGCATATAACTTTTACCCATGATTTAGCCCCAGAACTTAACAAAAATTGTAAGACTAAGTAATTTAGTCTGACAATTACACACTGTGAGCTATTTGACTGTACACTGTACAGGGCTGACGCAAGGCGATTAGGGATCTGGAGCAACAATTCTGTAGGGGGCCCCAGAGATCCCTATTTTTTTTTTTTTTTTTTTTTTTTTGCCAGGGGCCCCCTGAGGCACCTTGAATTATGAGGCAAATAGCTCCAGCTGCCCCCCCCCCTCCACTGAAATTAAAACACATCTACGACTTATCATAATTAAAACACCACTAAACCATTAAACTATCCATACAACTTTAAAATAGTGACAGGTTATGGCTGAGAACAAGAGCTTAGACAACAAGGCTGAGCATGCGACAGAACAGCTGGTCGGGTTCAGACGACAAAATACACCACGGATTGCATATATCGCGGACTGTGAGCAAGGAGAGTGGGGACACAAGATGTACAACAACACAGAGTTTGCTACAGTGTACCTTCTTGTGGTGATAATTTGTTACCACAATAAGGTAGGTGTATGAAATTTATAATCTTTGAAAGATCTGAATGGTAAAGATGTTCTAAACGTTGTATTACTTTATTTTATATTAAGGAATTTACATAAAACCATGCAGTAGATAAAACAATTTTAAAAATACAACAGAACCTCGATTTTCAGTGAGCAGATTAATCGGGGAGGGTGGGATGACCGAAGTAAAAATTTATTTTTACAGTTTTTGTTAGAAGACAGTAGAATGAAGAAAGTAAAAACACAACAAAGAAATATTAATTGGTGGCCCCAAGATTGCTTATCTGTAGATTCCAGTTTCCAAAAAATCGTAAAACTTGTTTTCTCTAAATAAAAATGACCGGATTAGTTTATTTTTTCAAGAAAATAAGTTTACCCAATTTAAGATGGGACAAATAGTTGTATTTGCCAGTATTTGCTTTCTTCCCTCCGCTAGCACTTGGCAACTTTAGTTATTTCAATTCACAAACAGAGCTCCTCAGACAGTTGGTAAAAAGACATCTTTCACCCTTTTATTTACATTATTGTCTTACTTCGCTCTTTAATTATTAACTGTCATCAATTAACTTGCCGATACTGATTTTTTGGAGCATCAAAACGTATCTCAAAAATAATTTTGCTACAAAATCATCCCAAAAGTTCTAGTCTCACCCATTCCTAATAATTTTAGACTTGACCCAGTTTAACAGTGTAATTCACAGCTTTTAAACTTTTTTTACTCACCTTTGTACTAAATTCATGACAGACCTACTCATGCTTTTTAGAGTAGAGTGGCCATCTATTTACCTGTTATTCTCCTTTCTATTGTAGCTTCAAGCTCGTTTTCTCGTTGGATGGCTTCAGCAGAAGGCTTGGGGGCAGCTGGGAAAGTGACTAGCACGATACTCATGTTGTCCCTGCTCCCCTGCAAACAGAACCACTCCCTTCAGTTTCTTGTGGTTTTGTGAAATTGTTCTCATGGGGAACGACAGTAGATAAATTTATTGACAATTATTGACAACCGACCCTTAGTGAATGCTCAGTGTTTTATTGTATAATACCAATTTGACCTCACAATATTTAGCGCTACACTTTCTATACGACTCGAGCTTCCACTAATTAAATAATGAGCAGTCTAACGATAATAGCCAAAACACTAACACTGGTTTTCTGAGCCATGATGTTGGTGCAGAATGGTGCTAATAGGCCTTGTGTCAGATTCTGCAATATGGCCGTAACAAATATGTCCAAATGTACGTAACAAATAGTTGTCTGAATAATTGTTAATTCTGGTTTCAGATTTACTATGTGGACCAGCAAAGGGGTCTGCAAAATAACTAATAGTACAACAACAAATTATTAGTTTCTGAAATATAATTAAACATTAATTAGTTTATCACAATCCAGTGTTTAACCTGCCAGCAAACCAGAAAAATTACGGTAAACAATACCCCCGTCGCAGCAAACATGAGTACTCAGCGAATTTCCAATGCATAAGATATGTTTTAATACCACATTGGACCGCAAACCAAGTTTCATAAAAATAAATTCACAAAAAAAACGATGTATACAATTTTAATTATTCTCTATAAGAATAACATTGGGAATGAGTACATAGTTTACTGAAACAAGGAACACAACAAATTGGGTTTTCTGCAAATATAAATAGAATTCAACTAGATGAAGCCAAATACCAAGTTTTTGCAATATTCATTAATAAATAAGCAACATATAATATTTTAATTTCTCTTTTAAGAATTACATGGGGGCTGAGTAAGCAGGTTTGCTGCAACAAGAAACACAAAATATGGGTTGTCATGCAAATACCAATGTAACTTAACCAGGTGAAGCCACATACCAAGTTGCATCAATATACATTCATAAATAAGTGATATATACCCTTTTGATTATTCTCTATAAGAATGACATGGAGGATCAGTATGCAGGTTTGCTGCAACAAGGAACAGAAAAAATGAGTTTTTATGCAAATATCAATATAACTTAACAAGGTGAAGCCACATACCAATTTTTATTAATTTATGTTCATAATCAATTTTCTTATTCTCCCTAAGAATAGCATTGGACAACGTACTGTGTTTAGCACTTTCAATATCTCTGTAACCAATTGACGTAGAGAAATTGACAAAACACCAAATTGTGTGTTTTTTAAAGCTGAATCCAATGGTGAGAACTAAAATTTGACTTTTAAAATATTACATGTAAAAACTTTAAAAAACCCATTTTTGGGCCACAAAAGCCCCCCAAAAATACCTCTTCCGATAGGTTGATCTGTCTGGTTTTCGAACTTATAAAATGTCATAAATGTTGCTTTAAATGTTTGTACCAAATTTCATTACAATCGGACCATTTTTATGAGAGTTATAGTGCTCACGGACACACACACACACACACACACACACACACACACACATTTATATATACAGTTTTGGCCGAACTGCGTTTTTGGCATCTGGGGACGCCCTGGGAACGAAATATTATCATAGTCCCGGACCTAGGTTTTTCCATGCCGACTACGGTAATAGCTTCTTCCCTATAGGGGAAATTCGCTAAAAAGTATAACAGAGATAACCTTCATGTGCAAGAAATTTTATAGAAATAGATTGTGTGATTGATTCTACAAACTAAGTTTTATGTAGACTAGGCCTGCTATTTTATGGAAATTCCCCCAAAGGATGAAGTTATTTCTGCTGTGGTATCATAAGATTTAAGCCCGAGAGCATAACAACATTTTATTTAGAGGCCCCAGATTCCAAAAACACTAGTAGGGCCTATTTCAAATTGTTCAAAATTCATATATATGCCTATCTATATACCCATATTTATATGTATATATAATGGGTGTGTGTGTGTATGTGTGTGTGTATGTGTGTTTCTGTTAACTAGATAAGTATCGTACAAAATGGTAATGCAATTATATTCAGATGTGTTAAGTAGCATTCATTTCAACAAGAAAACCTGATAAGCTTAGATCACACTATTCGAAGGGTGTTTTTTTACCTCAAAAATGTGTTTTCTGTTTCTTTATGTTTATTTTTTGATACAATTTTTGTTTGTACCATTGGGTTTAGCAAAAAAGCAAACAATTTGGTGTTCTGATCATAACTCTAAGTCAATAGGTTACTGAGATATTAAAAGTGCTAAACACGGAACGTTTTCCTATCTTATTTCTATAGAGGATAAGTAAAAGGTTATATCTTGCTTATAAATATATGAATACAAATTTATAAAACTCGTTATCTGGCTTCATCTGTTTGCGGCCTATTAATAACTGTGAAAAAAGGTACTTTGGTATTATACGGATGCCACTATTTTTGGAGGTTAATTTTTACCGGATACAAAGGATAACTACATAATTCGAAATACCCCCGTCGCAGCAAACCTGCGTACTCAGCGAATTTCCAATGAATTTATATGTTTCTCACTAGTACATAAAGCCACTCACCAAGTTTGACAAAAATACATTCATAAATAAGTGATTTATAACATTTTATTTATTCCCCATAAGAATAACATTAGGACTGAGTACGCAGGTTTGCTGCAACGAGGAAGATAAGAAATGAGTTTTTATACAATTATCAATATAACTGAACCAGGTGAAGCTACTTACCATGTTTTATTAATTTATGTTCATATTAAGGGAGATATAAAACTTTACTTATTCTCCATAAGAATAACATTAGGGCTGAGTATGCAGGTTAGCTGCTACGGGGAAAACCAACAAAACATTTATTTTTTGTGAAAATATCAATATACCAGTACAACATGAATCCTCATACCAAATTTCATCAATACACATTCATAAATAATCAAGATATCAAATTTTATTTATTCTCCATAAGGATAACATTGGACAACGTACTGTGTTTAGCACTTTGAATATCTCTGCAACGGTTTGACGTAGAATCATAATTTAAACACCAAAATGATTGTTTCGTGGAGCTGAAGTGATTGGTAAAAGAAAATGTGAAGTTTAAAGTAAAATTAACTGAGGAAAAGCCAAAAACCTTTTTCCCATAAGATTAACATGGGAGATTTTATGAGCAGGTTTTTTGGATTTTTTCCGCAACCACTTAACCTAGGTTAATAATTCAAAATACCATATTATTTGTTTTTTTAAGCTCTATAACATGGTTAAAACGAAAATTAAGTGTTTTAAAAATTTTAGGGTGAAAAATACAAAAAACTGATTTTTGGAAAATTTAAAACCCCCATAAACCCCCCTTCCCATGGTCCGATTTTTCTGGTTTTCGAACTTAAAGTCATAAATGTCAGTTTACACATTTGAGCCAAATTTCTTCGAAATCGGACGTTTTTTACTCAAGTTATCGCATTCACGGACACATATATAGATATATATATATATATAGATATATATATATATAGATATATATATACATATATATAAATATGAACGAATAGTGTTTTGGACATCTGGGGACCTCAAAACAAAAAGTTATCATGGTCTTGGGCTTAAGTCTTACCATGAGACCTACGGTAATAGCTTCTTCCCTATAGGGGAATTTCGCTAAAAACGTACTTTTATTGACTTACTGTAAAAATTTTACATCATTCTGATGAGCGGTCTTTGTGTTGTGCCTCCCAAAAGGCAGCGATGTCCGCTAGGATCGTGTAGAATGCGTCGCCGCCGCTAGCAGCCACACCCGATTGCCACATGTACCCCGAAAAATATACAGCGCGCTGCGGCAGTTATGTTAGGATGGGTTATCATAAAAATACGTACGGTTTCCTCTTCATTTCGAGGTAAATCCCACACCAAAAGAACGTCACTCATTATGAAAACAAATGTAACGTAGTGCACGGCAATAAATCACTCATGACACTGACCCAGATACAGGCGGTGACAGGTGATGCGCGCGTTCCGGTCAACGACATGACCTTGGCCTATTTGGAGGGGGTTTGGCGGCTGGAAGTATTACTCATCAGGTATCATTCGATTTGTAACGAAACAAGGAAAGTCCTACAATCATTTTTATGATAACCCATCCTAACATAACTGCCACAGCGCGCTGTATAAGGGTGGCATCCGTATAATACCAAAGTACCGAAAAAAATCCCCATAGCAACAAACCAGCATAAACAGTCCTATGTAAACATATGGACAATGAAACTTGGTATGTGCTTTCAAGTGGTTATGATCTATTTTAATTCACATGAAAACACCATTTTTAGTCACTCTCGTTACAGCAAACCTATTACAGGAAAGTAATCCGTTAAATACTATTTTTATGAAGAATAAATAAAATCTTAGTCCTATATCTCAATAATTTATCAATATATTTTTAGGAAACTAATTAAACTGGTTTAATATGTTGATATACCACATATGAAATATATACTGTACTTTTTTTGTTCAGAAAGGGTCATTACAAACTTCAGGTGCTGGTAGTACTTATCAATTTGAACAAAAAATTTGATATAAACATAGGTTGAAAAATGTATGTTCCATTTAGCCAATAGCGGCCATTTTGTATTTAAAAAAAAAATTATATATAAATATAAATATATAAATTATATAAATTATTATTTTTTTATATTTAAAAAAAAAAATAATACCTCGATAACTATTGAAGCAACAGAAACTAAACTTTACACGTATATTAAATAACCAAAGAAGCAAATAATAACGAATTATTATTAAGTTGTCTTAAATACAATAGAACCTCGACAACTCAAACCTCTATAACTCGAATTCCTTGATAACTTTAATTTTTGTCATTCCCCTTCAACTTGCCTACCTAATGCTATGTTATTTTACCTCTATAAATCGAAGGGTTAGCAGGAAAAGCCTCGATAACTCGAAGTTTTGCAGTATTCTTAGCCTGTTACCACACCTCTAAAACTCAAAGTTTTGGCTGTAGAACCTCTATAACTCGAATCTGTACAGTCGCTGTACCTCTGTAAGTCGAAGTATTGACTAGAGAACCTCTATTAGTCAAAGTTGTTCATTCACCAAACCTCTAATGACTGCAGCCGGGAAGTCCAACCCTCCCTCCCCACTACATGTATTCTTGCCCGGTGCTCCTGGTGTCGGTAAAACAACCGTCATATTTATGTTAATGAGCAACAAACGTATCAAGCACACTCATCCTCAATGCACGGGTTTCATCTATGTAAGGATTTAATTTCCATGAATAAGGAACAGTCTCATATTGTTGTAAATTATATATTTTCTAAAATAAATGGTTTTGATTTGATTTGATTTTATATGTGTCCGGTGTCGTTAGTTAGCGCGAAATTTAGTTTTCAGGATTTAGAGCGTGAAAAGTAGTTTATAGGTTATTGTGTTTTTACTAAGTGTTTGCAGTTCTACGCTTCCATTGGTCCATCTATTGCATTACCGTGACCCTCAATAAGTCGAAGTCTGTAGAAAATCATCTTGATAAGTCGAACCTCAATATTTCGAAACATTCGATAACTCAAATTTTGCCCGTTCCCCCGAGCTGCTGTGACAGGCGATTTATTTAACTTATTTAACTATATAATGAAATGGTTATAGTTATAGGCTATAAAATGCTGTAATTGGAATATACATGAAGTTTTTCAGCGAAAAACATCAGGAAGTAAACTTCATTAGCATCGGATAGTGTTAAAATATTAAAGCGTCCTTTGGTAAGTTAATTTCTACTTTGTATATATTTTCTAAAACTTATAAAATCATTGACCAGATATAAAAATCAGATACTTGATATTGGTTGGATTCCTAATAGAACCTAATTAGTTTCAACGTAAATAATTACCTTTCAGATACACAAGAGTAGGATTTTTGTATCAATAAAAGGTACTTTGGTATTATACGGATGCCACTATTTTTGGAGGTTAAATTTTTACCGGATACAAAGGATAACTACATAATTCGAAAAAACATACTTTTATTGACTTACTGTACAAATTTTACATCATTCTGATGAGCGGTCTTTGTGTTGTACCTCCCAAAAGGCAGCGATGTCCGCTAGGATCGTGTTGAATGCGTCGCCGCCGCTAGCAGCCACACCCGATCGCCACATGTATGATCGCCAAAACGTACCGTTTCTTCTTCATTTCGAGGTAAATCCCACACCAAAAGAACGTCACTCATTATGAAAACAAATGTAACGTAGTGCACGGCAATAAATCACTCATGACACTGACCCAGATACAGGCGGTGACACGTGATGCGCGCGCTCCGGTCAACGACCTGACCTTGGCCTATTTGGAGGGGGTTTGGCGGCCGGAAGTATGACTCATCAGGTATCGTTCGATTCGTAACGAAACAAGGAAAGTCCTACAATCATTTTTATGATAACCCATCCTAACATAACTGCCGCAGCGCGCTGTATAAGGGTGGCATCCGTATAATACCAAAGTACCCAATAAAAACCATCTACATAAGTATTTAATAAGATTTCATAAAAATAATTATTTCTTTAAGGAAAAACTATATATTTATTATATATACCTAAGTTGTGTATATTTATATATACATTACCTTATAGAGACAGGTGTCGATAACTTGATTTGTAATCATTTCGAGATCATCAGTGATTGCAAGTCTTGATCGAACAAAATCGCATAGATCTTCATTAGTCATGACATCCCAAATGCCATCACACGCCAAAACGAGAAACTCATCATTGTCTTCATCTCTATCCTTGACAAAAACTTCTGGTTCCGGTGATACAAGTTGCTCACACGGACCTCTGCCCTCTACATTCTTATATTCGTAATCTCCAAGCGCTCGCGAAACGGCCAGAGAGCCATTGACCCGTTGGATCATGACAGTTCCTCCGGCTCGTTGGATGCGTTCCTTCTCACTGGGCAGTATTGGCTTGTGATCCCTGGTGCTGAAAGCAGGACTGCCATTGCGGCACAACACTGCCCGTGAATCTCCACAGTTTGCCACAAAAATCTGTCGTGGAGAAATAAGGGCGCACACAGCAGTAGAGCCTGACTTGTCTTCTCCACTCGCCAGTTCAGGTAGTTCTCTCATTCTATCATCGAGACTTAAAAATCCAGAACGAATACCTTTGATTACATCGGACTGCCTAAACTCTTCTGTCCCCATAATACATTCAAGCAAGTGCTCGGCACAGTGTGCTGAGACCCTGGCGCCCGCATGTCCGTCGAACACAGCAAAGAAGGACCAGTCCTGCAACTCCTCACTCAGGCCAGTTATGGCACAGTGGGCATCCTCCATCTCCACTCGCCAGCCCTGCATGCTGGCCACTCCAAATTTGAGCCCATTCCCACATCCGTGCTCATTGTGTTTGTCGGTTTTAGGTTTATCCAAGAATGCTCCCATTATTTTGTAGGTCTTATTTTTTTCGGGATAACATCCTTCCTATCGTGTTTTCTTGAATCTAAAAAATGTAAATAAAACGTTATATAGATGCTGTATAAATGATGGTACCCTTTTTATATATACACTATTCAATACACTACTGCAAAACAAAGTAACTTCACTTCTATTCTAACCTTACAACCTAACTGTAAATGGAATATAATTTTATTTTGTCAGAAAATTCATATGATGAAGTTATAAATACTGCATCTAAAAGCAGAACTTTAAAGTAGATTCCTTTTCATAAGTTAAGTGATTAATGAAACCAGAAAAATATATTACACTTCTTAGTTTTCTACATAGCCTTGTGAAATAATATAATAAACCTTTATTTAGGCCTAAGTATTTGATAACAACTTTAATTTAAAACCTGTTTACAAACTTTTGTTAGGCGTATGTCCGAATATACTTCCTGTAAAACAGCTTTTTTTAAAAGCATATGTAATCTTATAACTGTAGGATGCAATTAAAAACTACTTCTTACACTTAAAAATATATCTGCACATATACTGTGTTCTACCATAAATTTTCAGGAAAGCTTGCTCAAAATTGTATTGAATCTCCCACTTCTTGCGACCAAATTTCCCCAGACGGCCAAACATTCCCCTGATCCTACATTGCGAGATTGGGCAAATTCTGCTACGGTATTAGATATTATGGGCCAAAATGAGCAAAAAACGTTGCAAGTGCCTAATATGGACAGTCCGCCGGGTATTAGTCAATTGCTGTTCAATATGGATTGATTAGAAGTTAGATAAGACGGATTAGTATTTAAAAGTAGTCTAGGTAAGTTTGGTCAGCGGGAAAACTATAGCCTAGCCTGTAGGAATACAGGAGAACCATACACGACCCCCAGAAAGAAACCAAAACCTGGACAACTTCATCCAAGTTAGATGAGTACAACAGTAATATATATATATATATATATATATTAATATCTCTTTAAGACACCAACGCAACTAGAGCGTATTTTAAGGTTCGAATATGGATGAATGATGAGTGTAGAATGGGTGAGATGCCTTGTGTAGCCTTGTTACTGACTAAGACCGACTGATTCTTAAGCCAGGATCATTAATTGATAGCCCAATGACCAATGACGGCTGGAACCAGTTTATCGAACCCCCACAAAATTTTATCAGGATTTTGCTTAGGATCGATGTGGCGAACTTCAGATTATGAAGCGAGCGCGCTAACCACTGTACTACCCAGCCAATTATTAGGTATAATATGAGGTTGAGAGTTCATTTAAGCAAACACAGAAAACATGTAACCAACTGTTTCTTTTTAAGTTGTTAAGCCATTTTAAAAATGTAACAAACTGTTTTTATTACAAAGTTGCTAAGCCATTTTAAAATTACTTTTTTATAAGTTAAGTTAGGCCTAATCATTTAGAATGAGGACAAGGTTGAAGAAACCATTTCAATAATTTTGGGAGGAGTATTAGGCCTAGGTCTACCGGATATTGCAGTTACGAATAACAAGAGGAGAATGGTGCCAACATCCAAACAGTAAAAAAGAGGCTTTGATAAGTATTAAAGATGATACCTCTTTTTGAAAAAGCCTACCCTAATTAGTAGGGCCTAATAGAAAATATTTATTGATGTCTTAATCCACACACTTGCCTTGGGGTGTTCCGTAATTCAATAATGAAACATAGGCTAAATTACAGTGAAAGTCAACTTATAGAACTTAAGCTTAGTTCATGAGGCAACCTTAAATTCCATTGAGTTCATCTTGAATATAAAGAATAACCGACAATCACTTAATCACTGTATAACTTAAGACCTCAACGAAACTAAGGTGTATTTTAACGTGAATATGAATGAATGATGAGTGTAGAATGTGTATGGGCCTTGTATAACCTTATTACTACCGTATGGTAATAGTAGTCTAACATATTCTACAATCCTTAGAATGTATGGTATGGGCCTAACTTGTCGTTTTGAATGTTATAATTATTGGGTAACTTGTGGTTTTATCATATTACCAATAGATTTATCCAAAATGACAACTGAATTGGTACTTAAAGTTAAATAACTTATGTTCTAGGTTTATAATTTGCAGTCAATCAGCCTAAAAGCTGTTAAATTAATTAAATATTTAAAAAGTATCAACATAACTTAGGCCTAGTCTAAAACTTGGACCACAGTAGATTGTATAATGTTAACAGTATTTGTTGTTTAAATCATTAACTTATAACTTAGCAGTGTCTTTGTTTATTTTTATTTTTTTTTTATATTTTACCTCTTGTGTTTAGTGATTATTAGTACCGGCATTTTAATATATACCTAACTAAAATTAACTTAGTAGCATTCACTTGACAACAGTCTGTGTTTCCTTACCTCCCAAAATATAATTTGATAGCCTATGTAGAGTCCAAATAAACTTTTAAACATTTTAAGCTAGGCCTAATTTACCGTATGTAAGTTAACTTATTACAATATTAAAATATTGACATAAAATTACGAAACCGCTTATCTTTATCCTAATCATGCATGATAATCGCAGTACTTATGTACCGGTATAAATTTATTCTATTAGTATCTATTATTAATGTCACCTAAGTTAGTTATTATATGCCTGGTTTTACTTTATTTTATTGCTTGCCTACGCTAGTGTATTTAATGTTGTTAGAGGACAACAGGTCAAATTACTTGTAACGTGGGCGGGAGGGGATCAAAACTGTTGACTCAAGCACCTAAATCAAGACCACTAAGAAAACATCGGGCCGGCAAAACTTGATCTTTATAAGCCTGTTTCTAATGTTTTTTGTTATTATGAGGAAATAGACTTAATTTAACCTATGTATCTTATTTTAAATGGCTTGCCACTTATAATGAAATTAGAATACAATTGTTAAAAATAGGACTAGGTACAGTCTATCATGAGGTAACTTAGGCTAGGCCCCAGGTGCCTGACATCAAATTGAAATACAGAAATCTCTCAGATATTTACAAGCTATACCTTACTTGTTATATACATTAGCCTACCAAGAGAATAACTACTAGCACAAGTTAATTTTTTAAGACAATTTTAGTATTTCCAGCTAGGACCAAGGCACTCCATTCATTTTACAGTAGGGCCTATGACAAAACGTGAAGCTGCTTAAGATAGCCTAAAGCCATGATATATGAATTTCTTAGGAACTTAAAATAGAATTATGGAGCCTAGGCAAACTTTAAATAAAAATATGAAATAAATTTGTAGAAAAACGTTAAAGCACAATACCTGTGACCTCCAGAAGACAAAAAAATTAAAATGGGGTTAAGGATCCCAGCTCAAGCACATCTGCGAGTACAACGGATTATTACGAAATATGCGCTCGATGAAAATTTGTACCACTTACCAATTAAAAGTATGTAAATTTATCAAATCAGAATGAACATGACGGCGCTTTAATGATAAGACTGAAAAATAAACATTCACCTTAAGCAAAATGTAATTCCAACTACAAAACACTTACTTCCATGAATGAGAATGGCGGATGGATTGGATTGGAGTGTCTGATACTCAGTGCGCATGCTCAGACAACTAAATTTAGAACAATTTGATGATGTCATTACGATCTATAGAAAGTCATCAGCTGATCGTTAATAGTTTTAAAGGAAATTCAGAATAATTTATTCGTTTTACTTATTTATAAATTTAGTTCATTTAAAATCTGATACTATTTTTTTATTATAATGAAAGTAATAAGTGCCTCTGATTCGTAATACCATTGGATTTGTGGTAATACTGAAGCTAAATTCAAAGCAGCAATTGTATTATAAAATATTAATGTAGATTACAATGCAGACAATGACGACATTTTGCTGCAAGACGAAACTTGTCTGTCAAGTCATAGGTGGTTCAATTCTGTCGTTGTTATATGTATATTTTATATTTATAGTTAGAACTTAATGATTCATCTGGTCTACAGTTCGCAATACTTTGTATTTTGATCGTCCAAGAAAATTACCTACTTTGATATTAATTGCGGCATATATATTACACCAGTGGGACTCATTCCTCTCGTCTACTTTAGAATTATTTTTTAAAAGTCAAGCCTTTTCCTCCCCAATTCATCGATGCAAAATAGTTGTGTAGTACACTCTCAAACAATTAATTCATTGGTTCACGAATAAAACATTTCCTTTATTCCACATTGAGCGGGATACCGTGGATAGGTTGCATCTTAATTAATCCATAGCTCAATTGATCTCAAACAAACGAGACAATTAAAATCGATGAGAGTACTAATCAATTTACCGCAATCGAGGCGTGTGAAACAAAAGTTTTGATATAAGTTTATTCGTTTATTCATCGCATTATTTTCGGCGTTATGATATGGAGTTCACCAGATGGAATAGAAGGAGAAGGTATAGAATGTATCGAAGTTACATATTTGTCATACTCATAAAATTCATTATTTCTATGCCACTAAATTTGGTAAAATCAGCAGTAGAAGCGTGATAAAATCTGAATAGTTTTAAAACAATACGAGCTGCTCCCACGAAATATTTTGCGGTTATAATCCTTATAACAGAATTGTTTTCTATTAATAAAATGAGATTTTAAAACTCGGAATGTAACCAAAATAAAATTGTAAGTCAAATGTTTAGCTTCACAGTGACTTAGAACTTGAAATTATCTTTTAAATAAAAAAAGAATCATCAAAATCGTTAAGTATTAACTTTAGCTAGGAAGTGAGTGAATAATCCCCCCTAGCAGCAAACCTGCGTACTCAGAGAATTTCTATTGAATATATATATAGGCTAACTTAATAACACATTAAGCCACTTACCAGGATTATAAGAAATATATTCAAAAATAAGTGATACCGTATTCAAAATATGAATTATTCTCCACAAGAATAACATATTGGAATGAGTACCTAGGTTTGCTGCTACGGAAACTATAGGTGAAAAATTGTTTTTTTTTAACAACAAACCACAACCACATGAAGCCATACATCAAGTTTTTTCAGTTTATGTTTATAAATAAGCGAGATATATCTTTTTACTTTCTCCTCTTATACATGGAGAAAGTATTGTCTTCGTCAAAATTTTCAAATTTGAGTTGTTAGTGGAAATATTCGTTTTGGTGCTCCCTGAACACAATAAAGTGATTTGTACGTGATGTCTGTGTGTCTGTCTGTCTGTCTGCCTGTCTGTATGGATGTGTACAGCGCTAGAGCCCTAACCAATGGTCCGATTTTTATGAAATTTGGTATGTAGGTACTAATCCACGATATCTCCAGGTTTTTTCATTTTTTGGAATTTTTTATTTTTAAGGGTAACTATCCCCCAAAAACCGCCAAAAAACATGAAAAATCAAGATTTTTCAAAAACAGCTCTAACGATTTTGATTAAACTTTAAACGTTTATAGAACTTTAGTTTTCCAACAAAATGACACTACTCGCATTTCTGTGAAAATTTGGGTTCAGAAATTACATGACTTAAATATCAAAAAATCTGTTTTTTGGGGTTTGTTCATTAAAAAAAATAAACGGTATCAGGAAACTGGCACATACTTTCTCCCTTTTAGCCAAAGTTTAATGAAAAAAAGATTTTTTATTTACTAAATATAGAACATGAAGTACAGATAAATGAACTGAAAATTGTCAAAAATAGTTGTTTTCAGAAATATTCACCAAAATCCCTTTTTAGGAGCACTATAGAGTCCGTTGCTACACAAAGAGATTTTGAGAGGGGAAATGCCCCCTTGCCCCCCCCAGGGTTAAATGGCAACATATTTCGAACATCCTCTATTGGTCAATGCTAATTTGACCTGCATATCAAGTTTTAATGAAATTGATCAGTAAATAAGAGAGAAATAGTAATTTATGTATTCCCCATAAGAATAACATTGGACAACGTACTGCGTTTACTGCTATATGAAAATTTCAATTTTCTCCGCAACTAGCAATCGTAGAATAGTAATTCAAAATGCTAATTTATTTATTTTTTGAGCTCTTTTCAATGGTGAATAGTAATCTTTTGCAGCACTTATGATTTTTTATGAAAAATCCAAAAAACTGAATTTTGGATATTTTAAGTCCTGTAACTTCTGAACCCGAATTTTTCCAGAAATGCGGGTGGTGTCATTTTGTTGGAAACTTAAAGCTCTACAAACCACTAAAGTTTAATCAAAATCGTTAGAGCCGTTTTTGAGAAATTTGGATTTTACATGTTTTTTGGCGATTTTTGGGGAACAATTACCCTAAAAAATCAAAAATTCAAAAAATGAAAAAAATGCCTGGAGATATCGTGGATTAGTACCTACATACCAAATTTCATAAAAATCGGTCCATTGGTTAGGGCTCTAGCTCTGTACACATCCACACAGACACACACACACACACACACACACACACACACACACACACACACACACACACACACACACACACACACACACACACACACACACACATACGTGTATTCCAGTATAGTGAGATCCACTTGAAATCCGCAGTAATGTGGGATCCGGTAGATGGGAAGTTTCTATCAAAAAACTGGCTGATACTTTTTCTCTTCTTTAATTCCAGATTACGAATATCACCTCAGAATTAGGATTAATTGTAATCTACTAGTATGGAACTCTACATACAAACTGAGATCCGGTATGTATGACACGACGAGATCCGTACGTTGGAGGGGGGGGGGTGTACGGCACAACGAGATCCATCTGTAGGAGTGGGGGGGTGTACGACACGACGAGATCCGCCCGTAAGAGTGGGGGGGTCCGCGTCGTGAGATCCAAATGTTAAACTTTATATGACTGACAGTTTTTTTTTTTATTAAAGTGGTACAAATAGGCCTAAATGTAAGATCATACACTGTACGTTTAATTTAATAGATAATATAAAAGTCGTCCTACTTTTTGGTTATTTTTTCGTCATCGATAAT
Organism: Allygus modestus; assembly: GCA_963675035.1. Classification (NCBI taxonomy): domain Eukaryota; kingdom Metazoa; phylum Arthropoda; class Insecta; order Hemiptera; family Cicadellidae; genus Allygus; species Allygus modestus. Next base: position 118,975,465 of record OY776111.1, read on the forward strand.
TAAATTAATTTAACTTTTTAATCAATATTCTTTAACCACATAATTAGACTTATGCTCAATGTGTTAAAAAAAAGGTTGGGCTGGCTATTTATTTTCATACACTAAGGGCAATGATTACATGCAATTTTATTATTCACACTTGCTTTGTTTATACAGCGTGTCCAGCTTCGACTGTCTGAAACTTCACAGGGTTATTTTTCAGATAAAAACAAACAAAAAAGTTCCTATAAACATATATCATAAAATGCTTCGTTTTCCGTCTGTAGGTTGGTATGTGTTTTTTACTTAATGCATGGATATGTTTTGAACCGTTTGAGCTATTTAATTTAAACTTAGCAAGAACATCAATTGTAACTAGAACTAGGTTTAACATAAATTTTACGTTTCTGTCTTTAACCGTTTCAAAATGGTAACTATTTAAAATAACTAATTCAAAATATCTCAAAAAATTTTAATATTAATTAAAAATTTTAAAATCACTAAAAATTGTAAAATCGTATTAACTAACTAACGACACCAAGATTGTAAAGATCAGTGAACAAACAAAGTTATTAAAATTTTTCTGAAGATAGTCATGCTAATTTGGACATTTTACTGAAAATAGGCATGTTTTGTTTAGAAAAATTATCTTTAATTATAACTTCAAACGGTTAAAATAAAGGTTCAAATTGTGCATGGACCTTTATGCCAAAAATGCCTGGTTCTGGACATTTTTTATGTTTTCCGATGTTTGCGGCCATTTTTAATTTTCAAAATAAAATATCTCTAAAACAATAAAAATTATCAAAATTTACGAGGTTACAATAAATGTGTGTTTTTCAATTATCTATATAATAAAACCAATATTATAATGATCAGACTCCAAATAAAAGATAAAATCAAATTTTTATGAAAAAACACTAATTTGGTAGATTTTGCTTGTAAAAAGCATGTTTTCTTTATGAAATATTAAATTTCTCTTTTGTTTGTGGTCTGATCATTGTAATCTTGGTTTTATTATGTATATAATAAAAAAACACACATGATGAATATATATATGAATATGAACGAATGGTATTTTTAGCATCTGGGGGCCTCAAAACGAAAAGGAAAAGTTATCATGGTCCCGGGCCTAGGTCTTACCATGAAACGTGCTTACGGTAATAGCTTCTTCCCTATAGGGGAAATTCGTTAAAACCCTAGCGTATCAATATATGGATTTCTATAAGGGTTTGTTTGAATACATATTTTGCATGATCCACAAAACAATTTAAAGAAACTTAATTCTAAAATCTATCCATCTATCTATAATATTATAAAGAAGAGGTGGTTTCTGTCTGTCTGTCTGTCTGATGTTCCGGGTGAACGCAAAAACTACTTAACCGACTGGGCTGAAACTTTACACAAAGGTAGATCTTGAACCCATGCAACACATAGGCCTATTCACTTCCTTAAAATCCCCTCGGGCTACGCCCCGTGAACGTTCTAAGTTTCAATGTTTACATTTCATAAGAAAGTAAACATTCAGAAACTGTAATCCGAACAGCTGAGGGCACTTACATTTGACAGCTTAAAGAGCAGAAGCAAGAACAACAGCTGTTTCAAGCTAACTAAAATGAAATTTGCATTGACTATAGAACGGGTAAGGAAAACCCCTGTGCGAAGAACGTGTACATCAAGTATATATATATATTTATTTAAATATACCGTATAATTAATCTATATAAATAAAATTAGAGTTTTGTCTGTACATTGCTTGGAATTATGAAATTTTTGCATATTTTCACGTTTTACACCCTAGGGAAACCAAAACAAATCTTATCTCAATTTATGTCTGTCTGTCTGCCGGTAACGCTCAAGGACGGGCTTTTGTTCGCTTTTTACTGGAAAAAGGGTTCAGTGACATTAATGAAACTTTGTTTCTTTATTCTATATATGCGTCATAAGGTTTTAGGGCACTATAAACTGGCATACGCCTTTTTAAAAAATAATGGCGGCCGCTCAAAAACGTGCTTTTGTGCGGTTTTGGTCATGTTTTGTTCGCTTTTCACAGGAAAACGGGTGCACCGATTTTAATGCAACTTTTTCTATGTTCTATATGTGCGTTAGAAGGTTTTAGGCTAATTGGATTGTTTTAAATTACCTTAGGACACTGCCCCATAGGGTTTTTAAGATCCTATGCTATTCTTATGGACAAAGCATTTATTTATATTGAACCAGATGATGGCATAGTTATAAATAGGTTTTTTAGTTCTTTTTTAAAACGTTCAGTGAAGATTGGTAATAAATAACATAAGTGGATATATGATCTAAATCTATATTTGTCAGACTCATGCACTCACTGACATAGTGATCACTTTATCCAAGAAACGACAATGTCTATTGAAGATAAAATTTTGGATGGTGGTTCCCCTTATGCTGCAGATTCACGATAAGAATACGTTTAAAAAAGTCCTATAGGGTTCTTCGCTAATTTACTTTTATGGCAATTGTATGAGTATTAGTACTTTCTGGACCTTTGTAAGTTACATTTCGGTAGGAACATAACTAATTCATCCGAAAAAAACGCAGCCTATTCCTGTTACGAAAATGTTTATGTGCTTCGCCCCCCGGAATTTCAAAATACAATACTTTAACAATCTTGCACATACTCTTGGACTGATGGATCTGAAATTTGGTAGGAATGTAGCTGATAGCTCAGTGCAGACATTTACCTACTCCAGACACAAATATACTCAAGGACTCTGGCCCAATGGCCTTTAATATAAGCGCATTAGTCATAACACACAAACTACTCAACTAGTAGAGCTGAAATTTGATGCCTTAAAGGAAATAAGAAACAACATCATGAGGAGTCACGGTGTTGTTCTCTGGAGATCTCACACAGACCCTTTGTCGTAAGTGAGACATGAGTGGACGAGTCTACGCCTCTCTAAAAATATATTTTATGTAGCCGACCACTGAGCGTCTGAACTTAACAGTAAATATGAAAATGTATTTTTGAGAAGATTAAGGGGTTGATCAGTTTTCTTATGCGCTTTTAAAAGTTGAGATTGGGACATTGAAAACAAATTAAGGTCTCAGAAACATCTATCCTTCACTCGGCACTATCGATGATTCACAGGATTTATTGATTAACAGTTTGTTACACCGAGGTTCATAAACAGTTTAATCTGGAAAGTGCCTGGCTCTGTGATTGTGCCATCCTCACGTCCACCAATGAACAAGCAACGGAGATCAACACAAATGTAGGTCTATTCCAAAGGGAGGAACGAACATATACAATATTTAATACCGTTCATTTAACCATGACCACTGTTAGAACAGTTCGTATATATTGATTTACATTTATTTAAATAAAATCAAGTAGTCATATGTTTTTAAAACATATGATTTTTCCAAGTTTAAATTGTTTATTTACAATTATATTGAAAACAGGACCTGGCAAGAATGGTGATTTTAAAAGTGGTTTGTCAATGTTTTTAAAGTTTAATGTTTCGTTACATTACTATTAATTTATTGGAATGTAAAGATTAATGTATCAAATTATTTAAAATGTTATATTAAACAGGGTTAATATTTTGTTGTACTTGAGTTCTTTTATTTCTAAAATCGAATCCAAAGTGTTACGTGTACCGATTTGGAGTAGCAAAAACCACACCGTTCACTACCCGACAGAGTTCCTCGAATTGGCAGCAGTACCCGAACTATCTGCCATAGTATATTTCGTTAACTTTAATTTAATTCTACTTTAAAAGTGTAAAATGTAATTTTAATATTGTAAAGTTATGTGGGTTGTTAATATTTTTAGATAATCTGCCATTTATGTACAACCCGTACGAAGGACGGGTACATCAGCTAGTAATATTATAAAGAAGAGGTGGTTTCTGTCTGTCTGTCTGTCTGTCTGATGTTCCGGGTGAACGCAAAAATTACTGAATCGACTAGGCTGAAACTTTACACAAAGGTAGATCTTGAACCCATGCAACACATAGGCCTATTCACTTCCTTAACTTTCAATGTTTACATTTCAGAATAAATTAAACATTCAGAAACTGTAATTCAGACAGCTGTGGATACTTACATTTGACACCTTGAAGAGCAGAAGCAAGAACAACTGTTTCAAGCTAACTAGAATGCAAATTGCATTGACTAAAGAACTGGTAGAGAAAACCCCTGTGCGAAGAACGGGTACGTCAGCTACCCCCGATTTTATATTTTCCCCCTCTTTAATTTTATATTTTTATTTTATGCCCCCCCGATTTTGTATTTTTGAGATAAATAGATAAATACCCTGTACCCAATACCAATACCCTGTATATTACTAGGATTTTTTAGGAGTATGGGACACCATTTATATGAATCACATGTGGAAAAAATATACAGAAAATATGCTAGAAAGTAAGAATATGGTCATCTTAAGTTTTTATTTAATTGAGTTAAATTACAACAGTGAGTGTTGAAATTTGGTACACTAATTTAAAAATCAGTGTGCGTTCAAAATATTAAAACATGATGGTTTTTAGCGAATTTCCCCTATAGGGAAGAAGCTATTACCGTAGTCGGCATGGTAAGACCTAGGCCCGGGACCATGATAACTTTTCATTTTCAGGTCCCCAGACCCCAAAAACACCATTCGTTCGAAATTGTACATATATATGTATATATATATATATATATATATATAGATATATATATATATATATATATATGTATATATGTGTATAAATATATGTGTCCGTGAGCACGATAACTCTCCTAAAAATGAATCCGATTTTGGTGAAATTTGGTATAAACCTGTAAAGCAACATTTATGACTTAAAGTTCGAAAACCAGCCAGATCGCTCCATCCGAAGGGGTATTCTGGGGGGGGGGGTTTGTACCCCAAAAATCAGTTTTTGGATTTTTCACATATAATTTTGGAAATAGTCAAATTTTGTTTTCACCATTGATTTCAACTTAAAAAAACACACAATTTGGTATTATGATCATTTTTCTACGTCAATTGGTTACCAAAATATTCAAAGTCCTAAACACAGTACGTTGTCTAATGTTATTCTTATGGAGGAAATGAAAAATGTTATATCTCGCTTATTTATGAACGTATAACGACGAAACTTGGTATGCGGCTTCATCTGGTTGTGGTATATTGATGTTTGCTCTAAAACATTTTTTGCCAAAGGCTCCCGTAGCAGCGAACCTGCGTACTCAGGTTATTCTTATGGAGAATAATTAAATGCTGTCTCCCTTAGTTATGAACATAAATTAATTAAAACTGGTATATGACTTCACCTAGTTGAGTTATATTGGTATTAAAACCCATTTTTTGTGTTCCTTGATGCAGCAAACCTGCATACTCAGCCCCAATGTTATTCTTATAGAGAATAATTAAAATAGTATATATCGCTTATTTGTGAATATATTTTTATGAAACTTCGTAAGTGGCTTTATGCAGTATTAATAAATTTATATCTCCATTGGAAATTCACTGAGTATGCAGGTTTGCTGCGACGGGGTATTATTATGATACAATGTCAGGTCGCTGCTCCACTGGCTTTTCGGGGGTGGGCAAAAAGTAAAAATCGCGGGGAGGGAGCAAAGATATAAAACTGGGGGGGACAAAAAATAAAATCGGGGGAGAGAGGGGGGGCAAAAATATATAATCGGGGGGGAGCAAAATATAAAATCGGGAGGGGGCAAAATTAAAAATCGGGGGGGGACAAAAATATAAATTTGGGAGAGCAAAAAAATATAAAATTTGGGGGGCGAAAATATAAAATGGGAGGACATAAAATAAAAATAAAAGATCGAAGAGGGGGCAAATTATACAAATTATAAAATCGTGGGTGGTGCAAAAACAAAAATCGGGGGGATGGAGCAAAAATATAAAATCGGGGGGGGTACAGGAAGTATTGGTACAAATTGTTTTTTGTGCAAATTAGAATAGACCTCAACCAGATGAAGCCACATTAATAATATTTGTTCATTCATATTAATTAATAGCTAGATGACGTACCCGCACAGGGGTTTTCTCTACACGTTCTTTAGTCAATGCAATTTGCATTTTTGTTAGCTTGAAACAGCTGTTCTTGCTTCTGCTCTTTAAGTTGTCAAATTTATGTATCCTCAGCTGTTCGCATTACAGTTTCTGAATGATTACTTTCTTCTGAAATGTAAACATTGAAACTTAGGACGTTCACGGGGCGTAGCCCGAGGGGATTTTAAGGAAATGAATAGGCCTATGTGTTGCATGGGTTCAAGATCTACCTATGTGTAAAGTTTCAGCCCAGTCGGTTCAGTAGTTTTTGCGTTCACCCGGATTATCAGACAGATAGACAGACAGACAGACAGACAGACAGACAGACAGATAGACAGACAGACAGAAACCACCTCTTCTTTATAATATTATAGATTGTCAACCAAATTTAACGTACAGTAAAACAATACTTAATGAACGATACGTAACTTAACCCTAAGAGCTGGCCCACTTCCGTATGTATTGATACTATTATAAATCTTTCAAAATTAAAAAATAATCAAATTGATATTTAAATCAAGGTTTCAGTTAGTTATATATAAATACTTCCGTCATACTATTTTAATAACAGTTAAACTAAAAATAAATACATGACTTGTTTTAAGTAAGCAAGTTATGTATTGCTTTACACCTATGTTTTGTGTTGTTTTAGAGTGTAAAATTATGACTTGTATTGTGCAATGCAACCCACATCTTTAGTTGTTTAAATGGTTTTCTATTTGTATTAGTTTGAAATTAAATTTTGTACGTTTTAAAAAACTTTGACCCGATCAAAGTTTTTCTTACATGTCACGCACGTAAACATGGTGAAACAAATAATTTGACATTTAAAATGAAACAATAACTAACACTCCATGAGAAAATGTGCAAGATAGTTGCAGGATCACAGTTTACTCCATATCGCGCTAAGTTTAGATCAGATCTTGACAGTATGGCAATGGCTGGCGAGACGGATCTCATGTTACTGCTACTGCTTGCTAACCGCCTGTTGACTGGTTCCTAGCGCGTCTCAAACCGTGTTATTTTGTTTCGCTGGCGGATCTCGTTTTCCCGTGGTTTCTCACTCCGTGAGTAAGAGTTGCGTGTATACGCGACACTAGCGCGACGTGGTGGCAGTTTTAGGAAGCTCATACACATACACAACAGGGGAAACCACGGGAAAGTGAGATCCGAGCTCAAAACAAAAACGGTTTGTATTTCTGGAATCCTATTGGTCGCCTGATGACGAATCAAAGGTCAGAACACACCGAGATCCGGTGGTCGGATCTCGTTGTGTAAATCGGATCTCGCTTTGTGGGTGTGTAACCAGGTTGTGGATCTCACCATACTGGATTACAAACCCACACACACACACACACACACACACACACACACACACACACACACACACACACACACACACACACACACACACACACACACACACACACACACACACACACACACACACACGGACACACACACGGACACAGACAGACATCACGTGAAAACCACTTTTTTGGGTTCATGGAGCACCAAAACGAATATTTCCACTAACAACTCAAATTCGAAAATTTTGACGAAAACAATACTTTCTCCATATACTATCTATAAGGGGAGAAAGTAATATAAAAATATTACTATTCCCCATTAAAAAGAGCTAAAAAAACTAAATACTTTGGTATTTTTAATTACTATTCTACGATTACTGGTTGCGGAGAAAATTTAAATTTTCATTTTGCGGTAAACGCAGTACGTTGTCCATTTTATTCTTATGGGGAATACAAAAATTAGTATTTCTCTCTTATTTATTGATCAATTTCGTTCAAACTCGATATGCTTGTCAAGTTAGCATTGACCAACAGAGGAAATTCGAAATATTTCCCCTGAATAACCCTGAGGAGGGGGAATAGCGGGCATTTCCCCTCTTAAACCCACGTGTGTAGCGATGGATTCTGTAGTGCCTCCTAAACAGGAATTTGGGTGTATATTTTTGAAAACAACTTATTTACAAGATTTTCTGTACATTCGACTGTGCTTTGTATTCCATATTTAGTAAATAAAAAGTAATTTATTCATTAAAGTTGGGCTAAAAGGGAGAAAGTATGTGTCAGTTTCCTGATACCGTTTATTTTACTGTCTCCCCCTTATACATAGTATATGGAGAAAGTACTGTTGTCATCAAAATTGATGGATTTGAGTTGTTAGTGGAAATATTCGTTTTGGTGCACCGTGAATCCAAAAAAGTGATTTTTACGTGATGTCTGTGTGTCTATCTGTCTATCTGTCTGTCTGTCTGTGTGTCATCTGTCTGTCTGTCTGTATGGATGTGTACAGAGCTAGAGCCATAACCAATGGGCCGATTTTCATTAAATTTGGTATGTAGGTACTAATCCACAATATCTCCAGGCAATACTTTCATTTTTTGGAATTTTTTATTTTTAATGGTAATTATCCCCCAAAAACCGCCAAAAAACATGAAAAATCAAAATTTCTCAAAAATGGCTTTAACGGTTTTAATTAAACTTTAGTCGTTTGTAGAACTTTAGTTTTCCAACCAAATGACACTACCCGTATTTCTGTAAAAAATCGGGATCAGAAATAACAAGACTTAAAATATCAAAAATTCAGTTTTTTGGATTTTTTAGAAATAAAACATAAATATACAAAATATTACTATTCATCATTAAAAAGAGCTCTCAAAATACTAAATAATTTAGTATTTTGAATTACTATTCTACGATTACTGGTTGCGGAGAAAATTTAAATTTTCATTTTGCGGTAAACGCAGTACTTGTCCAATTTTATTCTTAGGAGGAATACAAAAATTACTATTTCTCTCATATTTATTGATCAATTTCGTTCAAACTTGATATGCTTGTCAAGTTAGCATTGACCAACAGAGGAAATTCGAAATATGTTGCCCCTTAATAACCATGAGGGGGGGAATAGGGGGCATTTCTTCTCTTAAAACCACATGTGTAGCGATGGATTCTGTAGTGCCTCCTAAACACGGATTTGGGTGGATATTTTTGAAAACAACTTGTTTACAAGATTTTCTGTACATTCGACCGTGCTTTGTATTCTATATTTATTAAATAAAAAGTAATTTATTCATTAAAGTTGGGCTAAAAGGGAGAAAGTATGTGTCAGTTTTCTGATACCGTTTATTTACGATAGTTAACGTGCTTACGGACACACGGCCACACGCACACGCACACACACGCGCGCACACACACACACACACACACACACACACACACACACACACACACACACACACACACATGTATATATACATATATACAAATTTGAATGTTTTTGGCATCTAGTGTCCTCAAAACAAAAAGTTATCATGGTCTCGGACTGAGTTATCAAGTCTCACCATGAGATCTACGGTAATAGCTTCTTCCATATAGGGGAAATTCGGGGGAAGCTCGATTACACATCATATAGATGGTCCATCGACCCGTTAAACCATTAATCTAAATAACCTTGGTTTAGGGGTCGATGTACCATCTATTTGATGTGTAATCGACCCTATGTCTTTTAATATGTTATTTTATGGATAGAGGGTCAATGGTCCATCAGACCGAAATATAATATTTTATCTTAATTTATAAAATGGTCTGATGGCCCATAGACCCGTTTATATTTTTTATTAAATTACATTTCCTAAACGACTGATGGACCATCGATCGTTTATGTTATTTCATTTATTGTATTCAAGGGTCTATGTACCATATATTTTATGTGTAATCGGCCCAGCCCCGGAAATTCGCTAAAAAGCAGGATTTTTTTAAAAAATCTATAGATATACCAAGTACACTTGGCATTGAATTAACTGGATAAAAATAATGTATCAAAGGGTACTCATCTCGTGGGATACGGTAGTGTAAAAGTCACAAAATTGAATTGACCATATCCTGAAGGCCGGAAACCTCCAGTCTCTGAAGAATTTTCTAGTTTTTAAAACGGCGTTTTTATTTGCTAGTTGTGTAACGGCGGGTCAATATAACATGTGATGTACCATGCACTTTTCGCTGAATTCATTTCCGAGTTCAATAGGATTCATTAATGGGTACTTTGGTATTATACGGATGCCACTATTTTTGGAGGTTAATTTTTACCGGATACAAAGGATAACTACATAATTCGAAAAAACGTACTTTTATTGACTTACTGTACAAATTTTACATCATTCTGATGAGCGGTCTTTGTGTTGTGCCTCCCAAAAGACAGCGATGTCCGCTAGGATCGTGTTGAATGCGTCGCCGCCGCTAGCAGCCACACCCGATCGCCACATGTACTCCGCCAAATATACAGCGCGCTGCGGCAGTTATGTTAGGATGGGTTATCATAAAAATACGTACGGTTTCCTCTTCATTTCGAGATAAATATCACACCAAAAGAACGTCACTCATTATGAAAACAAATGTAACGTAGTGGACGGCAATAAATCACTCATGACACTGGCCCAGACACAGGCGGTGACAGGTGATGCGCGCGCTCCGGTCAACGACCCGACCTTGGCCTATTTGGAAGGGGTTTGGTGGCCTGAAGTATGACTCATCAGGTATCATTCGATTCGCAACAAAACAAGGAAAGTCCTACTATCATTTTTATGATAACCCATCCTAACATAACTGCCGCAGCGCGCTGTATAAGGGTGGCATCCGTATAATACCAAAGTACCCATTAATGTGTCAAAATTCAGAAAATAAATTTCTTATGTGTGCTCCTGTGTTCCTTCGTCTTATCAGCCTAAAAATGTTCAATATTTATCTTCCGCAGAATGTGATTTTATTTGGTTAAAAACAAATTGAATTTTACAGTTAGTTGGTCAATATCACACTATCCTCCATAAATTTTAGGCAAAGTGCAAAGTGTAGAAAAACAGCCTTTTTACATTGATCCTAATCTTGAATTCACGTTGATAAAATGTGAGGTGCAATTCAGCTCAGACTTTAATTGTGAAAAGTAACAAAATGTATACCAAGATTTTCAATAACTGTATTGTGCAGGGCCGGATTTAGGAGCTTTGGACCCCTAGGCTCAACCAGTTGTGACGGATCCCTTGGCGAGCGCCTATGGGGCCTATGCTTAAATCCAACACTGGTATTGTGTGTGTAAAAAGTGTTTATGAACAATAAAGAATTACCCTCCCGTCATCACGTCGGTAGCTTCGGTAACTCTTGCAGTTTTGTCACACTCAAAGATGGTCGCAAATAATTTGTAATTCTTAATACAAGCCTTTTGCATTTTACAACACTACTTCGACCGTTTGGCAAAAAAAGAATATACCCTTAAAATAATTCCCAGGATTCCTTAACAAAAATTACCCAAAAAACATCAAACATCTTTTCAAAGTTGGTTCACCCTCCTGTGACACAGAGCCGGATCTCAGCACAGACCTAGGGGCCCGCACCACAATGGGAACCGCAACACACAAATCCACATATAAAAGCCTTATACAAGCAAAAAAAGTGTACTAAGGTTTTAAAAAGTAAAAGGTAGAATTAGATTATATGGTACCGTTGGCAAACTTATATTTTTATTATAACTGATATATTTATATCTTTAGATCTAGATACAAAACAATTTTTGCCGGAAACTCATATGTATCTGCACTACACACTATTTCGTTCCAATTGTGTACATGTGTTTATATAAGAAACCGAAATTTCAACTTTTTTGGTGACCATTAACACGATAACGCCCGTAAAAATGTCTAATATTAATGAAATTCGGCTTGGATATATGTACAGTAGAATTTTTTTGAATGAGTTCAAAAACCAAACGGATCACATTATTCAAAGCGGGGTTTTAGAGGGGTGTGGTTCCACAGATATATTTATACATGTGACCGTGAACGCGATAACTTTTGAAAAAGTTCAAATTCGATGAAATTTTGCAAAGATGTGCAAAGACCTATTCATAACTTTGAGTTCAAAAACCAGAAAGATTGAACCATGAGTAGGAGGTTTTATGAAGGTTTAACATTTTCAAAAACCATCTTTTTGTATTTTTAAGTCTAAAATGTTTTAATTCGGATGGGTGTCAGTAGATAAGAACTGAGGGTTTAACCCCGTAATCGGCGCTTTTTTCCCATGTTATTCTTATGGGGATCAGTTTTTGCGCCGACGCCCGATCCCGCCTTACACAAGTTTCCTGTACTAGTGCCCTTGCCACATTTTCCCCATCCTCTATATTTAAAAATTAACTTTGGATTTGTCTGCAATTTATCTAATGCATTAATAAATCCCAAATTAATTATTACAGTCGAATTAAAACTGCCAACTTACTGATTTTTGCACCCGCCCTAATTTTGACCCTATTTTAAAATTCATTTTAACACATCCTTTGCAGAAATCCACGAGTTCTGGCTACTTGGGAACCCGAGCCATTTGACATATAATAAATCACCCTTCCTCCTAATTACCTTCTCTACCAAATACATGTCTTTATATTTAGTCTTTAACAATTCTTCTGTATAAAATCCTCCTTTGATTATATTGCCATTTTCATCTTTCAAAATATAAGTCACAGGCTTTGTTTTCTTAACTTCTGCTATTGTAAAAAGCTCTCCCGTCCAGTTAGGGGTATATCCTTTACTAAATACATGTTTATATTTAGATATCCTTACACTATCCCCCACCTTATATCTTGGCTTTTTAACTTGTACTTTAGATGCTAACCTTTCATGTACATCTTTAGAGTTCTTAGCACTTACTTGGTTAGGCTTCATCCCTATGGATCTATGTACTTTATTATTATATATCCTTATTAACTTTGGAAGTAAATCCAACCACTTGTAACTCCCTTGTGCACTAAACTCTCTATACAACCAATTCTTTAAAGTTCTCTGGAACCTTTCCACAATAGCCGCCTTAGTTGTAGAGTAAGTGTGGTAGTGGTTAATATTTAGCTTTTTCATTAGTTTGGTAAAATGTTCATTAAAAAATTCTTTTCCGTTATCAGATTGAATATTTTTAACTCCCTTTGGGAGAATAGTTTTTATAGCTTCTGTGACTACTAATCCAGTTTTATTCTTTAGTGGAGCAGCATAAGCTTTTTTAGAAAATGTGTCTATTAAAGTTAAAATATATTTATTCCCAGAATTCTCTCTAGCATAATTCCGCATATCTATTAAATCTATTTGAACAGTTTCGTTTATACCCAACACCTTAAAAGACCTTCTAACAAAATTCTTTCTCGCGGGCTTATGCAATTCGTAAGCAATTTTTTCCATTTTTTATTCTTTATTTTTAATGTTAACGTATCTGCCAGTCTCTGTCGTTTCAAAAACACCTCCATTGCTACCAATTAACATACCATCACTCATTCTTTGATATACATAGTTTTTTGGCAAATATGCCTCTCCATCTAAAGTCTTAAATCCGCTTAAAGATGTAGGGTCTGCAACCAACAATTTAGGATTGTACATCATCAAATCGATTTAATTATTGTCTTGCATAAATTTATTAGTTTTATTGTTAAACCTTAATGCATGTGATTTTAAACAAATATCAAATTTAATATTGTCTTGTCTAAAAGTTTTAATATTATCGTCATACCTCAAAACCTGTGACATTAAACAAACATCACTCCTATCTTTGCCTTCAGGTACATTCTTTATTAATTTGTCCTCTGCATCCCACATATCGCTATCTAATGTTAATACATTATAATATTTATCCCCCTGTTTTATTATGCTTTTCTCACCTTTTGTTAATATTTGCTTAACAACAGCCACATCATTTGGCAATGTTCCAGGTAAAATGTTTGTTAATTGCTTATTTTTACCATCAAATTTAAGACCGTCTAAAGTCACAGTCTGATGTTTTGTAACACAATCGTTCTCATCAACAGCGGGTTTAACACGAACTAGCCTTTTATTATTAAAATCCCAAAAGTTTAGATCCATTTTTGGTACTTGAGAGACGTTTACAACATCATCGCTTTCTTTACCAGCCAACAAATTACTTATTTTTCGCTTTTTGGCATTCCAAATACCATTCTCCGATTCCAAAAATTCATAATTATTTTTGTCTTGTACAAAGACACCATCTTTTCTTATTAAAGTTTGCTCTAATGTGGGTACATCGGTTGAGCTTTCACCTCGTTTAACATTAGTAATTTTGCGTTTATTAGCGTTCCAATTATTACCCTTGGATTCTAAAAACTGATATTTAGTATTACCTTGTACAAAAGCATCACCTTTTCTGGTTAACGTCTGCCCCAAAGTCGATACATCATCAGTAAACTCCCCACCCTTAACATTACTAATTTTATAATTTAAAGCATTCCAACCATCATCTTTTAGATTTAAAGTAGTTTCTTTAAAACTTCTAGCTTCTGGTTTACTATACGGGTTATATACGCGATAAAATTTATCTATCATATTTTTATTTAATAAACAATTCCACTTTCCCTCAATTCTTCTATGATAGAATCTATCTCATTATCCACTCCAGAATTTCCCGCCAATCGGCTTAACCAAAGCAGTCTTAACCTATCTACAAGCTCATTAGGATCATCCCAATAAACATAGTCTATTTTATTACCAGTTACCTGCCTTAAACCTTCACCAACAGTCTTAAACAGGGGTTTAATTATATTAAGATATTTAGTGTGTTTATTACTTGACATCGCCGCACCTGTTTTATAACCCTTTAAATGTGCATTTGTAGCTTCCAAAATCTCTTTATAATTTTGCAAATCAGCCTGACTATAGTTTACGGGTTCTTTTAAAGTTAACAATTCCCACAATCCCTTTGTCCCTTTATAAATTGTTTCTCCAACTGTAACATCATCATTGGCAATTTGAACTTCCTGATTCCCAACAAAAAATTTATTTCCTTCTCGCCTAATACCATATGTAGTGTCTGTCATACTACTTCTACTAAGGTAATTTCCTAAATAGTCTGATGCTAAAAGACCAAAATCTAATTTGTGCGGTGTTATCTGTGTTATTCTTGGTATTCTAGACGGGGTCTTTTCTAAAATCATTGGGAGAACCGGCCTCTCTGTTTTTGTGGCTAAATTTTTTAATTCTTGCAAAGGCTCTATTAACGGTTGGAATGTTTGGAACCTCTCTTCAGCCTCTAGAAATTTACCACGTTTTAACGCCCTATATTTTTCTCTTATTTGTTTTGCAGACTCTACCAATTCTTGTTGAATATTTGTTTTCATTTTATTTACATTTTATTTATCTCATTTGTCAAAGGATTATACTCAAACACCTTATCGTGTATTATTAGGCAATATGCAGATGTGTTTGAAGGGACATTTTCTGCAGTTTCAATTTCTAATTTAATATCTACAACCCCCTCTTTGACTGATTCATTCTGCCTAGAACAATCTATTACAATTAGAGGATATTTCTTTATAAAGTCAGCTCTGTTAAACATAGGATCGGGGACGGTGTTGTAGTAACTCTCCCTAAACCTCACAAACATCTCATAAGCTTTAGAGGCATCTCCATTTTCAAAGTCGAGATTTAAATCACTATAAGGATAATATTCAGAGTTTAAAAACACTTTGATATTTTTCAATTTACAGTGATCAAATTCATCAGTTCTTTTTCGTGCACTGTTGTCCCTACCTGTTTGGAAACCAAATATAATATACCTGGGCTTCTCCAATCTCGAAGACGTCTTAACTGACCATGTATGTCTCTTGGTTTCGGGGTATGATGGGAGTTCGTGGAGCTCCAAACTTCTAAATGCAATTTGCAAATTTTTATTTTGCAATAACATCTTTTGTAATTGAAGCCTCTCCCCATCAGATGGTACCACATGCGGCATCACCCACTGAATCGATTTAAGTGTAATTTTAGGAATAGGATCGACACCAGTTGGAGCATTAGATGTTGTTAATATACAATTTAAGTCGTTTTTGGATCTTTTCAACACCAATTCTTGTTTAACATTTACTAAAACCTTATTAAAATCCTCAAACACACCCATTAACAGCTCTAACGGGACACAAGTACTAAACTTGCCGCTTTTATGGAACTCCTTTAAATTTTCATCAGAATCAAATGCTACATTTGACAATTTAGTTGTTTTATTGTAAGAGCACAATATTTTCATAAGACTGGAAATTCCCGGATTTCTTACAATATCTATTTCTTTACCAGCAACTTCGTATCTAATTTCGTCAAATAAGAATGCAAATGCATTATTTATAAAATGTCCTTTATCATGATTCTCTATTTCTCCTTTAATATACAAATAACTCCTACATGGGAGTGTTAGTAAATCTTGATTATTTATGCATATTCGAATTTCATCGGAATTATTTATTGCTAAAGTGTTGTGTGGAACATAGGAGTGATTTGTAATTTTAATCAGGCTATCATCGTATTGGAATTTTCCTGTAACGTCTAGAAAATCTTCCATTTTTATTAATAGAAAATTTTAACTTCAACCCAATTGATCGCAGAAACCTGGTATTTTGCACACTCAGTCCGTTCTTGTAAATTCTCATATCTTTTTTATATGACAAGTAATTGTAGTTTCTTCTTTATTAAAGTCAATTGGCTTGTCGTGTTGATCTGCAAATGTAATGCTAACAACATCTAAACTTCTCTTATTTACAGGAAAGTATATAATATTTCTGGGGACCTCAATAATTTTGTAGCCGGGAGGAGCTTCTGGGTAAAAACTGTGTATGGTGTGTGATTTGTCACCATTTAAATAAGACCCATTCGCAATATTACATTTTACTCTAATCACATTTACATTATTTATGTTGATTTTATTTACGGATTTAAACGCAATATCTGGAGTAGAAAATCCTTTAAATCCCAATAATTCAGACCCTAAACACGGTTTTGTAAAATCAAACACATGGCTAGAATGCAATGTGGCTTTCATAGTTTTATTATCGGCTATAAGTACAAAATCTGGGAGTTGCTTTTGAATTTCCTTCGCAAGCTCAAACACTTCGTATGTACCTTCAGCAATTTCAATTACATTTGGAGCTTTGTGATCGTAATAATACACATCCTCACCCTCGTCTATAGTTAATTTTGTGTCTTTAAGTTTATTTAATTTTGGAACTAGCCCTTTGTAAAATATAAGTTTGACTTTTGTATTAATTAATGCTACTTTATTTTGTATAATAACTTCAACTTTACCATCTAATGCCCGGTTTAATTCGTCAATTGTGACCTCCCCTTTTGGGGTTGTAATTTTGTGCATTTTGTAATATGTCAAAGTATTTAGAGGTTTTTTAACATTAAATATAGAATTATAACTTTGAAAATCTACCAGTCCAATTACATAATCACCATTTAATTCTATAGGAGGAAAGAACACCGACTTCAACTCTGGCTCTGTGCCCGTAAATGTTATAGTAAATGAATCCATTTTTATAAACTAAAATTTTTCAGAAATGATAAACATAAAATTCCACAAATGGAACTGTTTAAATCTTGTATTTGATCAGTTGTATAGTAAATTTTAGATGGTACAAAATATTCAATTACCTCTTTTGGAGGCTGTATTCCGAATGGGTCAAAATATATTACAATATCTTTATTTTTACGATATGCTGTCCAATGTGTGCCCCTGTCACTGTCTAAATTAATAATTCCACATTCTCTTACTTTTGGTCTCTGTTTTCTTAGCTCGTTTTTTAGGTACACTCCTCGAAAGTGAGGCACGTCTCTTGCTGCCTGTAACAGCTGAAAGTTGTCCATCTTTTTTATTAAATTTTAATCCCATTCCCATTTTTGCCTTGGCCTTCATCAAATTTGTCACTGCATAAGCTGCTGCTTTTTCGGCCAGACTGGCGTCCTTTGCCGAAACCCTAGTCCAAGCCTGGTCCGCTAATCTCATATCTGCCTTGTTCCGGGCGGCTGTATCAGGATTATTCATGTAGAATATGTCGTGCTCTTTACAATAAGAGTCTAGCTTATTTTTTGAAGGTACATTTCTGGCTAAATTTTCACGCACGTTAGTTCCAGGTCCACACCATTTATAATTTCCAGGCATGTGGAGAGGGAAAGGAAGGTTGTTTATAAGGGTATTTAACAAGCCACGGCCTCTATATGGCTTTAAGAATAATCCCTTACCTTGGACCTTTTTACACTTTCTCTTTGCCATTTTTATTATATAAAAAATGTCGTTTATTCAACAAAAGAACAAATTTAAAATAGCACATAAAGAAAATACACCAAAGAAGTTGGGTCTATTTCCTAATAATATTCGCTGTCTTATAATAGGGCCTAGCGGTTCGGGGAAGACCGTTGTAATTTATAACTTAATTGTAAAAAAGGAAGGATTAAAGTTTACAAATTTATATATAATATCCAAATCATTAGAACAAGAAAAATATAAAAAAATAATTGAAATATTCCGTCTGTGTGATGAAGTTAAATTACACACATATTCAAACTGTGAAATCACACCAAATGATGTAGAATCACACTCAATAGTTGTATTTGACGACATAAATAGTCCAAATATCACACAATTTTTCTCAATGGGCAGACACAAAAATATTAACAGTTTTTACTTGTGTCAATCTTACAGTAAAGTAAACAAACATTTACGTGACAATGTTAATTTTCTAATATTATTTAAACAAGACGATTTAAATTTAAAACATGTGTATAACAATCATGTGGGAAATGATTTTTCATTTAACCAATTTAGAAATCTCTGCCATCAATGTTGGGACAGGTCTAAATATGGCTTTTTTGTAATAGACAAGGAAAGGCCAAAGAATAATGGGAAATATAGATTTATGTTTGACCAATTTTATAATGACCGAGGGCAAGAGTGTTGATGCCATCCAGAATAAACCTCTTGTCGTCATCAAAAGAGAGTACCTTTTTGTTCATCGTTAATGTTTGAAGATGGTGGTTTGTGGATTTAATTCTTGTAACATTCTCATAGTAATCTTCCCCGGTTGCAAGACAGTTTAAGTAATGTTGGTGTCTTAAGAGATGTTTAACTGTAGCATTGTCAGCCCCCTTTGCCTTTTTAACCTCTAGCTCATTTTGCTTTTCTTTTTCGTATAACCATTGTAAAGGAATGAAAGAGTATAATTTTGGCCTTAAACCACAATATTCATACATAATTTGACCATTTAATTCGTCTTTAAACTTGCCCGTAACTTTTTTATTTTTATCAGAGTATAAGAAATGGTCTTTACTATATGCAGAGGTGTCGAAACAGTCCAAGTCACATTGTATTTCCTTGTAAAAGTCCTCTGTTACTATAGAATAAAGAAGGCTGTCTGTGTCTGTCATTAAGAACTTTTTATTCTTAAATTTTGACATATAATTATAGTGGAAATCATACATTATTACTTTACTGATATCCAAAATGGTCATTCCTAAATATATTGGTTTATCAAAATTTACAATTAATTTATTTAAATGTACAGCATGCAAATTGTTATCGAACATTTTGCTACAGTCAAACCTTGGCTTTGTAACGTACTTTGTTAACTTAGACTCGTCTACAAGATGTATATCACGAAACTTACGTTGGTTCATAATTGTTCGACCAAAGAGACTGTTATTTAACAGTTTGTAAAAGTCTTTTTCAAAATCATGTTTAGCTTTTTGTCGCTTTTCAATATTAAAATTAATATAGGGTGCAAGCCATTTCGACTGTCTAAATTTTAAAATTCTGTGGTATTTTGTAACTACCAAACCCAGTTCTTCGTATTTTTTTAGTGCTTTATAATGCAAAATATATTTAGTTTTGTCATTTAAATTTGGTATTAATTTTCCATTCATTTTTTCTGGTGCGAGTGGGTAGTCATTATGCAAATCGTGTAAACTTTTATCGTATTTTAAATCAACTTCCAAAATAAATCCAAAGTTTTCATTTTGATTGTATTTATAATCTTTCTCATTTGTCCATCTAAAGCCATCGATGGGCAACGACTCGCACATTGCTGTAGAGTATAGCGAGTTACAGTCTAAGTATACAAGATATGTGCTTTCTTGATTTGGGTCATAATATTCGCCCATGTACTTATTATTGGCTTTAGCATAGCGCGTGGAAATCATACTTACACCACCTCTAATGGCATGTTCTATAAACAAATGCATGTCAATGTCACGAAATAATTGTAATTTTATGCCGGTCATTCTAAGACATGCCTCCCATGTTAGTCCAGGCAATGAGTACATATGAACAGGGTCGAGTTTATAATCCTTTAAACATAAGTCCCTAAATGTCTCAAACACATCAGCCAATAACAACACATCTGTTTTAAGGTATAAATCGTGATATTCTTTTAAATTCTTTATATTAAAATGATTCCATACGTTTTTAGCATGTTCATATTGTGCAGGAGATATACATTCTTTAGTTAGACTACTGTAAAATGCCTCTATGGGTGGGAGAGGCTCTAAACACTTTTCTGGTCCTGTCATGTATTCGTACGGAAATTCGCCCTTACGTTGTAGTAGTGGATTGTCTATAAATCTAAATGTATTTAAATTGGAAGCTAATTTGCTTAAGGGAAGGGACAGAAAGTTGTAGGAATCCAAAAATACTAAATCATCAACAGAGAATGAAATATACTTTTCCATATCTTTGGCTATGCAATTTAATTTGCGATTAAATTTTCCTAAGTTTTGCATTAATAAATGACCATCATAGTTTTTAAGATTGTGGAAGAATACTGGAATTTTCTTGGTTACTTTATAGTTTAAATTACAAGAGTTATGGGAGGGCCCTCTGAACTCGCCTGTTAAGTGACAGTGGTCACGCACTTTATCACACAGTAACGGCTGGCTGCATATGTGGCAGCGTGTAGAGTTTTGAAATAGCGTCTCTTGCTCTGGAGTCATTACAAGGGGAACATATACTCCCATCTGACTTTTAATAAAGTCATAAGTTTTAAATAACTTTTCGAAAAACACATCCATTACATTTTCACCACTGTACAACTCTTCGTAAATAATTTTAGAATCTCTCACCACAACATAAGCAAATCCAGACGGGGTGTGTTTGCCACAGTTTATAAAACATTCGAAATCTGCATAAATCACAAAGGGAGCTTTAAGTTGATATTTGTAATTCGTAAATTGTAATGTATCTTTTTTAGACATTTGTACTCTTTGGGGATCAAAGGTTTTACAATATGTTATGTGACGTTCCAATATATCTTTAGTGTAAAAATGTTGCAAACAGAACTTGCAAAAATATTTCTTATTATTGTGTTTTGTAGAATTAAACATTAACTTATCAAAATCACGAATTAAACAGTAATGTGATTTGCGGCTTTGTTGTAAAAGCAGCAGGTTTGCGTGCGTATTACTGTTTAGTTTAGTTATTCTCAATGGATATATTAATTGTCCTTCAATTCCATATACATTAACACTTATATTATTTTGTTTTTCAAATTTATCAATGTCGGATATTTTTACGGGATATTTTATATTTGTCATATTTAACTGACCTATGTGGGGTTCGTAGTAAAATACTCGATTTGCATGTTTACAATTCCTTGGTTTTAAGCTTGCTAAAATACTCCACAAAAAACATTTATTATCACTATTTTTAATATTTAAAACAGCGTGTTTTGATTTTATATTTTCTGGTGTGGGGATGTATGACTTGGGAGTTAGGGGTTTATACTTGTAAACATGCAGCTGCCAGTATTTAGTATGGTCATATATCCATCCACTACCTTCTGATTGAAATTGGTGTAAAGATGTGTCGATTTTTAAAAGTGAATTTTCAATTTGTGTCTTTAATTGTGCTTTCTCAATTGATAAATTAGTTAAACTTCGAAAGTTAGCAATAGTTTCTTTATCAATTAATAATTCACCTTTCTTACTAACTGTGTGTTTGATAAATTTCACTCTCCTAATAAGAATCCATTTTATTGGTAAAGGACATGATTGAAGGGTGTTTAATATATCCACGGACTCACCTTGAAACTTAAACACATTATAGTGTCGCTTGTCACATCGTAGGTGGTGGCGTTTCTTGTCACGGGTGATGACTCTCTTACACACATTACAAGTATTGTGGTTCTCTAGCATATGCATTTTAAAATTGCTATTGTCAAATATTTGATGGCATTTTTTACAAATTTTAGGAATAACTTTGTGAATGTTACGATAGTGTCTGATTAAATTGCTTCTGTTGGAGCAGGGCACGGAGCAGATTGCACAGGACAACATTTTGTGTTGAAATGACTGTAGAGATGTCATGCTCTGCTTTTTATAAACAAAAATTACCATTTTAAAAATTTAAATACGATCAAAATATGAAGATTTTAGACAAAACACAAATTCAAAATTTTTATAAAAACTAAGCCCTTTATCAAAAATCTGGGAAACTACTTTTTAGATAATTGTATAAAGTACCTCCAAACCAAATTTGAATTTTAATCAAAAATGAAAATGTTTTCAAAAATAACGATTCCCTTTCATCTTCAAAGTTATTAAGTCATAAGAACCACTCTAAATTTTTCTAAGTCCAGAGTAAAAAACACATATTTTAGCCGAAATTATTTTAACCACTAAATTTTTCTAAGTCCAGAGTAAAAAACCATATTTTAGGCGAAATTATTCTAAGTACTGAATTTTTTCTAAGTCCAAAGTAAAAAAACCATATTTTAGGCGAAATTATTTTAAGCACTAAATTTTTCTAAGTCCAGAGTAAAAAAAGCATATTTTAGCCGAAATTATTTTACCAATTAATTTTTCTAAGTCCAGAGTAAAAAAAGCATATTTTAGCCGAAATTATTCTAAGTACTGAAATTTTTCTAAGTCCAGAGTAAAAAACACATATTTTAGCCGAAATTATTTTAACCACTAAATTTTTCTAAGTCCAGAGTAAAAAAAGCATATTTTAGCCGAAATTATTTTACCAATTAATTTTTCTAAGTCCAGAGTAAAAAACACATATTTTAGCCGAAATTATATTAACCACTAAATTTTTCTAAGTCCAGAGTAAAAAACCATATTTTAGGCGAAATTATTCTAAGTACTGAATTTTTTCTAAGTCCAAAGTAAAAAAACCATATTTTAGGCGAAATTATTTTAAGCACTAAATTTTTCTAAGTCCAGAGTAAAAAAAGCATATTTTAGCCGAAATTATTTTACCAATTAATTTTTCTAAGTCCAGAGTAAAAAAAGCATATTTTAGCCGAAATTATTCTAAGTACTGAAATTTTTCTAAGTCCAGAGTAAAAAACACATATTTTAGCCGAAATTATTTTAACCACTAAATTTTTCTAAGTCCAGAGTAAAAAAAGTATATTTTAGCCGAAATTATTTTAACCACTAAATTTTTCTAAGTCCAGAGTAAAAAACACATATTTTAGCCGAAATTATTTTAACCACTAAATTTTTCTAAGTCCAGAGTAAAAAACCATATTTTAGGCGAAATTATTCTAAGTACTGAATTTTTTCTAAGTCCAAAGTAAAAAAAGTATATTTTAGGCGAAATTATTTTAAGCACTAAATTTTTCTAAGTCCAGAGTAAAAAAACCATATTTTAGGCGAAATTATTCTAAGTACTGAATTTTTTCTAAGTCCAAAGTAAAAAAAGTATATTTTAGGCGAAATTATTTTAAGCACTAAATTTTTCTAAGTCCAGAGTAAAAAACACATATTTTAGCCGAAATTATTTTACCAATTAATTTTTCTAAGTCCAGAGTAAAAAAAGCATATTTTAGCCGAAATTATTCTAAGTACTGAAATTTTTCTAAGTCCAGAGTAAAAAACACATATTTTAGCCGAAATTATTTTAACCACTAAATTTTTCTAAGTCCAGAGTAAAAAAAGTATATTTTAGCCGAAATTATTTTAACCACTAAATTTTTCTAAGTCCAGAGTAAAAAACACATATTTTAGCCGAAATTATTTTAACCACTAAATTTTTCTAAGTCCAGAGTAAAAAACCATATTTTAGGCGAAATTATTCTAAGTACTGAATTTTTTCTAAGTCCAAAGTAAAAAAAGTATATTTTAGGCGAAATTATTTTAAGCACTAAATTTTTCTAAGTCCAGAGTAAAAAAAGCATATTTTAGCCGAAATTATTCTAAGTATTGGACCACTGAATTTTAAGTTAAAATCTGCAACACTGAAGGTCTTGTTGGTGCTGGGGCTGTAGGATATGAAGTGAGGACCCTAGCCTGCAGCAGCTCTTTATATAGCCGACAATTCACAAAATTAATTTGTAAAATTACGCATCGGTTACTATGCATCGGTCGCTGCAACACTGAAGGTCTTGTTGGTGCTGGGTCTGTAGGATATGAAGTGAGGACCCTAGCCTGCAGCAGCTCTTTATATAGCCGACAATTCACAAAATTAATTTGTAAAATTACGCATCGGTTACTATGCATCGGTCGCTGTGTCCTTGGTGTCGATCTTGCAGAATCTCCTTCAAGGTTGATTGTCGCGCTTGTGGCGATAACCGAGTGCACTTCTAAGTTGTTTACATGTGTTGTTTATTTAGTGTGGAGTTATTTTTGAACTCATGGATTTTCACAAAGGATGTATTAAAATAAATTTAGAGCAAATTTTAAAAATATAGGGGGAAAATGTATTTAAGGCAAGGGTACTATAGGCTAACAAGGAAACTTGTGTAAGGCGGGATCGGGCGTCGGCGCAAAAACTGATCCCCATAAGAATAACATGGGAAAAAGCGCCGATTACGGGGTTAAACCCTCAGTTCTTATCTACTGGTGTCTTCAATGGTGACACTGCATGCAGGAAATGTGGGCAGTACGAGGAGACTGCAGACCATCTGCTCTTCGATTGCGATGAGCTTAGGGAGGTAAGGGCTTCAACTCTGGGATCTATGGTCAGGGGTGGATACCTGCCTCCTGAAGAGCTCGTCGACAGGATGATGCAGTTCATCAGGCTCTTGAACCTGGAGGAGTACTGATACCTTCTCAGTTATTTCTTTCTTTCTTCCTTTCTTCTTTTCGGGGGTGCGCAATAAGCCCAGTGTGGCTGATGTGCCTTGGGACCTAAGTCCGCCCCTTTTGATGATGATGATGATGTTAAATCACAGGGCTTTGCAAAGTTGGTGGTTCAATGTGAAGGTAAACTGTACTATGTAGAGTTGCCTAGAGCCATGGACCTCCACGTCGAAGAACTTACCAAACAGGGCTATTTTATTCGAAATGATTCAGGTTCCACTGGGTGGAAAACATTAAAATTAAAAATACCAAAAAGTTCATTTTAAATTAAAATAAAGTCTTTTCCAAATTAAAAAAGGGTGAACAACCTATTTAAATTTTGTAGCATATGCTGCAATACTGAAATAGGTTGTCCACACTTTTTCTATAATCTTACAATGACCTTGACCTACATCCCGTACTTAGAAATATTTCACTCAGTTTAAATTCTTTTACAAACCAAAACGAAAAAACACAAACTTCACAAACTTTTTAGGTGGGAGTAAGCGGGTATGTAAGTGAGACGTCGTAGAGCATATTCATTAGTCAGCTATGGAGACTCCAACAGGTTCATCCAACTCATCAGCTATTGATATGGTAGCAATCGAGAAACATAGAGCGGAACAACATAGAGCACGTGCGCGAAGAACTGAAAATAGAGTAAAAGAAGGGGTCAAAAGATTGCAATCCGTCGTATCATTTGATAATCATAGTGATTCAAGACTTTCAAAGATTCAACAGGCAATGAATTATATTAATTTTCTCCAAGCACAGCTACAAGAACAATATGTAAAAGCAGAACTGCCTGATCAACCGTTGCCCCCCTCAATTTTAAAAGAAGGAGTTGGGAAACTTTTTTGTTGAACCTCCGAAAGACTGCGAGTGGTAGTAGGACTCTTTTTGAGGGTACCTACGTCGCTAGTTATTTCCCCTTTCACCCACGTCACTTGTTTCCGTCTGATGCTTCAACTGATTCGTCAGATGACTCGGATTAGTTCTTAGCCTTCTTCCAGTACTTGGCAGGACTTTGACAAATTAATATGAAAAAGCAATGAATTGTGTGCTTAAAAAGAGATTATCCCCCACCACTTTTACCCCTCTTTTTACGGTTGAGCTAAAATTTGATCTATTTCTTTCAATTCTTCTTCATATACTTCATTCTGATTGGTGTTATGTTTAATTTCTTGGAGCAATCCCTTTTGCAAAGGAGATGTATCATCTATTGGGAGAAGGGTACGTTCTGTGTGTGTATTACACCACAGAATAAACCTCGTTTGGAATTTCTAACTTCAAATACAGAGCGGGGAATAGATCAGTTTGTAGTCAAAGTAAATACTTACTGCTCTATTCCCCATTCTGGCAATATCCTAAGATGACCTTGACCCACTTACAATACTTAAAACAAAATTCTTCCCTAACAAATATACTCCAGCATGTATAACCCCACCACTTTTCTTAATTGGGTATAAAAAGAGGTGCATTTTTGGGGTGACATTATTAGCTGGTTAACCTTTGAGGAAGACACAGCTACAACATGTATCGGTGCGATATTTGTAAAGCCTCATTTAGAGATGAATGGCTTTTAACCATTCGTAAAGAATTGAAACATAACATCAATAAAAATACAGAAGAAGAACAAAATGAAGAAGAATTATATTCAATCAATCATCAATTAGCCCAACATCAAGTTGCAAACCTAAATCAAGAAAAACAAAATAAAGAAGAAGAACAAAATGAAGTTTCAAGACCGAGTGTCATTCATTATGGGCCTGGACCATCAGTAAATGTGGAACTACATGCCCGAACTTTACCAGGTAATGTAGTAACCCACTTTAAAATTGACAATGCAAAATTACAACTTGAAGAATTTTTAAATAACGCAAAAGGATTGGTAAGCAAAACTTTGCAAAATGAATTAAACGATTAAATTTTATCAAATTTGGACTATTACTGGATGCTTTATTTACAAACATTCAAATTGAAACCTCACCGAAAGGTTTTTTAACAAAAATCCGAACTATTATGTTTTCGTCATATATTTATTCAAAAGTATCTGAATGTTTTGAAGAGCTAATGATGAAAAAAATACAAGAAACGAAGGAAGAGGATCTGGATGGAGTTTGTTAAGCATCACAGGGCTAGACTTAAGAGTACACAAACACGGTTATGAAATGAGAGCAAGTAGTTACATTCCTCTTCCGAAAAAATTAAGTGATACCAAAACCTGTATTAATGTGCAAAATGAAGATAACGAATGTTTTAAATATTCTATGCTGGTAAAATATGTAAAAAACGACCACCGAAAAAGTCCAAGTCAAGCATATGAAGAAGTTCAACATAAGTATAATTTCCAGTGAATGACTTTCCCTGTTGCAATTACTGATATATCAAAATTCGAAAAGCAAAATCCTTCAGCTTCTGTCAACATTTTTGGCTTAGGTTCGTCAAACAATGCGTACCCCTTGCGTATAACACCTATTGAGCGCAGAGATCAAACGGATTTGATATTGATCACTAAATGGGACATATCCCACTATGTCTACATTAAACATTTTGAAGCTCTTGTTTCTAAACAAAAATCAAAAAACGCCTAGAAAAAACCTTTTGTAAAAGATGTCTTTGTCATGTAGGCAAACCATTAAGAAGGGTAGGTTCAGAATTGTTAGTAGAACATCAAAGGTTATGTAGTGGAACCTGTAAACCTTTTGAGGGGTTAAATTGATTGAATTGAATAAATTTGAAATTATACTCGCTTAGCTAGTTAGAGGTAACTCATAGGACCGTGGATTGGAATGAACACAGATCAAGGAAATGAAAACACTTTAATATACATGATAAATATAATCCAACTATAATAAATGATAGAACAGAATACTATAAAAGGTGCACTTAAGCCTCCTGGACAATTTATGTATCTAGGGAGTCCTTAATCCCTGATAAACACATATAGTTTGTTCCACTTTCTCACTCCATGTGCATTTAATACATTTAAAATATTCACTTTGCACTTTAATTCTCCTAACCTCTACTCTTACAGTATAATAATGGTCTCTCAAGACAAAGGCCTGAACCACAATGACTTATGCATTTATAACATAATCAAGACATGACATAAAGGTTCCTTAGAATATTCACAAAACACATACATAAAATAACCCCATAAAATAAAGCTTTCTATCTCTCCCTTGTTTAGTTATTATCAATATTCACGAATAGTTCCTGTGATATTCTGAACAAAGGAGCAAAACACACTAAATAAAATCTTCTAATAAACCCTTTATATATCTGACATATAAAATATCTAATGCTTTATACATTCAACTTTCACTTGATATACTGAATAAGGAATCAGCATACACTAAATGGAGTTATCTAAAACCCTTCTATATATCCGACATAAAATTAAAATCCTGTAATAAACCCTTTATATTTTGACATATTAATGATCTAATATTTTGTACATCCAACATTCATTTGGTATACTGAATAAAGAATCAATATACATTAAACAGAATTATCTAACAACCCCTTTATGTATATCCAACACATTATTAACCTAATACTTTATACATTCAACCCCACATAGCATGGCGGGTTCTTAACTTGCATTCTGATATCACCCCTTTTGTTTATATTAGTTAGATATTTTATCTCTTCGGGATATCTTATAATTCTCCTGCATTTACAATTTGTATTATTATTATAGTTTATTTTTAACTCCTGCTAGCTATTATTTCTTGGCTTCTTTTATTTAAGTTCGTCTTTTAATAATTTATTTAATATATCCTAACTGTGCACCTTTTTTTAATGAAGTGGGAACATACCCAGATATTTTTGGAGATCTCTGTGACACCTCACGTCCCTTGCGCCCGGTCGTCCTGTCCTCCTCCTGTCCTCGTCCCTCCGGGCCGCGTCGTAGGTCCGGTACCTCGGAGTTCCGCTCCCCCTGGGGTTGACGGCGGGTGGGTGGACGTCGGTCGGTGTCCTCACTGATGTTCTCAGAAGATGGACCCAGAAGATGGACTCGGGTGCGATGGAATCTCGTCGAGTGAAGTGATAGAGTGTCGTAAGGTACTGGTAGAAGTTATCGAACTCCCGGGTGCCTTCAGGTGCATTTCACTTTCCTGAAGACTTTCTGTTCCTACTCGGTCCGGAACAGCCCAGAAGAAGCTTCCCAGTGTCTACCTTACTCTCCCAAAACTCTCCGAAGACTGTTCTTTTCTTTTTCTCCCTCTATCGCCATCTTCCCCTCCAATCCGTCATCGTTACGCCTCCTAACCAATCGGTGATCGATGCATCCGATACCTCCATATTATTGGTCATCCTTTTCCTGATCGGCCTACTAGTTCGACGAAATGGGCGTGTCGCTGACCGTAAGTAATTTTATTCTCTTAGCATGCTTGGATCATGGGATTGTTTGATTTTCTTAACGTTGTTCTCAAGGGTTTTGATTTTCAGCTTGATCATTATCGAGGATCGTAATTCTATACGTCCTGTTGTTCGCCGAGGAGTCGTGACTTCCCGTGGGAGCGTAATGATTTGATTCGATCTGTCTCTGCTTTCATAATTATTATTTTAAAGTAAAGGAGTAATTGTGTTTTAAATTTTATTCTATAATTTCTTTAATTATTTATATATATTTAAATTCCCCTTGTTTATATTCCGCCGCCGCCATTTTAACTTGGTCCCCAAGTTAATCAAATTGTGATATGTGTTGTGAGGTTGTTTATTGTTGACGTTGGTTGTAGTCCCTCGTGGGTAGCAACATTCTGAGTTTTATGGCTTGTATGTTTAGGCAATATATTAGGATGAGGCATAGTATAGTCGGTAAAATATTCCATGTTAGGAGCATGTAAAATAGTAGTCTTGTATTGTTAAATAGGTCAAAGTCATTATTTTTCAATGATATGTGCTGTATTTTCTCCATTTTTGTTAAAACAAATGTTGGGTTCGTGATGTTCCAATCCGTGTCTAATATTTCCGTTAGGTTGTCAAACTCGTGATGAATTCCTGATTCGAGTGTGAACAATTTTAGGGTTTTTAATTTTGTCCAAGCTGCTGGTATCAGGTTTACGTAATGTGGTGGGTCATTGTCTGTTCTGTCACAAGGTCGTATCTTTGTTAATAGTAATAAATTGTCCATTAGTAATTCACATTCGCACGGTATTGTTACCTGTAGAGTTCCTGTGCTCATTTTTGGTAATTTCCTGGTATTAGTTGAGTTGTCGCATATTAAATCTAGGTCTTGCTGGACGTTGGTGATTAAGTATTGATTTGGGAATAATTCGGTGATTATGGGGTATTGGGGTTGATTTTCACATATAAAATGACAGTTTTCTTTTAGTTTATCGATTGATGCGGAATTGAGAATTAAATGTAGGCATAGCTGCATTTTGTTTGCGATAATTGTGGTTCTTGGGATTTTGCATAATGGGTACGATTTTTCGTTACAATGGCTATCTGTCATGGTTATTACTTTCGTATATGTTTTGGTTTTGAAAATGATGTTTTCTTCCATGTGCAGGGAACATATTTTGTGTTCCCAAATCAGGGGAGTGTTTATTGTTTTGTAAACTTCGCCCTGTGCGTTCGATTTTATTAAGGGCACATTCAGCCTTGCCACTAGTGTGTTCTGAATTATTTTGCAATGGTTTATCTTCAATCTGTAATATAAGTATACGTCTGTTAATGGTATTGCTAGAGTGAGGCCTTTAGTTTTCGCTTTATTTGCTAAATCATGCAACGTTGTAGTTAAGTTCTGTGGAGGTACCATTTTTTCAGATAGTAGGTTTATGTGACATTTTTCTAGTATTTCCCTTTTAGTATCTTGGTAGTAATTGTATAAAATATAGTTCCATGTTTCTTGTATAGTAGCATATATCTCATGTAAAATCTCTGCATTATTTATTGATTTCATTCCCAGTAGATTTTGTTTTACGGCATTGAATCCCTGATGTACCTTAGTTGCTAAATGTTCCACGTTTTTACTAAAGTTATTTAAGTTACTCGTGGTTTTTACCAAATCTTGGTACTGGGTCCCTACGGAATCGATAATTTGGTTGGTATGTTCTTCAATTCCCTTTTGGTTTTCATAGATGTTGTTTATTTGTCCCTTTGTGGCGACATTGCAGCACCATTCGAAGAAATTCTGGAGGAATAATAATCCTCTTCTGTTTCTTGAGTTTAGGATAGTTTGATTGGTCAATGTAGCGTCGCTGTATTGGGATTTAATTTGTTCATTTATGAGGTCACGCAATGTCATCAGGTTTCTTTGAAATAAACAATAGTCATCTTTGTGTTGTCGGCAGTTCGTCCAGTTCGATTCCGTCGTCCAGTCGTATGATTGGGGCTCAAGGAAAAATTGAGTTGAGAATATCAAAGGGATTATTGTTTCGTATGGGATGTAATCTGTCCGTTGTTGAAAGTGATGGCCTGAGAATATTTGGTACCTAGTCTTATTTTCTGCCCATGTACCTGAGAGTGTGTATAGTATAATTGTCGTGGTGATTAGGAGTGTTGTCGACGTTGACGCCTTCATCTTGTGAGGTTCGTCCAATATCTGTGCCGCAAAATTATGTTAATATTATTATTTTATTTGTGTGTAGGGATTTTTCATTGTTATTCTAAGTTTTTTCTGTGTCTTATTTTGTTTATTCAGTCCCTGTCCAGTTTGTAGTGTTATATTATATAGTGGTTGTATTAAGCTTTTATTTTTCCTAAGTTTTAATCGATAATCGATTATTAGTTTAGCTTGTCAATTGCTGTGCTGTTACAGACATAACACGGGTGATCAGGCCGTTATATATCCCTAATTGCCAGTAATTGGTTTGGCTACGTTATTTTGTCATCTGAAAGTGATGAGTGTTCCTCGTGGTTAGACAGTGTGTAGTGAGCAGTGCTACATGCCTGGATCGCCTGGCGTCGTCTTATCTCCAAGAATGCTGTGTCTTGTTGTCTTGGAAAGTCGGCCATTTTGAATCCGTGGGCGCCTGTGTCCCTGTCGGATTAATACGGTTGTGTCGTGCCCATTATGTTGCGAGATATGGTTCCGTTCGTGTCTACTGCTGTTTTATGGTAACTCGTACTATTGATTGGCGTTGTGCATTGTCAGTGATATATCGATTTGTGATTTTAAAAGTGTTATGTTGTCCCTTTTTCTTGGATAATCTTATTCGAGGTATTTTTATTTCAATTATTTGTAGATTGAGTGTAAATCAAGTGTCGAATGTGTCCTATCACTAGATCGCCCTCTTGAAATATCTTGGTGTGTTCCCATGGGTATGTTTAAGCATTCCAAGTTGTGGGTAATGTTAAATGTTCCAACTCCTTTACTTGGCGGCTGGGTTCTAGCGGAAATTTTCCCTTTGCAGATATATGTATATATTTTTTCGTTTTTGCTCGCTAAACTCCCTTTGGATTTTGTTTATTAAATTAGCAGAGACTAAATACTATTTTTAGTTCTATGATTTTGTATATTTTAATTTACTTGCGAATTCCAATTTCCTTTTTAATGGTAATTGTTGATAGTCCACCTTATTCGTCGGGATTAGAATTTACTATTGGCTGTCACAAAAATACATTTTAACTAGTATTTTATATTCCTGTGAGACTCAATAGTTGTTTATAAATTATATTAATTTTTATATACTTGGGAGGTAATTCGTGTTAATTCGTTTTAATTATTTATTGATTGTAGATACTCCGATATAATTCTTGGCGGCGTTAGTATGATGATAACTCTTAAACAATGTTGTATGTTGTTTGATTTTTGACCAAGATTTCGTGTTTGAAGATGCGTTGATGTAACTCTTGAGGTGATATATTTTCTTTAAGGATGGGTTTTGATTTTTCGGGGGTGGCATTAGTTACTCATTTCCCTCGATGTATTGCCATCCATTAAATTATATGTAACGGTAGTCTATTTTGATTCGGGATCGGCATTTTGTAATTCTTGAATATTATATGGTGTTGTTTTTGATCGATCCTTCTTAAATAGATTAATCCTTATCTTGTGTATAAGGTATATTTTCAGACATAGGCCTATTTGTTTGACTGTGTGTGTGTTTATGAGTTGACTAGTAGTTATTATAGTTAAGTCTAGGGCTAAAAAGGTGGCTAGACCTCCTTCCCATCGGGTCTTAATATAAGTGGCTTCAAATTTTTTTGTTGCTAGGGGTTAATTCCCCCCCGGTGGGTTTTTCTAAGTTATATTAATTATAAGTGAAGGAATTCTATTCCGGCGTAATTTTTACGCTTTAT
The DNA here is from genome assembly GCA_963675035.1 of Allygus modestus. NCBI lineage: Eukaryota > Metazoa > Arthropoda > Insecta > Hemiptera > Cicadellidae > Allygus > Allygus modestus. The sequence goes on from OY776111.1 coordinate 119,008,620, forward strand.
GCTTAAGCTGGTGTCTGAGTGGCTTTATTTTTAAGTCGTTTGAGTGTTGTCTGAAGGTATTCCTGTACACGTTAAGGTATTAGTCTTTGGTTTTTAAATATTTATCTGCGGCTGAATGGTTTCATTCTAGCTATATGTACTGGTTCGTTGATCAGTCTCCCTCTCTTTTCGAGTAAAACCATATAAGTAGTGTCATTTATTTTGTCCGTAATGAAGTATGGCCCTCTGTAAACATTATTGAACTTGTTATAAGCTCCTTTGAAATCCTTCGGATTTTGTATTAAAACTTCGTCACCGATTTGTGGATTTAGATCTCGTTTTGTTGAATCGAAATGTTTTTTCTGGGAATCTTGTGCTTTTTTAAGTATCGTTGGGATTTCCCGTCGTACCCTTTGAATATTTTTGATTTCTCTGATTATGTCAGGGTCCTGGTCTTTTTGTATATGTAAATAATCCGATGGCATGTTTGCCTGTCTGCCATACATTAAAAAGAATGGCGTATACCCCGTGGATCGGTTAACGCTTGTATTATAAGTGAAGGTGACATATTTTACGTAATCTGACCATTTGTTTGGTTCGCCTTCAATATAGTGACTTATCGTTTTTTTGAAAATAAGATTCATTCTTTCCGTTAGGCCTTGTATCCTGTACATATAAGGTGGACTCGGGTGTTGATGAATTCCTAAACTTAATAAGAGTTCTTTAAGTACGTTGCCCATGAAGTGGGTGCCTTGGTCGTGCGTGATGACCTTGGGACATCCATATTGACAGAATAAATCCAGTAAAACATTCGCTGTGGTTTTTGTATCAGCTGATCTCGTGCATTTTGCGAAAATCATTCTTGTTGTCGGGCAAGTAATCATTAAAATGTATTTATATCCTCTGCTCTGTGTGATCGGCCCCATGTAATCAATAATTAGTCTTTCAAATGGCGTCGTGGGTGGTACTTGTGGAGTTAATTTATCGTACTGCTTGTAAGTGGGAGTTCGTTTTAATTGGCATTGTTCACATGTATTAGTATAATGTTGGATATCTTTTGTCATATCTGGCCAATAATAACGTTCTTTAATTTTTTGTGTGGTCTTGAATGCCGAGAAATGTCCTCCGGAATATACATTATCGTGAAATGATTGTACGATATCCTGTACCTTATCCCGCGGTATTGCGAGTAAGTAGTTATTCGTCCTGCCATTGAATTGCTTGAAATATAATAATCCGTTTCGTTCTTCGTATTTTCGACTTTGGTTTCGTATTTTTTTTGGGACTGTGTCCGGTGAAATCTTTGCTAATTTGATAAGTTTTAGGTATGGATCCTTAGCTTGTAATTCTTCATAATTTTCTGTCTTAATTTCCTGTATGTTTAAGGTGATTTCGAAGGGGTCCTCCTCGAGTGTGTCTTGGGGTGGATTCCTCGAAAGACTGTCCGCTAACGTGTTCGTCGTTCCTTTCTTATATTTGACATCTATATCGTAATCAACTAGTGATAGCGCCAGTCGGTTTAATCTGGATGATGTATGCTTAAAATTCTTGTAATGAACTAGTGCTTGACAGTCCGTGTGGATAGTTATCTTGCGTCCTAGTGTAAACTCTCGCCAGTAATTTACGGCGTATACTAAGCTCATCATCTCTCGTTCGGCGTTTGAGTACCGTTGTTGTGTTTCCGTATATTTTTTTGACAGATAAGCAATCGGATGTTGTTTGTTTGTTTCGGGATCCGTTTGAGTGAGGCAAGCCCCGAGCGCGTTTAAGCTTGAATCCACATAAATGCTTGATTCCCAGTCGTCGTTCCAATGTTTTAGTAGGGGTGGATTTGTCAAAATTTTCTTAATTTCTATAAATGCTTTTTCGCAGTCGTCTGACCATTTAAATGGTATATTTTTATTTGAATCCTTTATTAAGTTGGTGAGGGGTAGTGTTATTTCCGCATAGTTTTTTATGTGTTTCCTGAAGAATGATGAAGAGCCCAAAAACTGTCTTACTTTCCTAATGCAATTTGGCCTATTAAATTCTTGTATTGCTGCTACGGTAGACTTTTGAGGCAATATACCTTGGGTCGATACTGTGTATCCCAAGATATCTACTTGTTCGTATAAAAATTTACATTTTTTTGTGTTGAGCTTCAAGTTTGCCTCATGTAAGATATTTAAAATAGTTTCTAAATTTTGTAGATCTTGTTCAAAGTTCTTGCCATATACTATGACGTCATCTATATAACATACTACTTTGTTGTATAGGTGTTTATTCAGTAATGCTAATATCGCTTTACTGAATAGTGCAGACGATGTTTTTAGCCCCATTACTAATCTTTTATATCTCATGAGCTTGTCTGTCGTTTTGATTGTTAATAAATGCCTATCTTCCTCTCGTACCAATAATTGGTGATATGCCCCTTTTAAATCCAATTTTGTGAAAGAGTTTGCGTTGTTTAAGCTGTTTAGTACCAGATTTACGGACGGAGTAGGGTATATGGACGGTTTTAAAATTTGATTTATTTTCCTCATATCTGCCACCAAGCGTGGTGTTTTATCCTTATTGTGTGTTATAAACACCGGGCTTGAATATTCGCAGTATTCGGGACATTCTTCCAGTATGTCCGCTTCCTGTAGTTCTTGTAATATTTTATTTAAAGCTTCCCTCTCCTGTTTGCTTTGTTTATAAGGCGGTGTATTTACTGGTTGTGAGTTTGGGATGGTTTCTAGTGAGACTGGGGGCAGTTTAGCTGGGGTTAGATCCTTAATTTTTGTCGTAAACATAGCCTTATATTTCTGTAGTAATTTGATTACCCTGTTATGTTGTTCTGTCGTGAGGTGGGGTGAGATGTCGAAACATATGTTGTCCTTATCTTTAAGGATTTGTTTTCCCGGGTTATTGTTGTATTTTATCTGATGGGGTTCGTTTTCCTGTCGACCTACATTTGTGTTGTGTGGCTCCGTGCAGTAACCTAATATTGTGTTGGCATTTATGTGTTTAGGTGTGTTTGATGCATTGTAAATATTTAAATAATTGCTTGTTTTATCTGCTCCTTCTATGGGATATATGTGGCACCTCTTCTTTTCCTGTAATGATTTTTCTTGCTCGAAAACTGCTTCCTTGCTTATCCTCTGTTGTATCTGTATCCTCCTATGTTGATGTGGTGCGATGACTAAATCCTGTTCACATCTGATGTCAATAATGTTTGTTTTGTTGGTGGTTTGATGACATTTTACGCTTTCAATTTCAAATAGCCATTTTTTATCCATTTTAATTTTATGCTTGTAATCCCCTAAGTTAAATACAATTTCCTTGGTGTTATAATTTAATTCAATTTTGTTTCTGTTCAAAAATCGATTGCCTAAAATTATGGAACTATTGGTATCGGGTGTAACATATAGCGTTTCCTTGACTATGATATTACTGATCTCCAACATTATTTCCGTGGTCCCTAGGATGTTGATGGGGGTGTTATTGGCTGATACGACTGTAGGTACCCTGTTGTGTTTGATATTTTCCTCCCTTACTAACTTTGAATTTATTAAATTTATGTTGGAGCCCGTGTCTATTATGCACTGTATGGTCTCGTGTGGGCGGTTAGCTAGCTTCGCATTTAAGGTTAGTACAGGGGTTTTTTTTGATTCCTTGTCTTGTATTTTAAACAATGTTTCGTGTATTTTCTTCCCCTCTAATTTTCCCCTTTTCCTCGGTTTATGGATCCTTCCTTCCGCTATTTGTGAGATATCGCACGCATGTACTGTGTGTTGTTCCTCTAATATTTTCCGTATTTCTTCCTTCTCCTGTTCTCCTAGAATCTGTTCATTTTCCTTGTTCCCTCCGTTATCGGTCTGCTTTGTTGTCCTTTTATTTGTGGCCTGTCTGGTGGTGACTGCAATTGCTCTGTTTTGATGTTCGTAGTTCCCTCTTCTTCCCCCGTGGTATTGTGTGGAAATATTTTCTTTTCTTCCCTCTTCTGTTTGCGTGGGTTTCCTCTTTGGTTGTTTCCTGTTTATAGCTTCTTCTAGTGTCGGAAATTCCTTTTTGTAATCCGTGATATGGAATCGGTTGTTGCCATTGTTTTGAGATTTAATGTTAAATGGTGTGGGAGACCCCTTTGTTCTGTTAGTATAAAGTGGCTCCCTCATTACGCGTTTTTTTGTTTTGTCTGGAATTTCCCTAATTTAAAACACTCTTCCCTAGAATGATTTGTCATTCGGCAATGATCACAATACGTGTTTCTCATTCGGGTGTTCTGTGTCCTTGCATTTTTATATTTGCAGTCCTGTGTACGATGGTTGGTCCTTTTACATATATTACATTGGTAATCGCCATTCCTATAGCTGTAATTTGTTAGTTGTTGTCTTCCCCCGTAGTATGTGTTCCCCGTTCCCCTACGCATGTGGGTGAGGTGTCCGTGTGCGGAGAGTGGATGTCCTGTGTAGTGCGCCTGGTGTGCAGTAGGCCAAGGTCGCCTGCCGCCAGCCATGTTGTGTGTCGGTGCTCCGTCGCTCCTCCAGGTCGACGCCCTGTTGTTTATGTCTGGGGCCCTGACGTCACGTGCTTGATAAGTGTGGTGTGGTGTGGTCACGGTCCTCGGGTGGTGTGGTTGTGGTCGTTGATAATTGGGGTAGCTGGGTGGCGGTGGTTGTTGTGGGTACCTCTGGACGTTCATGTTACTTATTACTTGGGTTAAGGTTTTTATTTCCTCTTCTAAATGATTTATTTCCTGTCTGTCCCTAGTGTTTCCTCTGCTTTGTCCTTCCATTTGTATCCTGTTATATTTCTCCCTGTTTACTGCCCTAATTTCCAATTGTAACTCTATGTTTTTAAGGCTGTTTTCTAATTCTTCTAAGGTTTCGCAAGGTTCAGTTAAGATTTTGTCACAAAATTCCGGTTTTAATCCTTGGATTATGTATTGTATTACCCTTTTTTCTGACATATCCGGTTCGTGTCTCCTACATAATGTTAGAATTTCCAGATAGTAAGTAAGGACAGGTTGTTCCCTACCTTGTACCTTTTTATCTAAGATACTCTGAAGCGTGGTTGCCTGGGCTGCTGGGGTGAATGTTGTTATAAATTTTCCCTTTAGGGTTTCCCAGTTGTCGGGTCTACCATTTTTTGTGTAATGTCTATACCATGTAAGCGCTGTTCCTGTTAGGTGGGCTGGGAATATGTTTAGTTTGGTTTCGTTCTGCCAGTGGTTAGATTGCGCCGCGATTTCATACTTATCGATAAATTCATTAGGATTTTCGGACGGTAGGCCGTGGTAAGTACCCGCTGATATGAGGGGTAGTTTTTCCTTAACTGTTGCCATGTTTTGTGCGGGGTTTGGTAAATTGTTTCTTGAAGGGCCTTCGTTACTTTCTACTGCTGTTTGTGAGCTTAGTGAAAGTGTGTCGGGGAAATTTATGTCCTCGTATTCCGTGTCGGAACTCTCGTCGCTTGCCGGGTTGTCGTACAAGTTTTCCCTATCTTGTAGAAATTGTTGGATTCTTGTTAGTGATGGATATTTAATTAATTCGATTTCTGTGAGATATTTCCTGCCTAATAGTTTCCTTATAATGTACTTCCTTTCCTCTGTTATCGGTGTTTTAAGAAACGCTTTGAGATCGGCTACCACGGGACGTAAAATGGCTACGGTGTCTTCTTCCCTACACTTTATGTTAAACTTTGTTAGGATATATATGAGGTGTTCCTTACTCACCCTATATATGTCTGTCGGTAAAGTTATTCCTGTTTCCGGCATTTCATTTCTTAAGATCGTGATTCCCTAAGCGTGTGGCGTTTATTTTTATAATTATCGTTTATTTATTTGGGGGAATTTTCCTAACTAGTAATTGGGGTATTATGTTTTCTGGTTTTAGGTTAATATTAAAATTTTGTTTTTTTTTGTTTTTATAGGTTTATTAGTTTATTAATCCCTATGTTATTATCCTATTAAAATTCGTTTCCCTTTCCTGGTTTTACCAAAATATACCCTGTCACACTTAAATATATGTAAAACACCTTCTTATATTCTACACATGTGCTCTCACTGTGTTCATTCCATCCTTGATAATTAAATCAAACTGGCTGTCTCCACCATGTAAACCTTTTGAGGGGTTAAATTGATTGAATTGAATAAATTTGAAATTATACTCGCTTAGCTAGTTAGAGGTAACTCATAGGACCGTGGATTGGAATGAACACAGATCAAGGAAATGAAAACACTTTAATATACATGATAAATATAATCCAACTATAATAAATGATAGAACAGAATACTATAAAAGGTGCACTTAAGCCTCCTGGACAATTTATGTATCTAGGGAGTCCTTAATCCCTGATAAACACATATAGTTTGTTCCACTTTCTCACTCCATGTGCATTTAATACATTTAAAATATTCACTTTGCACTTTAATTCTCCTAACCTCTACTCTTACAGTATAATAATGGTCTCTCAAGACAAAGGCCTGAACCACAATGACTTATGCATTTATAACATAATCAAGACATGACATAAAGGTTCCTTAGAATATTCACAAAACACATACATAAAATAACCCCATAAAATAAAGCTTTCTATCTCTCCCTTGTTTAGTTATTATCAATATTCACGAATAGTTCCTGTGATATTCTGAACAAAGGAGCAAAACACACTAAATAAAATCTTCTAATAAACCCTTTATATATCTGACATATAAAATATCTAATGCTTTATACATTCAACTTTCACTTGATATACTGAATAAGGAATCAGCATACACTAAATGGAGTTATCTAAAACCCTTCTATATATCCGACATAAAATTAAAATCCTGTAATAAACCCTTTATATTTTGACATATTAATGATCTAATATTTTGTACATCCAACATTCATTTGGTATACTGAATAAAGAATCAATATACATTAAACAGAATTATCTAACAACCCCTTTATGTATATCCAACACATTATTAACCTAATACTTTATACATTCAACCCCACATAGCATGGCGGGTTCTTAACTTGCATTCTGATATCACCCCTTTTGTTTATATTAGTTAGATATTTTATCTCTTCGGGATATCTTATAATTCTCCTGCATTTACAATTTGTATTATTATTATAGTTTATTTTTAACTCCTGCTAGCTATTATTTCTTGGCTTCTTTTATTTAAGTTCGTCTTTTAATAATTTATTTAATATATCCTAACTGTGCACCTTTTTTTAATGAAGTGGGAACATACCCAGATATTTTTGGAGATCTCTGTGACACCTCACGTCCCTTGCGCCCGGTCGTCCTGTCCTCCTCCTGTCCTCGTCCCTCCGGGCCGCGTCGTAGGTCCGGTACCTCGGAGTTCCGCTCCCCCTGGGGTTGACGGCGGGTGGGTGGACGTCGGTCGGTGTCCTCACTGATGTTCTCAGAAGATGGACCCAGAAGATGGACTCGGGTGCGATGGAATCTCGTCGAGTGAAGTGATAGAGTGTCGTAAGGTACTGGTAGAAGTTATCGAACTCCCGGGTGCCTTCAGGTGCATTTCACTTTCCTGAAGACTTTCTGTTCCTACTCGGTCCGGAACAGCCCAGAAGAAGCTTCCCAGTGTCTACCTTACTCTCCCAAAACTCTCCGAAGACTGTTCTTTTCTTTTTCTCCCTCTATCGCCATCTTCCCCTCCAATCCGTCATCGTTACGCCTCCTAACCAATCGGTGATCGATGCATCCGATACCTCCATATTATTGGTCATCCTTTTCCTGATCGGCCTACTAGTTCGACGAAATGGGCGTGTCGCTGACCGTAAGTAATTTTATTCTCTTAGCATGCTTGGATCATGGGATTGTTTGATTTTCTTAACGTTGTTCTCAAGGGTTTTGATTTTCAGCTTGATCATTATCGAGGATCGTAATTCTATACGTCCTGTTGTTCGCCGAGGAGTCGTGACTTCCCGTGGGAGCGTAATGATTTGATTCGATCTGTCTCTGCTTTCATAATTATTATTTTAAAGTAAAGGAGTAATTGTGTTTTAAATTTTATTCTATAATTTCTTTAATTATTTATATATATTTAAATTCCCCTTGTTTATAAACCTAAGAGGTAAGAATTAAATTGCCACCTCTTAGCAGATCATACGTACAATTTGACAAAGTAAATCAACAATACCCTATTCCAATTGTTGTGTAAGCGGATTTCGAAGCATCTTTACTTCCAATTGAACACCAAGAAGAGGATATCACAAAAAGAAGCAAATATCAAAAGCACGCACCAAACAGTTATTGCATGCTAACAAAATCCACGCTGTCTGATGAACATCTTCAAGAATTTCGACTATCATCTGCTCTGAAGATTTATGGTGGTGAACAAGCAGCGAAATATGTTGTAGATGATTTGTATTACATTGCTTCTAAGCTAACTTCAACACCATCAGAAGTTTTAACCATCAGCTGTACAGCGTGACTGAAGTTAAAAAGGCGCTATCCTGTAATGACGACAAAAAACATACCCTTCCAGACAAAATCAACACATTACCATTCGGACACTATTCCCTCAACCCTATTGACGAGTAACCCTTTCATCGTCCAACATCCTTTTCCTTTCCGTAAAAAAAGGGGAAACACAGCAATGTTAAGCTGTGTTTCCCCTTTTTTACACAAGTTTTGAATGACCTTGAACTATATATATATATATATATATATATATATATATATATATATATATATATAAAAGCAGATTTATACAAAGGAATATTTAATACCAGTAGAAACCCCCCGCATCCAGCCCAGCTCTCTGATTGGTCGAGAGCTGGTCACGTGACCTCTGACGTCATCGACTCCCAGCACTCTGATTGGTCGAGAGGGGTCACGTGACCGTTTAGACCACGCCCCCTTCCAAGATGGCGGCCCCCGTGTCGGCTACGTGTTTTTTCAGATAACCACGTGTTAAAACTTGTGTTTGTTTCACCTTCCTCTGACGTCACCTTACATCTGATTGATTACGCGCACTGACTCTATTGGCTATTGAACTCAGTGTTACCAACTTTACTACACAAGATACTCTTATACTTATGATTCTAATGTTACCACCTGTAACACTATAAATTATGTACATAATTAATTGTTTTCTTATTACTCTCTCCTAATACTCTTTGGTGTGTACTATTGTCTGTCTAATTTTTATTATTTCAAAGTTGGTGCTGCTGCCAATTTAAATTAAGCTAGACACTTTTTCTGTTAGTGTGATGCAGCGTTGCCAACCTTTGTTATTCGCTGTTATGCGAATGAGTTATTTTCTTATTTTACACAATGCCGCATATTCGGTGGTATCTATTGACTTAAAGAATTATTAAAACTGTTATAGTATTTGCCCAGGGAGAAAGTAGGAATAAAAACATTTTGATACATGCAAATATAATTTTTATTCAATTTTAAATGAAAAACAGTACATTTATACTTCTTCCCGTCATTCCTGTACATCTTATTTTAAACCCTCCTTTGTTGAATCGCTCAATTTGTTGGTTTGTGAGTTGGTCCACGAAGCGCTGTGGTAGGAAAGTGATGGCGGTCTCCCCTCCTGGCATAATAATGTCTGCAACTATGGAAGGACCATATTTGGTGTCAACCCTCTACATTGAAGTGATAGGATACCCCTCTGCAGCGGTGAGGTCTTTACAGCTAATTTTCTGAGGGCCCTCATATTTTTCTAGCGCAGCAAGATCTTCCAACATTTGTTTCTCCATATTCTGGAACACACAGTCTATGATTAATAATACATATCATTAGTGCGTGTGTGTGTGTGTGTGAGTGTGTGTGTGTGTGTGTGTGTGTGTGTGTGTGTGTGTGTATGTGTGTGTGTGTGTGTGTGTGTGTGTGTGTGTGTGTGTGTGTGTGTGTGTGTGTGTGTGTGTTTGTGTGTTTCTATTTATTTTATAAATAAAATAACGTCTTCTTAGCTTATAAAAGTCAGTATTGTTATGGTAGCCAAATCTCAGTATGAATAAACAGGTTAGTTTCTCCGACCCTGTTGTGACAAAAATACACAATATACCCGAAGACGATAGAAAATCAGTCTGGGAACAGTTGGCGAGGGATAGGGCCAGATTTTTAAGACGAATTAAATGTACCGAAGAAAAAATATCCGTTGTACTACAAGCTCAGTGGACTAAGCGCATAGCAGGAACTAACACTTAGAACCCTTATCAGGTATGGCCCAACGGATATTTATAAAAAAAAGTTCATAAACTTTTATTTGTTAGGGGCTTATAAAACTCTGTAAGAAAAGTTTCAGTATGAAAAAGTATGTAAGTATTGCTAAACCACTAGTAACACAAGTTTATCTATTACCTGAGGAATATAGAAAATTAACATTGGAGACAGTGGTCAGAAATACAGTCTTATTTCAAGGGCGTATTAAAGTTACTGATAAAGATTTCAAAAATACTTGAAATACCGCGTGACCTGTAATTAACAATAAATTAATAAAGTGTGTCACGATATTATTGAAAGGTAAATAGAATAAAAGTAAAAAGTTATAAAAAAGAAAGTAATAGAATATTTGTATTAAGCTTATATTATAAAACGTAATAAAGGCATAGTGAACTTACGTGAAATCCAAAAATAAGTAAAGGAAGTCTTGAGGAAACGATAGTAGCAGCAGGAGCAGCAACAGCAGCAGTAGCAGGAGCAGTACAACGATGAAGCTGGTACTCTGAAGCGTAATATGGCGATACTGTCTGGCGCACCCGTTTAAATAGTGGGGAGTTGGCGCGCTTTCAGCTGACCAATCACAGACGAGGTGCGATCACGTGATCTCATAACGCACGGTGTGGCGCGCATTTCAAATCACGCGGGCAGTTTCCCACTGGTGTTCCTTCAATAGTGCGGAAAACGCAAGTGCACTGTTTGTTGCTGGTAAGTCCACATCTTTTCTTTAGCTATGGAATCTATTCAAATTATTAGAAGTCATGATTCGTATGTTAGAAAATTTAGAATGTCCGGAAGAAAAACAACTTTTAAATTTAAATCACCACCGACCGGTTTCAACGAGCTTGATTGGATTAAAAAAGGTTTCTCCCACCTGGTTGAGGAGATGAAGCGGGAATGTACAGGGGCAAATGATTATTTAGGATTCACTTTGAAAAGCTTAAGTCTAAAAAACAAGGATCCTGGATATGTTGCTTTTAGACCAGCAGAGCAGGTGGATGTTGATGTTTTGTGGAACATATTTGGAGGTATAATACAGAGTAATGAAGAGTCTATTACTTCTAGTGACACCTTTATAGTAGAGTGCACCAGGGTCAGCTTACCAGTAGGTTCTGGAGGTCATAGGAGAGTAGGATTCTTTAACAACTTTTCAGAAGAATGCCGTAGTCGAACCGGTATTGTTACAATTAAAAATATAGACAACCTGTGCCTGGCTCGAGCTCTGGTAGTTGGTAAGGCTTATGCTAAGAATGATCCCCTGTACAAGGCTATAAGGCAAGAAAGATGTAAAAGACAATCTTTGACTGGCTCGAGCTCTGGTAGTTGGTAAGGCTTATGCTAAGAATGATCCCCTGTACAAGGCTATAAGGCAAGACAGATGTAAAAGACAATCTTTGAGAGCTGAAAAACTTCTAGCGAAAGCACGAGTTTAAATACCTTCAGAAGGAGCTGGTATTAAAGAGTTGGAGAAACTACAGGCCCATCTAAAGAAATACAAAATAACTGTTTATAACTATAACACTAGAGGCAGAGAGACCTATTTCAGCGGCGACAATACGGATGCAAAAATGAAAATTAACCTCCTTTTTAATGAAGGTCACTTTAATGTCATAACCAATCTGACGTCAGCATTCGCTTGCAAACACTACTGCGAAGCTTGCCATATCGGCTACGAAAAACTATATGAGCATAGATGTTCATCATTGTGCTCAGCCTGTATGGTAACTTCGCCACCATGCATCCTGGAACATGATGGTGTAACCTGCCCTAACTGCAACCGTCATTTTAAAAATCAGACCTGCTTTATTGCCCATCAAAGTGATATATGTTCTTCTGTAAAGAAGTGTAGGGATTGCAATCGTATTGTGCGACCCAAGGATAGAAGAAACGCCCATGTATGTGGAGAATAGTTTTGCAGAGTATGTTTGAAGTACATGCATCCAAATCACAAGTGTTTTATGAGAGTTGACACAGGCAGTCCGAAATCTAAGAACTTTTTAATTATTTATTTCGACCTTGAAACGCGTTAGGATGAAAATCTCAAAGATGATCCTGAGAAAAAGCTCCATGTAGTGAACCTTTGTGTAAGTCAACAGTACTGCTGAAAATGCATATCTCGTGATAGTGATGATATAACCCCCTGTGAAAACTGTATGATACGTCAAAGAGTGTTTAAGGTGAATCCTGTTGCCAAGTTCATGGACTATGTAATGGAGGTTAGAAAGAAATTTGAGTCTGTGTGTGTCATTGCCCACAATGGCCAGGGGTTTGATTTTCAATTTCTTCTAAAATACATATACAGTGACACAAAGTTCAGCCCAAAATTGATTTCAAGAGGAACCAAAATAATATTCATGGAGTGTGATAACGTCAGATTTGTAGATTCAATCAACTATTTCCCCATGGCCTTGGCAGACCTTCCAAAATCATTTGATCTTGGGCCTGAAAAGAAGAAGGGTTACTTTCCCTACCTGTTCAATACTTTGGACAATCAAACCTATGTTGGACCTATGCCTGACAAAATGTACTACTGTCCAGATTCGATGTTTAAAAAAGGGTACAAAAAGTTCACAGAATGGTACAACGAGCAGGTTGTGAAAAACTACACCTTTGATTTTAAAAAGGAAATCTTAGAGTACTGCATTTCACATGTAGAAATACTTGCCCTAGCATGTATTAAATTCAGATCAATGTTCCTCAAAGAATGTAATGTGGACCCATTTTTGGAAGCAGTGACCATAGCCAGTGCCTGTAACTTGGCTTTCAGACGAAATTTCCTAAAGCCGAACACCATTGGTATTATTCCTACAGGTGGTTATCGTCTAGCTGATAACCAATCAGCTAAAGCGATACAATGGCTATCTTGGGAACAGGAAAAACGTCAAGTACAGATCCAACATGCTGGCAACTGTCGAGAGTTCAAAATTCCAGGCATTGGAAAGGTCGACGGGTTTGATGGAGAGAGTGTGTACGAATTTCACGGCTGTTACTTCCACGGATGCCCTAAGTGTTTCCCATACAAAAGGGAAGAACATCTGCAAGAAGACTTGTCAGATAGTTTACACCTACGATATGAGAGAACCAAGAAAAGAATAGAAAGGATCCGAGAGCAGTTTTATATCGTAGAGATGTGGGAGTGCGAGTTTGATGATTTAAAAAAGAAAATAAATTGCAATACCTTAACAACCTTCCAAGTTTAAATACGATCCCGCTTAATCCGAGGGACGCTTTTTATGGCGGGCGTACAGGAAATGCAAAGACCTATTACAGGTGTAAAAAAGAAGAAGGGGGAAAGATCTACTATGTGGACATTTGTTCCCTCTATCCCTGGGTCTGCAAATACGGCAAGTTTCCCGTAGGACATCCTACGATTTTTGTAGGCAATCAGGAATGTGAAAAGAGAGGAATGAACGCTGAGGGACTTCTCAAGTGTAAAATATTACCACCTACAGATCTTTACCATCCTGTATTACCAGTGAAAATGAATAACAAGCTTATGTTTGTTCTCTGTCGTATGTGTGGAGTAAATGTGTCGTCTTCCGGAGAATGTCGACATGGAGTAGAGGAACGAGCCTTGGTAGGAACATGGACAATGAATGAAATAAGGAAAGCTATCGAGAAGGGTTACATAATTCTAGAGCTATACGAGCTATGGGAATATGAAATGGCCACATTTGAAAATGGGGGCCTATTTACAGACTTTATTGACAAATTTTTAAAGATAAATCAAGAGTCTTCAGGATATCCCAGTTGGTGTACAAATGATGAGGAAAAAGAAAGATATATTAAAGACTATTTTGACCACGAAGGGATTTTGTTGGGTGGGCAAAAAATCGAAAAGAACGAAGGGATGCGTTCACTTTCTAAATTGATGCTCAACTCATTTTGGGGTAAGTTTGGTCAAAGGGAGAACCAAACCAAGACCTTAGTTACTAGAGACCCCAAAGAGCTGTTTAATCTCCTAGTTAGTCCAACAGACCAAGTCAACAGGATTAAAGAGGTAAATGAAGAAGTGGTTGTTGTAAATTGGCAACACTTAGAAGAAGTTGGAGAATGTCTACGATCTGTCAATGTGGTATTAGCAGCTTTCACTACAAGTCAGGCGAGGCTAAAACTCTATGAACATTTAGAGAAATTAGGAAGACAGGTCTGCTACTACGACACGGACTCAGTTATCTATGTCCATAGACCCGGATTGTACAAAATTCCTGTTGGAGACTATCTAGGAGACATGACAGATGAGCTGGCGAAAGACTATGGACCGGGATCGTTCATAGTGGAGTTCTACCAGGGAGGTCCCAAAACCTATGGATACATTGCTTTTTCCACAGCTACAAACGAGTTTGAAGAGGTATGTAAAATCAAGGGTCTCACTTTAAACTTGTCTGCTAGTGAGAAGCTAAATTTTTCATCCCTAAAATCTATGATCTTAATTGAAACTGATACTAGTGAAGTTGTGGAGATAACAGAAAGTCGAATTAGGAGAACAGAGGACAGAGATATTGTTACGCTGGTTGAGAAAAAGGATTTCAGAATAACAGGCCCAAAGAGAAAACGTGATGGTGACAATGACACACTACCTCATGGTTACAAAAAAAAAAAAACAGCGTTACAGTGAAAACTAATCAGTTTGAAGAGAGGTGTTGTTCGACAAAGTAGCTGGTTAGTTACTCGTAATTGTGTATAGTATTTATATGAGAGTATGTATTCGGAATTTTATATTAATTGTTTATTTTAAAATGGCATTTTGTTTACCTAATAATTTAATAGAACTACTTTTTGTTTTTATTATATTCGTTACAAGCATGATTTTTATTTACTTAATGAGAATCACTGACGTGAGTGTGTTACATAAATTGTGTAATTTAGATTAATTCCATCATTTTGATTATGAACGCTAAAACGGCAATAGCTGCTGAGCTACACCGGCCTTCCAGGAAGAATTATCCAAGACGTAAGGTTACTCTTAAGGGTCTCGATGATTTGTATCAGGCCGATCTCGTAGAGATGCAACCTTACGCGAAATCTAACAAAGGCTACAGGTATATCATGACTATGATTAACTGTCTGTCAAAATTAGCTTTTGCTGTACCTCTAAAAGATAAGTCGGGACCTGAAGTGGCAAAAGCACTCGCGCCTATACTTGCTAAATATAAAATGAAAAACTTTCATACTGACCAAGGTACAGAGTGGTTCAACAAAGATGTAAATAACCTAATGAAAAAATATAAAATCAATCACTATCACACCTTTTCCGAGCTAAAGGCGAGTATCGTAGAAAGACTAAACAGAACACTAAAGACAAAAATGTACAAGTTGTTTACCGCCCGAGGTAGCTATCAGTGGTTAAGTATTCTGCCTGAAATTGTAAAGTCATATAACAACACTAAACATAGAACTATAGGTATGAAACCTAAAGACGTGAAATGGTCAGATGTGAAATCAATTTAAAAAAAACTCAACAAGATAAAAAATAAAAAACCAGCCAAACCAAAGTTTAAAGTTGGGGACAGTGTTAGAATTAGTAAAGCCAAAAGAATGTTTAAAAAGGGCTATTTACCAAACTGGTCAAACGAAATATTTAAAATATACGCTATTAAGCCCACTAGACCAGTTACTTATATTTTACAAGACCATAAAGGAGAACTATTAAAAGGTGGTTTTTATACGGAAGAAATTAGTAAGTCAAAGACTGGTAATGTATTTTTAGTGGAAAAGGTTTTGAAACGGAAGGGTAATCAGTTACTGGTTCGGTGGGCAGGATATGATAAGAATAGTGATAGCTGGATCCACACCAAGGACTTGCGATAGTCACAGGAAGTGAGTTATCGTTGCGGTTTCCGGGGCTTGCCACAGGAAGCGACTTGCTGATACGGCATCCGGGAAGTTAGTCGCCCATGGTGATGTTTATCGCCGCGGTATCCGGGAAGTATATATCACTTTGTTGTCAGATAGAGTTTATCAGTCATTATGCGGCTTGAGAAACAGGATGTCGAGTTAACGGTTCAAAACTTTGACAAGTACATCGTCGGATCTGGTTTTAATAAAAAGAACAAACATGGGCTTTTGTTACCAGACTCTATACGTTGTGTAATTTGCGGGCCCAGCTCTTCGGGAAAAACTAATATTTTATTTAATTTGCTGTTCGACCCGAACGGTTTGAGGTTCGAAAATATTTATGTTTTTTCAAAGTCACTTTATCAACCAAAATACGAGTTTTTAAAAAATGTAATGCCTAAAGAAATTGGTTATTTTGCTTTTGACGATAACAATTTAGTCTTACACCCAAACGAAGCTAACCCTAACTCAATCATGATATTTGATGATATATCTACTGAAAAACATAATAATATTCGCAACTATTTCAACATGGGCTGGCATAACAATATTGATACATTTTATTTAGGACAGACATACTCTGCTATACCTAAGCAGCTCATAAGAGACAACTGTAATTTCGTTATATTATTCAAGCAGGATGAATTGAACTTGCGACATGTATATAATGATCATGTAACTACAGACATGTCGTTTGAAAAATTTAAAGAGTTGTGTGCTAAGGCTTGGAAAGACAACTACGGGTTTTTAGTGATTGATAAAAGTCTAGACCCATATAAAGGAAGGTACAGGATTGGGTTGAGTAGTTTTATAACAGCTTTGTAATGGTGCGTATCTAAATTTATAAGATTTAAGGGGTTTTGATACGAAACTTCATAACGTAAGGTCTAACCTCTGTACATATTATTATAAGGACAAAAAGAAATCGTGTGGTAATTATTGTAGTAGAAAAAAGCCGCATGGTCATGAATTGAATAAAAGATGTTGGCGACATAAAAAACCTGTAAGCACTGTGATGCCAATAGTGTTACTTATGATTAGTGCAAGTGAGAGAACATATAATAGAGATACTTGGTTAAACTTTCTACAAAAGTGTGAAGAACAGAGCGCACCCCTAGAACTTGTAATATATCATGAAGATATGAATAATTGTACAGTGAGAGACCCCTAAAATATGATATCGAGATTTAGACCGTTCCCTGATTTATTCTGTAAACCTCTGCCACTGCGTAACCTGCACGGAGGTATTAATTTTGCTCAGATCGTTTTGAGAATGTTGGAGTATGGATGCAAAATACCTCACGCGGCCGGCTGTATAGTTTTGACAGAGACAACTATACCCATCAGATCCCCTGCCAAGATTTATAAAAAAGCTTTATCTCTCAAATGTTATATTGACATTAGTTATAATACAGCCTGGGGGCCTATTCCTGACGGTACTCCCAAAGGGCCGAGGGGTAAACCATTTGCTGCTGTAAATAATTACTGCCAGGGGTTTTATACAGCGGAATTCCTACGAGAGGCTTTACCCACAGTACCCTCACAGTGTGAGAGATTCGGTATTAGTATAAACAACGGTGTGTATAGAGTGACAAACCGAATATTATTTGAACAGTGGAAAACATTCACAGGGACCAATCCATGTGAATTTTGGCTTCTCAACTCGTATTTAATGTACAACAGACATCATGATAAACCGTTAAAAATGTTGAGTAAGTACATGGAGAAGACTGTTGAGAACGACAAGTATATAGTGACACATATATCACAGTGGAGAGACGATGTAAAACGAGCCTTTATTTTTAAAAGTTTTAAAAATCGCTATATAATTCCGAGACACAGTCTAGTAAGAGAGGAAAGTAGATATTATAAAGGATTAGACTTCAGTGCCGGTATTTCTCTGCTAGATGTATTACGTTACATGAAAAGATGCAAGAAGCGCGCATTGTTCTTTAGACAGGTCGAAATGCCATAAATCTGTTATCACCGGTAAGTAACTTTCATTCTCAATTATGGAGCGCAGCAGTAAACAACTGACTGGTCGTATCATAAAGCTGCGTAACGCTATTAAACGCAAGTATAAAATGTTTAAGGAAGGAGCCGAAGAAAGCGATGTTATGCTTGAGAAACAGTATAAACCAATAATACGAGAGCTTAAAAAGAAAAATAAGATGGAAAAGCCAGATGTAAAGGAGGAGATAAAAGAAGAAGAAGAAGAAGAAGAAGAAGGAAACATTATGGATAGCGAATCAACTGGTGATAATGATGAAATTGAACGATTTCCCCCGGAAATAGTATCAACACCTAAAAGAGAGGACTTGACAGAACTAGTATCTACACCTTCGCAACTCGCATCAACAACCCAGTTTATAGAGCAATATTTTAAGAACCCAACAACACGAAACTATATGAATACATTCATAAGGGACGCAGGAGGGAATAAAAAGGTAATCGATTATATTTTTGGGCCACGTTATGAGGATGGTGACAAGTTAATGGTGGGAAATCAGGAGCTTGATTTTGATAACAATGGAAATATAAAAATAGGAGGTGTAAACTACGGAGCGTCCGAGGGGCTTTATGAGTTGTTATTTAAAAGACTTCCAGATACAGATATATACTCAGACGATGATTTAATTACTTACAAGAGTATATTATTTGCTTCAAACGCCCATCGCGAGGATTATGATCCGAAAGGGAGAATAAAATCAAGCAGAGGTTCAAAATATACTAGGATTATTAAAAAACTGTTTCCGACCAGAGGTAGAGGAATGGCGTGGAAAAACACAAAATCCCACGACATTTTATATTGGGATGACCCTAACGAGCTGGTGGAAAGGTTAGAACATGTAGCTATGTCTACAGAAACTGGAAACAGAGTACATGCAAACGAAATTTTAAGTATCGTGGAGGAGTTACGGGAAGCGGGCTTTATAAAAGGTAGTGGTAACCATAGATTCAAAGCATTATTAAAATGACTATTGATAAGTTTGGACGCAGCTCAAAGTCTTCCCAGAAGGATATTAAGGGTCCAAAAGGAAATGGGTTCAACATAATGGCTGATGGGCATTATGATATAAATAATAAACTTTTAACTAACGTGGGAGAGGCGGTAGAATCACTTGATGCCGTGACCAAAACATATGTAGACTCAAAACTTATTTCGTTAGACAAAGAAGGTTTTAACTTGAGATATAAATGGATGATAAATTTAGATGATGCTACACAGGACAGAGATGCAGTAAATTTGCAAACTCTAAAACGAGTTTGTATGACTCGCGGAGACTCTGCTGACTTTGACGCTAAAGATAAACAAATAAAAAATGTAGCTCTACCAACAGACCCCAGCGATGCAGTTACCAAGTCGTATGTGGAAAAAGAGATATTGCCTATAACCATTAACCTCGCTAATCAACAGTTTGACTTAACCGGTCTCAAGACCAGACTGTCAAAATGCGAAGGTTTAATAACTAGTAATAAAGATTTTCACGATAAACGGTTGAGGAAATTCGGTATCATGATATATAATTATATTAACAGAAAACAAACGGGGAGGTCTGCCATCCTACCCATGGAGGGTGAAGGTGATTATTTAAATTGGGAAGTTTTGTTTGCTGACGGGTTAGAAGGCGGTGAAGAGCCTGAAGAAGAAGACGTCAAACCTCTTCCGCCTGATACTAATGATCTCTTTATGACTGAAGAGGGACTGAGTAGAGCTTCTTTTGAAACCAATTAAAGAGACCCAGTTAAATGTAGTGAGGTACAGCTGTTTAGAGTTTTAAAATGTCAGAGTCCAAAGATAAAACACTCAGACGTAAACGAACAGTTGTACGAGGAGGAGGTATAGTTTCTTCTGACCTAAACAAAGCCATTGATCTATTACCTGTGGAACTTCATATACCAGGATATCAATACTGTGGACCTGGCACGAAACTACGTAAAAGATTAGCTAGAGGAGACCCCGGAATCAATAAATTAGATCAGGCTTTTAAGACACACGACATAGCCTACTCCAGATATAAGGATTCGGAAAATCGAAGGCAAGCAGACCAAGAATTAGCTGAGCGTGCCTGGCAGAGATTCAAGGCATCAGACGCGTCAATAGCAGAAAAAGCCGCTGCTTGGACAGTTACAACAGCTATGAAGGCAAAAACAAAATTCGGTGGAGGTCTGAAGAAGAAGAAACGCGCGCCAAAACGTAAAGGTAAGGGACTATATATGAGGCCTTATAAGAAGAAGCAAGGCTCAGGTAAAAGAAGAAGAAAACGTGTAGTGAGGAAAAAAAAACATCGAAATCCCGATAAAGCCACTTACAAACTACGACTTGATCAAATATGCCAAATTACTAAACATACCAATCTTTAGAGGAGTGTATATGAGAGATACGATACCTTCACACCCTAGGAAATATGAGTCAGTAATAGTGAACTTGGATTCTGCTAGAGGTGATGGTACTCACTGGGTATGCTTTAGAAAATTAGACCAAAAGGTCTATTATTACGACAGTTTTGGTAGCCTTATGCCACCACCAGAGCTCATGCAATACTTTGCAGACTGTGATGTACACTATAATTACAAGAGAGAACAGAGTTTCGATTCAGTCATTTGTGGGCATTTGTGCTTAAAGTTTCTTTGTAGTAATGTTTTGTCTAACGGGAACATCTAGTGTTCTCTCACACGAACTAGCATTTCCTATAGATGTTAGCCAAGGAGACTGGGAGCTCGGACTTGTAGATTTAACCACTTATAATTCAATTCCAAACATTGAAAATAATGTTAATAACAAGTTTTACTACGGTAAAGATAAAGTGATCGATATTCCTGAGGGTAGTTATGAAATTGAAGACATAGAAAAATTTATTCAGTCAAAATTGGGTAAAGAAATAACTTTTTCATTAAAAGCAAACAATTGTAACGACAGTAATTACGAAAAGAAAAATTTATTTTATTTCCCATTAGCTAACCTGTGTTACAAAGAAAAATACCGGGATCGCTCAGCCTACTATGAGTAGCCCAGGGTTCGTAAAATACTACTCAATCGACAATCACTTGAATAATATTTTATTCGTATTTAATAAACGAGTTGTCTTGGCTCAGAACATCAAAACATAAAAGATGCCATAGCGATTCGCATTTATTTATTCATCCTCGCCACTCGTAAAAGGTTTTTTTGGGGTTGAATTTAGAAAATAAATTTTACAAAAATAAAATTGCACTTAATGCCAATCGTGCGAGATTTTAATCAATTTAAAGCCAATTTGTAGTACCGATTTAACTCCAATGGTTTTTATTTATTAGAATTTAGACCTAATTCCCTTCGCCAAGCAATAACATAAATACTGCTGGCTCCCAGGAGAGATTTATCGAACTAAATTTAAGATAAGAAATGTAAACGACAGTAAAAACGTGAATTTAATTATACGGAGTTCAGACGACCGGCTAGACTTTGTTCACCACTGTAGCTACGATATTTAACACCTGCGTGCGCTCGGTAGTGATAACGTGTTCCCTACGTGGATATTTACTACAGCGCGTCGCAGATTGATAACATCTTCGATAACTCTTTAAACTATTAAAACAGGAGCAAAATATCCTTACGTATACGTAGACTTCCTGAAATCGTCGGCACACAATACTCTTATCACTAAATTAAGTCAGCATAAAATACACCAGTACAGATTCCTACTTAAACTATTTTATGCAGTGTCGATCAGCAGCTCTTCACGTTCATTACACCAGGAATGACCCGAATTGGTATTCCGGTCCTTGTCTTCGGTGAGCGAATTTGCACCGTGGCTATTCGTTCGTTTAAAATGTGTTCGTGTCCGTTCTATTAAAAAAGAATTAAATTTAGGAAAGTAATAAAACACGTTTAATTAATGTTTCTTCTTTTATTTTAAGCTCGTAACTTTTCTGTTAGATAACTACTCAGACAAAGCGAATTAGCAAGTTAGCAAAAATCAAGCAAACAGACAAGACATAACGTGACAAAACGTGCAGGAAAGTTCAGGCGTCACGTGCCCCTGGCGTGAGCGTAACTTAATTTAGGTAAATCTTACTGCCAAAGAAATTAGTGCAAAATTTACGTGGAAAAAGCGTGCTTCTAATAACTACACTACTATAAATTAAGCAACTACGTAAATGGCTACTAAGTTAGTGGGCGTTAACGTGCGGACCTGTCGCGGCGTGAGTCACGCAATCACGACGCTTAAATTTAATTTAAATAAAAGCGGGCGGCAAGCTGAAAACAATCGTTATAAATAGCAAAACTACTTCTATTTGCGTAGATGAGTCGTCAAACTTACCAAAACGAAGACAAAAACGTGGACACTGGTTGTCACCAAGTGGGTGCAGGACGATGGGCAGATGAACCGAAACGGACAACGCGGCGGTCAGAGAGCGAATGACCAGCCGCTCGTGCCTCCAGCGATCTCGAAGATTCTTCTGCAGCGCCCCTGACGGTGGTCGTCGGAAGCGATTTACTCCAGCACGCGATTATGCACGTCACTGCTTCCCTTGCTTTTGTTTTCGTGATAAGAACAAAGAAGGTTCCGAGCCAATTGTTGATGATGAATAAATCGTTTAACCGAATTTCGCCAAAATATAATTTAGAATTTAATATCGATTGCGTTTTAGAATTTAACATATCCCCTAATTTAAATTAATATTTCATTAGATTTTTGTAATATTTGTTTTCCAACAAAATATTACCCCCCCCTAAAAAAATGGACGTTACACAATAACACGTTAAAAGCTGAAATGTGTTGTAGTGAAAAAGTAAACTTTGTAAAACCACAAAGTCTGGTGAAACTGTTAGGCTTTAAACCAGGCTTATACGATGTCAACACTCAGTATACATCAGATCTACCAGTAGATATAGTCAAAGTAAACCTGGTCGAATCGTGCACGGCCGAGTTTAGCGCAAACTGGAATTCTCCAAGATTGGCGTCCCACGTACGATGGTCCGTGCCGACATATTGGGATATCATAGTTTTGATAACCCTGTTTTGGCGCTCTACCGGGTTCGACTGGGGACTATACGGGGCAGTCTGCCGAAACTCAATGTCCCACTCGTTTGCTAAATCCTTAAAAATCTTTGATACAAATTGGGTCCCGTTATCGGTAATAAGGATCTCCGGGGCCCCGTACCGCGTCAGAATTAGGTCCTTAAAACGATCGGCGACGACCTTAGCTGTGGCGGATCTCGTAGGGCACATTTCGGTCCATTTACTGAATTGATCTTGAAACGCCACAATGAACTTATTCCCGCTTTTTGACCGCGGAAGTGGACCCATAAGATCGGCCGAGATTACGTGCCATGGGGCCTTGGGATTCCGGAAGTACATTTGGCCGGCCGGTTTAATCTGGGGAATTTTATGCTCTTGGCATTTAATACAAGAGCGAACGTATTTCTTTACGTGACCTCTCCACCCAGGCCAGAAATATCTTTCACCGACGCGTGCGATCGTTTTCTTAACGCCCAAATGACCGGCCGTCGCCAGGTCGTGCGTCTCACGTAATACCCCTTCGCGAAGGTCACAAGGAACGCATAATCTCCATTGCGCCTCGGTATCTCCCTTAACGTATTTTGATCGGAAGAGTTTACCCGCCTTAACGCGATAATTGGGGTACCTCCAAGGGGAAGTTTCGACCCTGGATAGCATTTTTGCGGCCCAATCGTCTACCGTCCCTATGGGGCCTACGGAGTTATCGTTCTCGACCTTCTTGCCTTCGGGAGTGTTCACGACACTTACATCATCAACCGGGTCATGTCGCTGGCGCGATAACGCGTCCGCTACGCGATTTAGAGTTCCCTTCCGGTACCGAACCTCAAAATCGTGCTGTTGGAGTTCCATTATCCAGCGAGCCAATCTACCGGTAGGCTCTGGCAGTTTAAGCAACCATTTAAGGGCGACGTGGTCTGTCACAGCGACAAAATGATACCCCTCAAGATAGGGACGGAACTTTTTGGTGGCCCAGACCAAAGCAAGGCACTCTTTTTCTGTGGTCGAATAATTTATTTCCTGATCGGTAAGTAGGCGACTGGCGTACGCGATAACAATCTCCCCGTTATCGGTGCTCTGGGTCAGGGCAGCCCCCAGGCCAAAATTTGAGGCGTCAACCTGGAGAACAAACGTTTTTGAAAAATCCGGGCACGCTAAGATAGGGGCGGAGATAAGTTTCTGCTTAAGCGCCTCAAACGCAACCTCTTGTTCGGGTCCCCACTGCCACTTGCGATTTTTGTGGAGGAGTTGGGTGAGGGGCCTCGACATTGTAGCAAAATTTTGTACAAATCTTCGGTACCACGATGCTAAGCCGAGGAAACTACGTAGAGTCTTAACGTTCACCGGTTTTGGAAAATCTCGAATGGCCGCTAACTTATCGGGGTCGGTCCCTATGCCCTGAT
This sequence comes from Allygus modestus, assembly GCA_963675035.1. Taxonomy (NCBI): domain Eukaryota; kingdom Metazoa; phylum Arthropoda; class Insecta; order Hemiptera; family Cicadellidae; genus Allygus; species Allygus modestus. The sequence continues at coordinate 119,032,996 of OY776111.1, forward strand.
CATTTACGATGTGGCCCAAGTATCGCAGTTCCGTTTTGCAAAAATGGCATTTATCCTTGTTCAGTCGTAGTCCAGCATCCCTAAGTCTCCTAAATACTTCTCGCAGCAGATCAAGGTGGTCGTCAAACGTAGTTGACACAAGGACTAAATCGTCGAGGTAAGCGAAAGCTTTAGGTTCGAGTTCTGGCCCGATAATTTTGTCTAGGAGTCGTTGAAACGTAGCACCTGAAGAGTGAAGGCCAAAGGGCATCACCGTGAACTGGAAAAGTCCAAGTCCCGGCACCGTGAACGCGGTCACAGGGCGACTATCTTCCGCTAAGGGGACTTGCCAATAGCCCTGCTTTAAATCGAGCGTACTGATGAACTTGGCCGTCTTCAATTTTTCGAGGATAAAATTTATCCTGGGTAACGGGTACGCGTCCCGAACGGAAGCTTCGTTAACGCGGCGTAGGTCTACACAGGGTCTTAGTCCTCCCGATGCTTTCTTAACCATCACTATGTTCGAACTCCAGGGGCTATTAGAAGGTTCAATAATACCGTCGTTAAGCATAGTTTCGACTTCCGTTTTAATGATATCCTGCATGGCAGGGTTCCTAGGGTAGGGTCGTTGCTTGACCGGCTCGGCGCCGTCTTTAAGTCGGATCGCGTGTTTTATCAGGTGGGTTTTTCCGCCAACCTGGTCAAAAAGCGCGAGTTCGTCGGCTAAAAACCTTTCTAGTCGCAAATTCTGATCGTCGGAAAGCTTACTCACGGCGCACGATTCATTATCTGGCCCGGTTCGATCACCAAGGCCGTTTTCGATCGCGAGTTCGAATTGCACTAGGCCGAGATCGTTTATCTGTTGTATGCCTAATACAATATCGCTCGTGAGGCCCGGTACGTACAGCGCGTCCCATTCGTAATCGTAATCGCCGACCATACCGGTGATCCGATAGCCCGTATTTGAATGTGATAGTGCGCCGTTTGCCATCCTAACGTCAACGTTGCTATCAATAGTGTGCATGTCCCGAGATTTCATAAGTTCGGCGACGCGGTCACCTATCAGACTAACGACCGCACCTGTATCCACCAAGGCCCGAAACGTTTGATCGAAAATTCGTACACCGATATACGGCCTGGTATCGATGGCGGCGCAATCGTGATTAGTTGCGACAGAGAAATTGCTTATTTTCTGAAGCCAGGCGCTCCATTCCTCGGGGGATGGTTTCCGGTTTGCCGGCGCGGACTCGGTCGCTCCCCTCCGAACCGAATCCTGTACTCGTTTCCCGCCTCGCAGTTACACCTGGCGGTAGATATGCCCTCAGTTTTACAGTAAAAACATTTAAGCGTTTTGGGCTTTGGACAATTCCGAAAAAGATGACCGGTTTTATCGCAGTTCCAACAAATCCATTCGCTGTTACCGCGGCCATTTTTCTCCAGCACCGTAGCCCCTTGCGCGTTAACTGTGGGGTTAGGCGCGGATTTTCCTAGGCTCTGGTGACGCGAATCTGCCGGCTGAACAAAGGCGACACGTTCCTGGCCGTGCGAGTACGGTTCCTTATTCCATTTCGGCGGGTTAGTCTCAACCGCCGCGTTATCTGACGCGCGATCGTAACGCTTCCTACCGTGGTACGCTGTCTCAGGAACTAGCGATATTGCGGGGGGCGGTGGGGGACGGAAGGCGTTCTTATCACGCAGATAACCCTCGTAATCTTCGGCGCGCCTTATCATCTCGGTCAAGGTCAAACAATCCTGACGCCGGACCATCAGTTTATAATCTGGACGCATGTTTGAGTAAATCAAATCAATCCTCTCATGTGCTGAAATTGATCCTCTCCGCCTAATCAATGTATTAATCGCCACTACAAAATCCTTAAATGATTCTAAGTCGCCCTGGGTACGTTTCCGTATTTCCTCGTCTAGATTACGTCGATAACCCGGTGGCAGAAACTGGATTTCAAAATGGTCACGAAAGTCCCGGTAGTTCGCCCACATTTCGCGGCTATTCCGGTACCATAGCAACGCGGACCCGGTCAAAAGTTCAGGGAGAGCTTTTAAAATATCGTCCGGAGTTACGGAATACGCCTCCAATAACTCTTCCAGTCGTTCGAGAAAAGATACGGGGTCCTTACGTCCGTCAAAGCGTAAATTCCATTTGCGCACAAGGTTACATATGGAAGGCGCATCGTGCGTTCGTGGTTGCTCTTGAGGGGGGCGTAAATCTAGGCGGCTAATTCCAAAGTCCTGACCGTGGATTACGTGAGCCGACGTCGTACTAGGGAATGGGATATTACCGTTAAAATATCCGGTATATGCCGTGTTAGTAGGCGCGGCGTATCCGTACGTTACACTTCCGAGCTGGTGTCTCAAATGAGCGTCGTCATCCGGCCTCAAGGTTCGCACCATAGAGCCGAGGACACGTTTAACGTGATCCGAGTCAGCATTAGGGGATAAACCTAACATCTCGCGCACGCTTGCCATCTCGTCGACATCTTTGCGCACGTCCAGTCTGTCTTTGCCCGCGTAACCCGATAGCGATAACGTTGGAGCGATATTAAGTGTCTGAGGGGGGACTTGATAAGGAACTGACGGGGGGATCGAATTGAAAGGTGTGCGCCAAAAATCCACAAAATTTGTCCGTAATTCGTTCGTCCTGCCCTCGGTGCTAAGATTAAATTTTTGCATCTCCTTTCGTAAGTCTTCTTTAGGCAGGCTATAGATCCAACCAACCCTAGGGTCTTCGAGAGGGGTTCGGGGGACGGTGGAGGGTGGCGGCGGCAAAGTTACCATACCCGTCGTGGTAAGGGGAGGGGCCGAAGATGTGACGGCCAATAGGATCGTGGCATCGGTCGCCGGAGGCGTGGTCGTGGAAGGGGCATTAATGGCGGCCGCCGTGACTGTAGTTACGCTTTGCGTCGACTGCTGGGTAACTTTTCGCGGGGCACCTTTAGATTTGTCAGGTGACACCACATACATCATTGATAGGAACCTAAGCCAGACGCGGCAAAACAAACTCCACGGACTCATTTTCACTCACTAAAATTTCACTATACAATATAAAGGGGTTTAATTGCCTTTAATAAATTCAACTGGACGAATTAATCGCCTCCCTTACAATACGATAATCAGTTATCTCCGGCACAAAATGATTTACTTTATTAACACGTTTTACAACAGTGTTCAAACTATAAAGTTTGCAATAACGTAATATACTATATTCTGAGCCAAGCGTTTAAAGGTCACTATGCTTCGGGCGCCATCTTGTAACGACAGTAATTACGAAAAGAAAAATTTATTTTATTTCCCATTAGCTAACCTGTGTTACAAAGAAAAATACCGGGATCGCTCAGCCTACTATGAGTAGCCCAGGGTTCGTAAAATACTACTCAATCGACAATCACTTGAATAATATTTTATTCGTATTTAATAAACGAGTTGTCTTGGCTCAGAACATCAAAACATAAAAGATGCCATAGCGATTCGCATTTATTTATTCATCCTCGCCACTCGTAAAAGGTTTTTTTGGGGTTGAATTTAGAAAATAAATTTTACAAAAATAAAATTGCACTTAATGCCAATCGTGCGAGATTTTAATCAATTTAAAGCCAATTTGTAGTACCGATTTAACTCCAATGGTTTTTATTTATTAGAATTTAGACCTAATTCCCTTCGCCAAGCAATAACATAAATACTGCTGGCTCCCAGGAGAGATTTATCGAACTAAATTTAAGATAAGAAATGTAAACGACAGTAAAAACGTGAATTTAATTATACGGAGTTCAGACGACCGGCTAGACTTTGTTCACCACTGTAGCTACGATATTTAACACCTGCGTGCGCTCGGTAGTGATAACGTGTTCCCTACGTGGATATTTACTACAGCGCGTCGCAGATTGATAACATCTTCGATAACTCTTTAAACTATTAAAACAGGAGCAAAATATCCTTACGTATACGTAGACTTCCTGAAATCGTCGGCACACAATACTCTTATCACTAAATTAAGTCAGCATAAAATACACCAGTACAGATTCCTACTTAAACTATTTTATGCAGTGTCGATCAGCAGCTCTTCACGTTCATTACACCAGGAATGACCCGAATTGGTATTCCGGTCCTTGTCTTCGGTGAGCGAATTTGCACCGTGGCTATTCGTTCGTTTAAAATGTGTTCGTGTCCGTTCTATTAAAAAAGAATTAAATTTAGGAAAGTAATAAAACACGTTTAATTAATGTTTCTTCTTTTATTTTAAGCTCGTAACTTTTCTGTTAGATAACTACTCAGACAAAGCGAATTAGCAAGTTAGCAAAAATCAAGCAAACAGACAAGACATAACGTGACAAAACGTGCAGGAAAGTTCAGGCGTCACGTGCCCCTGGCGTGAGCGTAACTTAATTTAGGTAAATCTTACTGCCAAAGAAATTAGTGCAAAATTTACGTGGAAAAAGCGTGCTTCTAATAACTACACTACTATAAATTAAGCAACTACGTAAATGGCTACTAAGTTAGTGGGCGTTAACGTGCGGACCTGTCGCGGCGTGAGTCACGCAATCACGACGCTTAAATTTAATTTAAATAAAAGCGGGCGGCAAGCTGAAAACAATCGTTATAAATAGCAAAACTACTTCTATTTGCGTAGATGAGTCGTCAAACTTACCAAAACGAAGACAAAAACGTGGACACTGGTTGTCACCAAGTGGGTGCAGGACGATGGGCAGATGAACCGAAACGGACAACGCGGCGGTCAGAGAGCGAATGACCAGCCGCTCGTGCCTCCAGCGATCTCGAAGATTCTTCTGCAGCGCCCCTGACGGTGGTCGTCGGAAGCGATTTACTCCAGCACGCGATTATGCACGTCACTGCTTCCCTTGCTTTTGTTTTCGTGATAAGAACAAAGAAGGTTCCGAGCCAATTGTTGATGATGAATAAATCGTTTAACCGAATTTCGCCAAAATATAATTTAGAATTTAATATCGATTGCGTTTTAGAATTTAACATATCCCCTAATTTAAATTAATATTTCATTAGATTTTTGTAATATTTGTTTTCCAACAAAATATTACCCCCCCCTAAAAAAATGGACGTTACACAATAACACGTTAAAAGCTGAAATGTGTTGTAGTGAAAAAGTAAACTTTGTAAAACCACAAAGTCTGGTGAAACTGTTAGGCTTTAAACCAGGCTTATACGATGTCAACACTCAGTATACATCAGATCTACCAGTAGATATAGTCAAAGTAAATTCAATACGTGTACAGTGTAATGTGACGCGCGGTTCATTTTTAAACGGTGTTGAGGGTCATGTCATACATGAGTTTTATCCTTCGGAACCTCCAGGCTATAAAATAATCGAGATCCCTATGAATATGATTTACTTGCCTGTCATCGCTCAAACTATAAACAACTTAACAGTGTCTATAAGGGATCAGGACGGTAATTTAGTTAACTTTCGCGGAGAACGGATATCAATTAGACTCCATCTCAGACGTACAAATGGGAATACTATTTAGAGAGGTAACCACCTCAGAACAAGTCAGTACTAAACGGAAGACCAGCGAGTTAAGTTGTAAAAACATAAAGTTTCTGCGCTCTCTCGACTTTAAAGTATTGAAAAATGGCAATGCTAGCAATAGAAAATGCAGCCGTATATGATGATTCTGTCACTAGTATGGAGTATCATAATCATCAACCATATGTTTCGTGTAGTTATAGAAATAACGATGAAGCCAGAATACCTATATTACAACAAGACATTTTGACTTTACCGTTTGACAGTTATGTTGTAGTTCACGGGAAGGTGGAGGCGAAGAAAGCAACTGGTGAGGAATTAGATGTACATTTTGTCAACAATGGTATCGCTTTTTTGTTTGAAGAGATTCGATACGAACTTTGCGGTAAAGAAATTGATAGAACTAGAAATGTGGGGATCACTACCACTTTGAAAAATTTGGTTTCAATCCGCGAAGAAGAGAAAAATGTGTTACAGAACGCCTGCTGGTTTGGGCCCGGTAAGTCTGAGAAAGTTAACAACTTTGTATATTCAATTCCACTTAGACTCCTTTTGGGGTTTGCGGAGGATTATAGAAAGGTTATTGTTAATAGTAAGCAAGAACTTATATTATTGAGATCATCAACAGATTTGAACACCGTGACTGCGACCGAGGCCGGTAATTTAACGTTGGATATTTCTAAAATATATTGGCGAGTACCTCATGTAACGGTTAACGATTCAGCAAAGCTTAGACTTTATAAATATATAGAGAAAGATCCTCATATCCACATTCCGTTTAGACAGTGGGAAATGCACGAATATGCAAACTTACCTATTACGAGTGATACCTTGTCATGGCCAATTCGCACAACAAACCAGTTAGAGAAACTGAGGTACGTAATTGTTGGGTTTCAAACGAATAGAAAAAATGACATTACCAAAGATATGTCACGGTTTGACTCTTGTGATGTAAAAGACATAAAAGTATACTTAAATTCAGTGTACTATCCGTATGACGCTTTACTTTCTAATACAGCTTTGTTTTACGATATTTACGCAAACTTTCAAAGTTCGTATTACGGTAGGGTGGGTTCACCAATATTAAACTTTGCAGATTACAAAACAAAATGCCCCATATACATTATCGATTGCTCTAAACAAAATGATTCAATAAAGTCAGGCCCCGTCGAAGTAAAATTGGATATCCAAACTAAAAATAATTTTGCCGCTAACACCTGGGGTTATTGCCTCATCATTCACGATTGTCATTACACTTATACCCCGTTAACGGGAGATGTGCGTAAGATTTCTGTCTAAGACTAACAGCTACTCTGTGGGCACCAACGCTGTGCAATCTGAACACATAGTATACAAGGAAAAGTCAAGAGTCAAATTCCCAGACGTTGCGTAATGTCTGGCGACAACCAAGGTCAAAAACGAACGCGCTGCCAATGCAGACGTTTTCAGAATTAATGAGCGGGTTTTTCTGGAAACACCCGGTTGTCCTCGTCTGGGGCCACGCCCTGTAATTCCGTCTCATGTAAAATGTCAAGGTTAACCTTTACACAGTCATTTGCAAACTTTGTCCGTTATTACGACTAGCTTCAGTCGCTCTTGAACTCCCAATATGGACGCGTTACGTGATATAGAAAGTCATCCAACTTTTGCGGTTGTCGAGAATGAGGAAATTGTAAGAAAAAGGCTCAAAGTGTTAGAATTGTTTAAAAATCTTAAATGTCATATAGACAAGTATGGACTTACTGAAAGGAAAAACCCTGGTTCAAGTGGGTTTTCACATTATAAAGAATGCTATGGAGGTTACGACCGGCCAGAAAGTGGAGATGTAGTGGACACTTGTAGATGCTGTTGGGTAGGCGCTTACCGGTATCAAGCCTTGCAAATCCTCGATTAAATCCACTCAATGAATAAATATTAGATAAAGGGGACAGAAAGCTCAATTTCACGCCAGTCGTCATGGAGACAGCAATGAGTGCTGAACATACCGGCCAAACTAGTTACTCGGTGGAGGAGGAGGAGAATACAAAGGATGTGGTAAGTAGGAATAGCAGTTACAAGAAATGCGATAAGTTGGTATATATAAATTTAAATCTTTTTGACGAAGACATGTTATTGATTACAAAGCATAGAATTTATGGAAAGGACCCCGTGAACTGTATTGACTTAGCAAACATACACTTTCTATCAGTCGAATTTTGCACCCATTCTCAACTAAAACACGAGTACACTGAAAATGAATTAGCAGACATTAGTAATGACATGTTTGGATATGTAGGAATAGGCTTAAGGTTTTACACTGGTTGCGCATCAGAGATGTCGTACAGACTAAGGTGGACAGTGTACGCGGGTGTCAGTAAAAAGTCACCGCTTAATGTTTACAAGTACGACAGTGTAAAGTATCATTTATTAAGTCGTTTTTCTATCTTAAATATGAATATTGGTAAAGATTCAGAAAATTAAATTGACTGGTATGGTGATAGCACAGATATTGAATCGTCAGCTTCTAATAGCGAGGATGATACTTGTTCTGTATTTTCATCGGAAGAGGAAGAAGAAGATGATGACGATTATGAGGATGATGATGAGAATAGTGGGGAGGTGATTAGCGATTAGGAAGGGGAAGGGATATTGTATAACTGTAAGATAAAATCATTTATGGTTAGTCAGTGAGTGATGGAGTTCGAGGAAGCAACTGTTTTGCCTACGGTGGTAACTCAACAGGAGACAGGGGAGAAAGAGGTAACTGTAGAAACTTCTAAATGTTTAAATAAAACTAAACCCAAAAGGAAGAATGCAAAGGTGGCTCTTCCTCAAAACACATTAAGAGAGATATTTCTAAAAAATATTTTCTATTTGGACAAGGATTATTCTAAATTTGTAGTAGTTGGATATTTTGGGAATTCAGAGCATACAGTAGGTATACTATTTAAAACCGGAAAAAGCTACTCTTTTTGGCCTTATAATACTTTTAACGATTTAGCTGTTCATTTTGATAACATAACTTTATCTTTCATTAGTGAGACTGAAAAAAACTACAGTATTAGAAATGCTGAGGGATACGCCCTGAAAGTAAAAAAAGTGTTTGGTAATCGGTATGTGTCCATTCATGACAAAGAGCGTACAATTTTGCTTAACCACAGCGAATGGACTCAGTTCATGCGCAGTCTCCATGAAGTAAAGAAGCATCTTCTTGAACTCTTTACCAACGAACAACTTATTCAACTTTTCATAGACCGTGTGCTGGTTTCTGAGGAGGAGGACGACGCTATTCCTCCAGAAGGTTTGCCTACACATTTCATAAATAAACTGGTTGACGAGGTATTATTTTTCAAAAAATGGCTGGTGTGGGATCAGCAATAGTAGTATCAGCATCAGCATCAGCGGTAGTAGAATTTCACGGCTTTAAAGATAATCAGAATAGATTTATAGTAAAGGAGTTTGCTATTGTAAGTAAATATTTTAATGCACATTTAATTTTTGACGCCCCTTTCAGTGAAACATGTTTAAATAATAAAATGTTACGTACAGCTAGATGGTTAACAAGACATTTCCACTTTATAAAATGGGGTACACAAGGTATTCCCTATGATGAGGAGCTGATTCACGCTCTTTGTAAACCCTTTACAACACTATACACTAACGGGAGTGAAAAGGTAAAGTTTTTAAAAGAGTTTCATTTCAACGTGGAAGATATCGAAGAATCATATACATGTTCTTCAGGTTTAAAGGTCGATTGTATCTTACCACAGCATAATAGTGGCTGTAAATGCGCTTTACGCAGTGCCAAAGCATTTTACAAGTTGAAACTCAACGGATAAAAAGTAAATATGAGTCATTTTTACACTGACCTTCGACCAGGATGAACGCGATTGCTTGGGATCTTCTGTCCTCTGAGCCAAAAGAGCCGGTAGGTGTTTTAAATGATAAATTTATTATGAAATTTGACAGATACCTTAACTGGGATCTGCTATCAAAACACTATGAGTTTAGCATGGAGTTACTTAGAATGTACTTTCATAGAGTAAACTGGCCCATACTTTTATTTAATTCTAAATTCAGTGAAAGTGTTCTTAGAGAATTTTCCTCAAATTTTTCACCCGAATGCTGGTCTATTATCAGTGAAAAACAAATCCGATCAGAGTCATTTATTCACCATTTTGCAGACAAAGCCGATTGGACTAACATTGCTTTGTACCAGAGTGTAAGTGGAAAGTTCCTTTCTGATCATGTTAGATTCATCCCTCAGTTTCACAGTATTGATGGAAACCAAGATTACATCCTTATTATTAATAATAATATAAAGAAATAAAGAAAGCAAAATAAAAAAAAATACAAAAATAAAACACAAAAAAATTAGTGTAGTTTTGTAAATAGTTTGATTTTATTCGTGTGAATAAAAGAAGAGAAAGAAAAAAAAACTTTAGTTTTGATATCTGAAATGTGCTGTTGCTGGCGGTTAGAATGAATGTCTAAATAATAATTTAAATGCAAAATTGTAAATACATAAAAAGAGAAAAGATAATAAATATCTTAGCATCACATGTCTGTGAAAGAGTTGTCACTTTTCTCTGGCAAAAGTTGTAAATCCTATACGGGGGTAGAGGTTGCCTTAACAAGCATAAAACGTAAAATGTTTCCCTCTGGCTTACTGTACAGCAACATTACTCACCGGGTTGCCTTAAAAAGCATAAAACGTGATATGTTTCCTGAAGTGTAATGTACAGCAAAGAATACAAAAAATTACAGAGAGCCCTCCTGTTAGGTTGGCTTTATAAGTCCAGGAAAAGAAAAAGTTGGAACTAAACCTCTGTAAAACCGTAAAATGTGTTATCTTTGCGGCAACTCTGTTAAAGGTATGTGTTTGTGTGTGTGTGTGTCTTTGTGTGTTTGTTTGAAAGTCACTACCAACAGCACTTTGACGATATAATGTAAATAATAGCTTTGAATATCCCTTAGTAACAATTTTATAATAGATTAGTTATCACTGGTAAAAGCATTGGTTGGTACTTTTACCTCCAGAGGGATAGGCCTACAGGGGAAGCCTCTGGGTTAACAAAAAAAGAGCGCGCCGAGACTCTACCCCTTGGGTGGTGTGGAAACTTGGGTCAGAAGAAAAAAGGTAGTTGCATTTTGTCATGGCTGACTCTCAAACAGTATGTTTCTGTAGCGGGACAAAGGCTCGCTCGCTTGGTCAGGTGGTGTTGTGACGTCAGCACCGCTATATAACGAGCGCGCCACCACTGCATGCTTCAGTTGTGCTTACAATGTTCGCTGTAACTGTACCGCACTACATCTTCATCCTTCTAGCTGTGGCGACCTGCTGTGTTGCCATAAGACCGTATAATCAGGTATGCAATATTCTCAATAATATTATTATTTTTAACTATGTAAAACTGTAATTACATTTTCTTTATTCAAAACTTTATAAGAAAATTATCAATTCTGTAACAATTATTAATACAATGAAATTTAAATTGACTTTAAAAATACGACATTACTATCTAATATTGTGTAATCATTTATTACTTAAGGTTTAGAAGAAAAAAAAGTTTAATACTATACTTTGTTTTATTTTACAAATAATTACCCTCCTGATTAAAAAGTTTTAATTTATAAATAGTATTGTCGTATATATAGCTGTTTAAAATAGAATGTATTACAATTGTGTCAATGGATGAAGACAGTTTAATTGTTTATAATTAAATGTAATTTTTTGAATAAAATATTTGGCGATGGTTGTTAATGCAGTTCATGTGTATAGAATTTTAGGATCGTGTGGTAGTTTTTTAATTGCAATTTTTGTTGTAATTTTTTATTTCCTTATATTTAGAGTTAATCGTAACCATTTCTATGAAAATGATTTTTCAAAACTATTTTCCTTTAAAAAGTATCTCTTTTGGTCCATCTGAGTAGGACTCACTGTTTTTTCCTTTTACAGTCGTCTCAATCACCCAATAATAACGAAGAAGATGAGCCACTAATTATTGAGGACAGCGATGATACAGACGTAGAAAGAGGCAGCAGTGACGCGGAAGATGATGAATACATCGGTGGTAGGATTCGTGCCAGTGCAGAAAAAACACTTGCCATCGTCCGCCTCGAGGCAATTGACGATGAGCACCATCGAGGATGGACATGTGTACGCAATAGTCTGGAGAGACTCGTTGATCTTTTCTCCAGCCATCCTGGCAACGTATGTATATTATTTACTTTTTATATTTATATTTTGTCAAAGGTTTTTATATTCATATTTTATCATTATTAGTAATTTGATCATTATTACTACATTGATAGTAATTTTTTAATTTCTTTTATTTTCTTCATACTTACATGAAAGAAGATTAAATATTTACCAGTAGCCTGTCACGGCTTCGCTCGCGATCACAACGTAATATTATACTGAAATTCCCGTATAAATATTGTGCTTCCGTTCCAAAGCCAACATGGCCTGCTGATTAACTGTGTTTACTCTATCCAGCTGATTGCTTAAAACTTATAGTTATTTCCTAATGTTAAGCTTATGGGAAAAAAACTCAACTTTACGAGGCCCCAGGGCCTCAATCACAAATTTTTTCTCTATAAAAAAGTTTCCTGCACAACTTCACGTTAGGCTCTTTCCAATGGCACCAAAAACATGAAAATTGGTTCAGAAGTTTAGGAGGAGTGATTGTCACAAAAAACCTGCTCACCTATTAAATAAATATAGATGTATATCTTAAGTCATTAAACGTATTATTACAAACTGTTATAAGAGCATAACACAAATCATACAGCCTTTTACCAATTTTGATTTAATATGTGTGATAGTCTACTACTACAAACTATTTCAGTACAGCTCTTTTATAATACTGTGTTTCTATCCTAAGAAGACAAAGATTCCCATTCTAATATGTTGATATTTTCTCCTTTCAGAGAGACTTCCAGACTATAGACGAGGCATTTGACGTATTCATCACTTCCATCAACCAGTTGCCAGTTGACATTCAACGAAGGTTCCGGTCTCAGTTCATGGATGTTCTGCCACGGCCACGATCCGAACGGGGGCAGCAGCAGCAGTCTCAACAGTCCTCATCACACAGTAGGATAACGTTAAGTGGGGCGAGGCGTTACAACCTAGGACAATCTGCTCCTCCTTCACAAAGAGCTCTACCTGAATGGACGAGGAGAAATAACCAGGCGGGGTCCTCGTCTGTTGTATTAACATCAGGACCATCTACGTCCCACCAATCAGCCTCAGATCCACCTACATCCCATCAATCAACCTCAGATCCATCAGGATCTTTACAGAGGATCTTACGAGACCAGGTTAGGCGAGAAGAGGGCCAGTCTTCCTATCCTTCAACACACTCCTCAAATGGTCAAGTTTGGTTGACGGCCAGAAGGACAAGATCTATAGAGGTACAACAGCCCGATGAACATGCTCAACAGATTCCTCCTTCTTCTTCTACAAGTGCCACGTCACAAGATCATATCGTAGTGAACCTCGACTCTACCCCAAGTCGACGACCAAACATATTGCGTAACAACTACCGCCAGCAGCAGCAGCAGCAGCAACAGCGGCAGGCCCCTCGGAGACATACGGTGCAGTACCTGGACGAGGACGAGGACGAGGAGGTCGCGGACGTATTTGCTTTCCCTCCCAGAGGTAGCCGATCAACACTGCAAGACATCACAACTCGTCATGTAAGTTTTATCACGCAGGTAGACTAATCAGACACAGCCACACACACACACACACACACACACACACACACACACACACACACACACACACACACACACACACACACACACACACACGCACGCACACACGCACACACACGCACACGCACACGCACATGCACACGCACACGCACACGCACACGCACCCGCACACGCACACACACACACACGCACAAACTCTTAAGACAATATGCAATAGTAATATGTTGGTTATTCCTGTTCACAGAATCGAAATCAAGAGGTCCAAAGGGATGCTTCAGCAGCCTTTGCTACTGCTGTTGCTGCTACTGCTGCTGTTGCTGCTACTGCTGCTGCTGCTGCTGCTGAGTCTCCTGCTGCAACGGCTAGCACTTCCATTCCTAGTAGAGACCAAAGAAGTTTCTGGGGACTATGCGGACATTGCTGCGGCATCCTCCAACATTCTGGAGGGTATTCAGTCCAAGATCACAACCAAATGTCCAGAAGAGTTCTTGATAGGGTCGATGAATGTGTAGGGGTGAGTTAAAGAGTTTTATACGTTAACATCACCATTTACTTTTCAGAACTAAATATATAGCAAAGACAGATCTCCCCTGAATGTCAATTTAAAAATGCATAGTAAACTTGCATTCTCTCATATACTCGCTGTGATCTAATACTTAGGTGATATAATATATTTTTTTTACAGACTCAAAATCAACAAGTGGCGGAGGATCTGGGGTGCAACTGGACGGACACTCGTGGAGCCAATATCATCAGGCGTTGGATGCGAATGCTAAGAGATGTACTGGCGTTTGTCAGTTATTTCCTAGCACGGACAAGTGGTCTTCAGCAGGGAGCGTTAGCAGCCATCATCTGGAGGGAGCTCCATCACTCTCTTACCACTGCCCTCAGAGCTGACAACGCTCTCATGCGATCCTTCGCATCCGACCACGGGATCAATAACTATAACATCCAAGACCTCACTAAACCCTCAAACAACCCAGGGCCATCTAGAGAAAACCCCCCGGAATGTCTTATTTGCATGGACTCAAGTCCATCCATAGTTCTCATCCCATGTGACCACACCTTTTGTGGACCATGTATGGAGGGGCTGGGGAGATGCCCGTCATGTAGGGACCTTTTTGAGGCTAAATATAATATTTACTTTTAATATATACAAATAACAACTTTTGTTCCCTATTTTTTTTTTTTGTTTACGTAGGAGGAACGCTTAATGCGCGAACCCACAGGAACAGTGTGGGACTCCCTCTTACGAGGTATACCCACTAAACCTCCTACGGAGCCGCGGGGGAAAACCAGGCCGGAACCCTTATCGGACAACTTCGGCACTGGCCCGCGTGTCTTGCGCCCAGACGGGTCACGTCACCGTTTCGGGAAACTTAGAGGTCACCTAAGCATCCTTCGTCTCGCTTTCCCCGAAGAACGGATTGCACGAAGAGCGCAACCGCTCTCCAGGAGTCTTCATTTCGAAGCATCGCCCCCACCCCGACGTCCGGGGACAGATCGCCGACAGCGGAGACGAGCCTCCTCCTGTCTTCAGCGAAACGACTGCACCGGAAGAAAGTATGATGAGCATCATCCACCTCCCCGGGCAGTAACTACACTGAGGTGATCTCACCTTCCCCATGCGGAAAAGGTATTCCCTGAAGTACCCGTGGCCCGTCAGGAATTGACACAAGAAAAAGTCAATTTCCCCAAATGCACGGCTCAACCACGGGCTTATGTCTCTGATGAGACGAAACGTCCATCGCCCTTCCAGTCCACCGTTCCAACGCTCTTGCCAAACTCGCAGAGTTTCGAGTCTGGCTTCCACAGCAGCTTGGTCTCTTCCGAGATCAGGAGCACGGCGAAAGATGATCTGCCTCTCATCGGCGAGCAGATCAAGGGGAAACACTCCAGCCACAACCATTACAGCCAGTCCAGACACAGTGCGATACGCACAGGCAACCCTAAGAGCCGCCCTGCGCTGAACGGAGAGAATTCTCTTGCTGTGTTTTTTGACTCTCATGGCACCCGCCCACACTTCTGCGCCGTACAGGAGAGTGACGTTGACGGTGGACATGAGAAGTCGCCTCTTGCTGGACCTCGGGCCTCCAACATTCCCCATCAATCTGCTGAGCGACAGAACAACCCTCGTCGCCTTGTTGCAAACCGCCTGGATGTGCTCCCACCATGTGAGGCGGCGGTCAAGCACCACTCCCAGATACTTCGCCGCAGTCTTCGTCTGGACCTCCACGTCACCAACAGTCATAGGGATTACTGTTTGGATCCTCCGTCGCGTGATCATGACGATCTCGGTCTTGGCGACCGCCAGCTCAAGTCCATGACCGTTCATCCATCTGTTGACCCGAAACATCACCTGGTTGAGGCGAAGCTGGGCCAACTCCGGATTCCGAGCCGTGATGACTGCGGCTACATCATCTGCGTAGCCCACGAGATAGGCTTGTGGTGACATCTCGAGGCGAAGCACTCCGTCATATGCCACGTTCCAAAGGTCAGGGCCAAGGATCGACCCTTGCGCCGCGCCGGCGGTGACCACTTTGGAACGGACCCCTGCTTCTGTGCTATATAGCAGCCTGCGCTCCTTCAGGTAGTCCTGTACCACGACCAAGAGATAGTCGGGTACCCTGAAGTCCCGCTGCAACGCCTCGAGCATGTCCACCCAACGGGCCGAGTTAAAAGCGTTTTTAACGTCCAGGGTGACCAGCAGCACGATCGGCCTGGCCTGATGGCAGGCCGTGTCAGCCCGCTGGACGGCGCCCAGGACTTCAGCCATGGCATTCAAGGTTGAGTGGCCCTTCCGAAAGCCGTGCTGCCGGGGGGACAAGTCCCCAGCGGCTTCGACGGCCAACCTCAACCTGGGTTTCAGCAACCTCTCAAAGAGTTTACCCGCCGTGTCCAACGTACAGAGTGGTCTGTATGCCGACGGGGACTCCGGGTCACCTTTGCCTTTGCTGATGAGTGCCAGTCTAGCTGTCTTCCAGCGTGACGGAAACACACCCGCCGCCAAACACGCGTTCAACATGCGCAGCAGCAGATGTGGGTGACTTCCCGCCACAACCTTCAGAGCCTCAACCGGAATGCCATCAGGGCCTGGAGCTCTGTTGTTGTGCATGGCAGGCGACGCTGCAACGAGCTCCTGTTCCGTGAACAAAGGAACATCAGGCACCGGCCCCGTTACTCTTTCCTCTCGCCTCACAGGGTGACTTGGGAAGAGAGCATCGACGATGGCCGTGATCGTGCCTGCAGGCATAGAGGCACTGCTGGCCCCCATTCCCCCGAGCTTTCTCGTGACGAGCTTGTACCCTTTTCCCCATGGATCGGAGTCCACGTCCCGGCACAGCTCCTTCCAGCAGCGAGCCTTGCTCAGGCGAATTGCACTGGCAAGAGCTTTTTTCGCAGTCTTGTGCTCTGCCGACCTGGCCAAAGCCTCCGGTCGGTTTCGAGTTCTCTGCGCTCTTCTGCGAAGCATCAGTGCCGTTCTCCTGAGCTCCACGATTTCGTCCGTCCACCAGTACACGTGGCGACGACCCCGGACAGGTTTTTTCCGAGGCATCGACGAGTCGCATGCACGCTCGATCAGCTGCATTGTGGAACCCACGAGAGCTTCGACCCGATCTCGATCAGCGGAGTCAAAGCGCTCCGTCAAACCGGCCTCGGGGCTACAACTGAGCCGCTCGACGAATTTTCCCCTGTCCAGTTTGGCCTGATTCCAGCCAATTGGGTTTCGGGTACTGCATCGACGAGACAACTCGTTTTCTTCCAGATTGAAGGAGATGAATTCGTGGTCACTGGCCGTGTACACGTCCACCACCCCCCACCCCGCTACCAGAGGAAACAACCCTGCCGATACCAGCGTGACATCTGGTATGGAGTCACCAAAACCAGGTCTTCGGTATGTCGGCATGTCCCCTCTGTTCGCCACTTCCAGGTCGAGCCTCGAGGCCATCTCCAAGATTCGTCTCCCCCGGGCGTAAGTGACTGGCATGCCCCACTCAACGGCACGTGCGTTGAAGTCCCCAGCAACTATTACGCCCCCCGAGACACCCTGAAGACTGTCTTCCAGCGCCTCCAGCCTCTCCCGGTACTCCTCGGCGGAATAGTTGGGAGAGAGGTAGACACTATATACGTTGACTCGCCGAAGTCTCACCCAGACGTAACCGTCACCGGATCCGTGACCCAACACCTGAATCCCCCGACTGTCCGAAATCCAGAGAGCCGCGGTGCCAAGCCGGTCATAAAACCAAGATGGACTGGTTTTGATCCGGTAGGGCTCGCTGACGATCACGATCTGGGCTTTGACCTCAAAGGCAAGCTGCTCAAGAATGGCGTCAGCTGCTCGACTCCGCTGCAGGTTTGCCTGGACGAAACGTATCATTTCGTGGCAGATCGAGCCCTCTTAGCGTCTAGGGCTTTCCTGAAAGCCCTGCACGCACCTGAGCCCGGAATGTGGTCCGCGGACGCTCCAGGTGTACCGGTGCAGAGAACGCAAGAAGCGGCTGCTATGCAAGCAGCGGCCTTATGTTCGCCGCTACCGCACTTCCAACAATTGTTGCCGCGGTCGGGACCGGAGCAACTCCGACGCGTGTGGCCGTACCCGAGGCACCGAAAACAGCGTTCTACCTCAAGGCGCTGCCGAACTCGGCAGACGACCCAGCCAATCTTGATCTTCCCAGACCGAAGAAAGAGAAGACCGTCTTTCTCTTCCATCTCAACGACAGCCTTTCTCTGCTCCCGCTTGTTTGGCGAGAACAGGGTGACCTTAGGCACACTGGAGATTGTCGGAAGGTCTCTTGTGATAGCCGCAATGACATCGGCCTCCGAAGCCAGGGCGTCTAGATCCAAGATCTCTACCCTCAGCTTCGGGATGATGGAGTGGACCTTGCCCTTGTCCCCTATAGCTCTCTGAAGTGCTTCCTGGAGTTTCCCCCGGTCGTCACACTTCGAGAGCTCAAGGAGAACCCCCCCGGCCTCCGTCTTCCGGATCTGCCGAACCACAGTTCTGGAGTCCTCTGGCGTCACCTCACCCTTCAACAATCCGAGGATCTCCGAGTAGGTCTTGCCGGTGGACGGATTGATCAGGACCACCTGGTTCCTGGTCTTCCTAGGCCGAGTCTTCTTTGGCTTCTCCTTCTTTTGGCTGGGTGCTTGGGAAGGCGCGTTTTCCGCCTCTTCCCGATTCTTCTGGGCTTTCGCCTCCGCCCGAAGCTTCCTCCTCTGTTTCTTGGAGAGGACCTGATTAAAACCCTCCCTGTCCGCAGACGCAGTGGTGGCTTCTTCTCCGTTCCTCTCCACGTGGACGGTCCTGTTCTTGACGTCCGGTCTCTTCTCCGTTTGCTGTTCCGCAGGAGGGCTAGTCGCCGATCTCTTGGCACCACCACCAGGCGCCCCAGACTCCGAAGATGGAAGTGGAGCTTGCCCCTGCTTCTCCTCCAGAAGCCTGAGCCGCCTTAGCGATGCCTTCCAGAGACCGAGCATCGAGTCGAAGACATCAAGGGATGCATCCAGGGTCACTATCCCGTTCTTGATGCCCATCGACACGGTCTTCTGCTTCGCGACCGCGGCGGACATGTCGAGGAGAGTGTCCCGCATCCTCTGCAGTTCCTCCTCGACCTTATCCTGAGCAATAGCCACGTTCCTTTCATCCGGCGAAACTACCGGAGACGGAGCTCGAACCGTTCTTGGCTTTGGGGTATTCCTCGAGCTGGCTGAATCCGTGGAAGCCAGCGCGACCACAGGAGAATAGGCCGGTGGTGGGGACCTCGCTACTAAGCTACTCCTTCGAAAAATGGAGGCAGTACTGGCGCTAGGAGGAGGGAGTTCTGGAAACTCCCTCATATCGTTGCCAATGTTGATGTTGTCGTTGTTTTTAGGGGTTGCCATACTTTAGTTTAACCAGCGCATCGCACGACGAGGGTGAACCCGGAATTGGCCAGGCGAGGGTATACCCAAGTAGACCTCCTGGGAGGATAAAACCTGCTCCTGATTGGTCGAGAGCCGGTCACGTGACCGATGACGTCATCAAGATGGCGGCGCCCACGTGGCTGACCACGTTTTCTAACCTCACTTTTGACCACGTTTTTTCCCGCGCTTTTTCCAAGACGGCGGCGTCCACATGGACGACCACGTGTTCTAACCTCACTTTTGACCACGTGTTTTAGCCACGTGGTTTTTCCCGCGCTTTTTTCAAGATGGTGGCGCCCACATGGCTGACCACGTTTTCTAACCTCACTTTTGACCACGTTTTTTCCCGCGCTTTTTCCAAGACGGCGGCGTCCACATGGACGACCACGTGTTCTAACCTCACTTCTGACCACGTGTTTTTTCCCGCGCTTTTCCAAGATGGCGGCACCCACGTGGCGGTAAACTTTTTTTTGACCATGTGATTCAAGATTGTGACTCCTAACCTCACTTCTGACCACGTGTACTAACCTAACCTTCCAACACGTGTTTGTGACACTCCATGTGGCGGGAAATTCAAATTTCACCGTTGACCACATGTTCTAACTTCACTTTCAAGATGACAGCTTACTGTTATCAATCAAAGTTATATATGAATATAAAACTACACTGTATTTCTGGCTAACATTGCCAACCTATTTTACGTCTGAAAGTCACACTTTTCAAGACTTTGATACTGTTTCCATATTACTGTGCCACCATACTTAAATCTTGTAAAAATGCAGCGGGGGTGCCGGGTTTAGAACTCTGTTCTTTTTGTTGGCGCGCCTGTCGCGCTAACCATTTAGCCACCACGCTGTTTAATAATAGTACTACTATTCCGTCATATTGTGACTTCCTAAAATAGAGACCATTCAATATTTCTTGAAAAAATAGGAATATCCCGTTAGTCAATTATCACACTCATCTAATGTCAAACTAAGTGACTACGTTAAAACTAGATAGGATAAATGAAAACAGTGTACATAGTGGATACTACATAGTGGTTTATTTGATATTTCTTCCCTTAAAGATTGACACATTTGGAGATTGATATATTCGGTAAGGAACCCTGGCTCCCGGTTACATGCAGCTTGTATCCGTCCCGGGCGATCGTCTCAAGGTCGATGTCCTCCAAGGCTTCGGAGTATTTGTTGGGCAGGAATACGGAATATATGACGCCACCGTCACCCTGGATGTCTAGGACGACAGCCATCTTCCCGAAGCGTGTTGAAACTCTGCGAACTCCAACGACTGGCGCCTCAGGACGACCGACGAGATCCCTGAGTTGGATGGTCTCGGGACTCTTACTGAGAGCGGCAAGTTTAGCGTCCAGGGACATTATCTGTAAGCAAAGAACAAACCAAATTAAAAACGAATCACTCTAAATATTAATACACACACAAATCAAGAAAGCACTGAAGAAAGCACAACTGTATAAATATTAAGATACCATTATTCCAATACAGTTTTAAAAGCGTTAATACCAAGAGTGTTAATGAGCTTCCAAAATATGAATCATGCATAATTACTAAATATATTTTCACTTACTGTTTGAAAGTGTCTTCGTGGAGCAGGTATGAAGAGCAGAAGGACCAGCGTCTGAAGTGGCGGAAGGATCAGGACTGAACAGGCTGAAGCTGTGGAGCACACTGAAGCCTGATGTAGGCAGCCGCAGTTATATCCCCATCTCCCCCTCCACTGTTGTAAACCGGTATCTCATCCGGGGTCAAGAGGATGGTTACGTAATTAAGTGATTAAAGATGCGGGAAGGTTTAATGAGTACTCACTATTGCTATCAATTGGATTTCCTATCTGTTCTAAGGTCACAAGGGTAAGTAATAACGAACGGAAGTTTTTGAAAATAAACTACAAATTAAAAACAATTATAACCAAACCTACTATTGATGGACGTTACTAATATTCAAAAAAACAATTGTTGCCGCCCCAGGATCGTACTCCTGCAGACAGGACACCTACATACTTGTAGGGCACATGCTCGACAGAACACATGACTACAAGGTTTAAGGACCACAGTAGGTCTCCTGTCCATGCATACTCTGCAAGGCTCAGGGGGTGAAAATTCGTCAACTGGGGAGGTCGACATGCTAGGGTAATTGTAATTGTTTACACCTTGGCCCTCAGCCAATTGCGACATGATCTCGCTATCTACACCAAGAGGGTGGGACAGACGTTCGAATAAGTCGGTCCAGATCGTCGGAGTTAGGGCAAGCCTTTCTTGGTCGTTACTCTCAACGAAAAAATAGGTCAACATCCCTAAAGCCCCAGCCAATCTCCCAATCCAATCCATCAGCAGGTTGACTGCCTCTTGAGACTGCCATGGTGGGAAAATTGCAGCCTCACTCTAAAAATAAAAAAAGAAACTTAACAATCTTGATTTGAAAGCCTAATCATAGACATGAGACAGTTATCAAAATGTATATATATACATATATAAATACACGTATGTTTGCCGAGGATTACACTTACACGAAACAAGTCATCAACCCGTGTACTTCCAGATCGAAGAGACTCTCCCAGCGTTGTTTCACCGGAATACACATCATCAGTCTGACGCAGACACAGGTGGCAAAGGCTCCATCTACACAAGCGGTTTCTGACCTCATGCGTTGCGACATCCCTCACAGCCCTTTGCAGTGTAACTAGCGCTGCATTGTAAACGTCATCAGTCTAAACAACAAAAAAAAAACAAAGAGTAATTCTGTCAAGAGAAAAGTTCCTTCAGTAAAGAGAGCAATAATAATAATAAACCAACCATGAGTAACAGACCATGAATAAATAACTAAATTCCTAAGAACTACTTACTGGAGGCATGCGGTCGAAAAGCCTCCGTCGAGACTGTCTAGCCGTAAATCCGAGGGGGTCAGGAGACATATTCTGGAGTCTGGTATACACCCTTCTCCGTGGAGTGGATGCAACGACATTCTGAACCCTCTGTAACGGTGTCTCGGGTCGTGACCTGGAGGATGGTCCATCAGTAGGCTGATTACTAATCTAAAACAAGGAACACAATTATTACTACTGCATATTTAACACAAAATAGGGTACAAAGGTATACGATATACATCCTTACTACGTTTCACAACTTACATTGTTATAGGTATGTCCTCTGGCCTCACTGACGCCCCTTGCTTCTGGTGAAGCGAATAGGTCTGGAGATGGTGGTCTGACTGGTCGAGGCCGAATAACTCCTCCTGAAGCTACACCGTCACGGCAATTCGACCCTCGGACAGGGAAGGCAAATGGATATGGAGATGAGGAACTAATTCCTTCCTGATGCTGCTGTTGCTGCTGCTGCTGCTGCTGCTGCTGTTGCTGGTGGTGCCGTCCCTCCACCCTTTGCACCGCCAGCAAAAAGTCGTCATCGTCCGACGAGTTGCTCATGATTCTCAAACCCTGAAAATAAGGTTAATAATTAAAAACACATATAAATCCCAATAAACATACACACACACACACATATACTTACATAATTCTCTGGGGGTGAAGCTGTTACATAACCTACAAACATGAACAAAACAACAGACGTGGCGAGCATGTTGTACGATATGACTATTGCTCCCCGTCGGCCTGTATTTATATGAACGTTATCATCACTGCCTTTATCAATAGTGCTCGACCTTTATGACCCAAGTTCCCACACCACAGTAGGCCATATCGGCCAGGCTGTACGGGCCCCAGTGCGCTCTTTTTGGTAATCCAGAGCATCACCAGTAGTCCTAACCTCTGGAGTAAGGGGCCCCATCCATCGCCCACTTACGGTGGTAGCCACTCCATAACAAACTGCTACCTCCCATGACCCTGGTTTCCACACCACAGTAGACCATATCAGTCAGGCTGTAAGGGTCTCGGCGCGTTCTTTTTGGTTACCCAGAGCATCACCAGTAGTCCTAACCTCTGGGGTAAGGGGCCCCAACATCGCCCACTTACGGTGATAGCCAAACCAAGGCAAATCGCTATCCCCCTTTCACACAGAGTTTACAATAATATTTAAAACCTCCACAAGCCCGTTCAAGCCATCACGGGGTTGCTCTCAACCGAATGCCGAGCACCCCCGCCCCTTTACTAATCACCCGTTGAGGTATACTACTTACAAGCTATTTAAAGACCACTTAAAGTCCGTTCAAGTCATCACGAAGGAGCCCTCAACTGAATGCCGAGCACCCCCGCCCCTTTACTAATCACCCTCGGTGGTATACTATGCACAATTATTTACAACCTCCTCAGAGGTATACTACTTACAACTATTTACAACCTCCAAAAGTCCGTTCAAGCCATCACGGGATTGCCCTCAACCGAATGCCGAGCGCCCCCGCCCCTTTACTAATCACTCGCGGAGGTCTATTCGTTTTCCAAGTACTTGTGATCAGTTAGAAATTTACCGCTTACATTCTGATACAATGCAATATTGTCCCAATCGACTTTATCAGAAAAATCATGAATAAACTGTTCAGACAGAAACTGATATCTGCTCAGTACTTCCCAGGCTGTAGCATCAAATCCGGGAGCCATTTCCCTGAGGAACGATTCAGAAAACAGTTTTCTTCTCAAAATTCTAGACCAGGTAACTCTGTGAAAGTACATTCTCAACATGTCTAGAGAAAAATCATAGTTTTCCGACAGCAAATTCCAATCCATGTACCGGTCAAATTTAATAATAAAACTGTCAGTCAAAACGCCTTCTGGAGCTTTGTGCTCCCGTGAAAGTAACTGCCACGTGGTCTCCATTGCAAATGATTAAATTTTAATTATGTTCTCAGTTTTAAAGATTATGCTGAAAGGACTTTGCACTGCGCAGTGCGCAGTAAGCATCAGGATTATTATGATGTTGTGGGAGCAAACAGTGTACACTACAGGGTTCACCGTGATCCCAAGTAATTTCCCTGACATCATGGTGAAATTCCCGCAGGAATTCAGCCTTTTCAAGACCCTTGGTGTATATCACTCTGAAAGGTTTACACAAATCACGTATGATCCGTTCATTATACTTGACACCATCGTCATCCCATTTTATACGATGAAAATGGCGTGAAAGCCATCGTGCGGTGCGTCGCATTTTTGCATTTAAATGGTAAAAACTGTAAGGTGCTTTGAATACGATCTGACTTTGAAGGTTTTTACCAACCACCGCCAACTCTTTGACAATAAACCGGTTATTGTTGTCCTTGAACCCTTGAAATTCCACTATCGCCACCATTTGCAATTATAACCTCGTCCAATAACCTGTCAGCAACGAGGCAAGGTAGTTCTACAGGTTTCGACACGTCTTCCGAGCCACTATTAATTCTGTTAATGTATTCCTGGATCAAAAGTTCGTTGTAAAACAGTTCGTTAATATCCCTGTGTACGATAGGGAGGACACTCACAAACTGAGACCATTCGTTCCGATTTAGAGTTAAAGTATGCTCTCCGTCATAGAGGAATGCGCAAGATTTACCAAAAACATTCTTCACCTTTATATCCTCCCCTCCATCGAGACGCCAATAGAACTTGGTTTGATTCTCCAAAGCGGTTTTTATGTCATTAAATTGCACAGAAAATTGTTTAAAAGTGTCTAGTGGCCAGTATACAGTCCCTTTATGCCCCTTGAACAAAACTCCCAGACTATTGCCTCTGTTTTTTAAAAATACCGACAATTAAACACTTTGTCAGCTCGGAATTTAGAAAATGAACAGTCTTTAGAAAAATACCGGTCTTTACGTCAATAGGTTCCTTACGCCGCTTAAAGCGGATAAGGTCCATATCCATACTTACCTCTTCTCCTAGAACCTCTGACGATACATCCGCACTGGTCGGCTCCATGTCTGCAACTGAAGGATCTGCACGAGTTTAATTAGTATACTGTGTCATACCCCTCAGGGCAGCTGTTTTCCCCCTCCTCCTCCTCCATTTTGATTGTTGGTGAGTCATTATACCCTAAAGTAATCAGTACCCGGGTTACATCATCATTCACGTCTACCTCTACAACTAAACGAGTTTTCAGTTCAAAAGTTTTAAATTCACAAGTTCCGTCTTGTTTACAAAGATACAAATTTACACGGCTAAACCGTTGGTGATAAGTTACTAGATTAAGGAGCTTCTCTGGAACACAACAATCGCAAAAGTCTGAGCCTGAAATAGTTTGGATTTTGAAACTGTCAAATTTCCCGTTCGGTTTGATGTCGATTCTTTTACCACCACCACTACGATCCCATTTTACCATTTCTCTACAATGTCTCCCGCCTTTTGAAAACGCAACGGTCACTTCAGCCACCTTATTCGCTACATATTCCCTACATGCCCTAAAATTACGTCTGAGAACCTCCACGGACGGATCCATCATGACGACTGAGACCTAACCCACCTTCTAGTTTACTCTTTTTTGCTTCAGGCTCCTCCTCCTCCCCCTCCTCCTCATCATCGTCATCAGAAGTCTCCTCCTCCTCATCAGAAGTGTTATCGTATTTAGGGTTTCTGAATTTAATCACCACGTATTCTACATCATCTTTGTTAAATTCTCTAGATTCCGAGAGGCTAGTATAAGGACGTTCCGTCTCATCCCACTCGTCCTCAAGCCAAAAGGATTCGCGTTCATGCCACCCGTCCTTGGTGTAAACGTAGACATCCAGTTTGTTATACTTTAAAAAAGATTTACTTTTTTGGAGAATCTGTTCCGACGAGAGTCCACTAAGAGTCATTGCCTCACTGTCCATAAATTCAAACTCAATTCTGTCAAATCTCCCGTTAGATTTCACTTCCAACTTCAATGGCTCCCCGTCAAAATCTATTTTACGAACAAGTCTCCCATTCCTCAAAAGATTTATACAAATCCAACCTACCTCCCCATACTCCTCCGAGCAGACCGAAGATACATCATCACCGCACGGACCCATGTTAAAGACTGATTAATGTTTAGTCATCGCTATACCTTTATTACCACCCCACCACATCTTCCCCTTCCCTCCTTGACTTACATAACCTTTTTCACGGTCCCCGTGAGTAAAGTGTAAACTAGGTGGGAGTCGTGTAAAATGAGACAATAAGCTGCAGTATTGGCGGAAAATTTGTCCTTAGCTTCAAACTCTAACCTTACATCTACAGGTCCCGACTTGATTGTGTCATTTTGTTTTGAACAGTCGATAACGTATAGTGTTGTCTTGTCTTTAAACGTATCCAAATCCACACCAGGGTACGTATCCCTGCCGTAATAGGATTTTTGAAACCGCGAAAACATTTCATAAAATATAGTCATATCACCGTGGATGTTATCATAAGGATAGTATTGAGAGTTTAGGTACAGTTTTACATTGGAAAGAGCACAACTATCGAAGCAGGACATATCTGTGTTGAATTTATGTTTTTTGTCTGTCTGGAAGGCCAGTACAACGTACCGGGGTTTTTCCAGCTGAGAAGTTGTTTTAACAGTCCAAGACTGGCGAGTGTTGTTTTCCGGTAGAGAAGGGTATTCGTGAAGTTCCCAAGACCGGAAGGGTATTTGCACAGATGTATCCTTCTCAATCATTCGCAAAAGTTTTAAACGATATGTATCAGTGACCGAGACGTGAGGAAGCCGCCAGTACACACTGCTTATCTCTATGGTGCAAGAGGTCGCGTCAGCGGATGTGATAGCGTCGAGGTCAGAAGCTGACCTTAGCAAGATAAGCTCTTGTTTGACGTTCACCAAGACCCGTTTGTAATCTTCAGCAAAACCGAGCAACATTCTCAACGGAACAGAAAATGTAAACTCTTTTCCCGCTTTTAGTGTTTTCCCCGCTCCTAGCCAACAGGCGTTTTTCAAACTATCCTTTTCAACATCACGCACGGAAAGAAGTCCTTTTATGGTAGTAGCGATCCCTGGATTTTTGGTATGGTCCACCTCAATCCCTCCAATCTCATACCTGATGTCGTCAAATAGATACGCTACTGCGTTGTTGACAAATGAAATGTCGGCATCGGTACCTCCCGCCTTTTTACCAGTTATTTTCCCAGTTATATGTAATGTACTTTCAAAGGGAGCGGTTATAATATCCTGCTGACTAACTGCGATTCTGATTTCATCGTTATTTGTATACGTACATGAGGCATACGGCTTGTAAGTGTGATACTCATATCCTGTAACGGTATTTTCATACTCAGCGGCGCTTTCTATAGCGAACATTTTGCACTTTGAATCCAAGTGATTCTAAAAACTTTACACTAGACGATGTTAACCGTTCCGTTCCCTTTTGGGTAATGAGAGGTGTTAGGTCTGTCGAATTCCTAAATACCAGGCCCATCCTGACGCTTTTTTAAGTGTAACCTTAACGATACTACCTCGTTTCTAAAATTCACCAGATCTCCGTCTTGATCACTGAGCTGAACGGAAATTGTACTTACTCTCTGGACGTTCACAGGTAAATAAATAATAGGATTTGGAATTACGATGATTTTATACCCCGGTTCAACGGTAGGGTAAAACTCGTGTATAGTATGTCCTTCTACACCGTTGAGAAACGATCGTGCAATATTACATTCGACCCTGATCGAATTGACTTTTATTATATTTATAGTGTTTGGTGAAACATGTAGTTGGTCCTTGGGGTACATTTTCTTATCAAACCCCAATAGCGAAGCTACTGATTTTTCCTTTTCAAAGTGTACATCCTCCTCACATTTCATCTCGGCCTTCAATGTATTGTTATTAGCATGTAATCTAAAATGTACGTGTTTTTTTATTTCCTCCTGGAGGTTTTCAATTTCATACGATCCCTCGGGGATGGTTATTTCGTGATCGTCTCCATAGTAAAACTTGTCATTTACATCTTTCTCAATGTTTGGTATCGAATTGTACGTTGATAGGTCCACTAAACCTATTTCCCAGTCACCTCCACTGAGCTCAAGAGGCGGGAAGACCTCACAGCTAATGGTAGAACCGGTGCCGCTAAGACAAAACATTGGTTAGGAACTCTAGACACAAATGTCCGCAAATAACTGAGTTGAAATTTTGACGTCTATCATAGTTATACTTAATATCGGCTGACGTTCCAAGATACCTGGTGATTTCAACAGGTGGCCGAAGGTTGCCAAAACTGTCAAAATAAAACACCTTATCCCCACGCTTCATATAACATACCCAGTGCGTTCCGCTGCCCCTATTCGAGTCTAGATTAACTATAGCCGATTCGTATTTCCTGGGCGTACCAGGTAATGTGTCCCGCATAAATACTCCTCTAAAGTGAGGCACATTAAGCTGGGTAGCGTAATACTGCAGTTCATAGTTAGTAAGTGGTTTTAGTGGGATTGACGTTTTTTTTTAGTGATTCTCTTCCTTTTCCTCTTTCCAGCGCCTCTCTTCGGATACGGTCTCAAGTACAGACCTTTACCTTTGGCAGGTTTTACACGTTTTACACGACGTCGCCTTCTACCGCCTCCAAATTTTGTTTTCGCCTTCATCGCTGTTGTAACGGTCCAGGCGGCTGCTTTTTCCCCCAAAGATGCGTCTGATGCTTTGACTCTTTGCCAAGCCCTTTCTGCGAGCTCTTTGTCAGCTTGTTGTCTTCGCCCCGCGTCTTTAAAACTCGAGTACGCTATATAGTGAATTTTACACGCTTCGTCCAAGGGATTTACACCTTTATCACCTCTCGCTAATCGCTTCTTCAACCTAGTTCCGGGTCCACAGTAATTATAACCAGGTATGTGCAATTCAATAGGAAGCAAATCGATTGCTTTGTTAACAACTGAACCGATAATACCACCTCCTGCAACAATAGCTAACTTTCGACTGTTTGATGTTGTTTTACGTTTAACCATTTTATAAGTGACTGATTTACCAAGAGTATTCACTATTAAATAGATCATCCCAGCTGGACTCTAACACTCTGCTTTTCCACTGTTCAGGAGGAACAAGTCTATTCCTCGCTTTAGTGTTAATATTTTTGTAAATGGCATAGCCGAGTTCACCTAAGGCCGTTTTGAGATACCTTTTACTTATTGCGTCATCCATGTCCTGAGGTTTAGCGAGATTAGATATTCTACGAGTGCCCGCATCATATGTGCCGTCTGTTGATTTAGGGTTGTCACTGTAACCTATGGATTTGACCAAGGAATTTGATCTTAAGTATTCAAGATTAATAGCATCTGAGATATCCTCAGGAGGCCCTACCATTATCAGTCTATGACCCGAACAATTATAACCTTTTTTGACTTTAACCAGTGCATGAGAGGTTAGGTAACCCATGTTTACAGCATCCCCGTCATTCATAGGCCTGCCAACTCGTGTCAGACGTTTGTTACCAAAATCCCAATTTCCATCTTTTTTCCCAGGTGTTTCATTTTTTATATAGCCTAAATTTACAGCATCTCCGGCGAATACTGGAGGTCCTAAATCCTGTAACCTGTATTGGTGAAATGAATAACTATCTACTAATTTAACGGGTGATTCTGAGTCAAAATACCCCTTGGTGACTACATCGTCAGGATTTAACGGATTACCGGTATTACCAATTCGTTTATGTTGAGCATCAAACAGCTTGTCACTGTTCAATTTCATACACGAACTTAAGTGTGTCTGTAGAGTTTTTAAATTGGCACCATCCGTTTCAAGCAAAGGGTCCGACACGTTAGCTAACCTCTTGTTTTCCATATCGTAGCCACCATCTTCTGTCAGTTTGAAACCCTCACCTTTAGGACCTCGCAATCTTTCCCTCGCCGTGTGACGACCAAATTTGTCTATGGTCATCCCCGTGTACCTGTAACGACCGAATTTGTCTACGTTCATTTTAACAATGCCTGAAACCTCTTGTTACCCGATCCTTTTATAAATCCACCTTCACGTAGCTCTTCAATAATGTTTAACATTTCATTGGTATGCGAAGTGTTGCCTGTATCTGCGGACATGGTAATCAAACGTAGGCGATCAACAAGTTCGTTCGGATCGTCCCAATGAACAATATCACGCGAACTTGTAGATTTCCACTGCATTCCTGATCCTTTTTTCGTAGTAGCAGGAAACAGTTTGGCAATAACCCCCCTGTATTTTAGTGATGAATTCCTGTTAACATGTCCATGAGGATTGTAATCTTTCATATGCGCGTTAGTTTTCAACAGAATATCTCTGTAAGCCCTTAGATCTTCCGTGGTGTACTCGTCTTCATCCGGTATTCTTTTAAATAATAATTCATAAAGTCCGTCTGTGCCCTTGTACCGGATGCCTCCTATTTTAATATACCCGTCATCATCAAACTCTAGCTCTTTATCGCCAACCATAAGTGTATCTCCATTCTCGTACCTCGGGCCGTATAAGTGATCAATTTTTTGTTCTTTACCCGAACGATCTTTCATAAACATTTCCATGTACTTTCTGGTTGTGGGATGTTGAAAATGGGTATTTATAAAGAATGAGACGGTCTCTCTGCCAGAAGGTGTAGATAGTATGGTGTCAAGACGGGTACTGGCAGTCTCACTTGTCGGTGTTATTCTAGGTGACGGTACAGGTGACTCATATTCACCATCATCTTCCTCTTCCTTCAATTCTAATTCTTCTTCTTCTTTTTTCGGTTCCAATAGTGACTCTTTTTTGGGAGTGATATTGTTTTTTTTTATCTCTGTAATTATTGGTTTGTATTTCTTCTCGAAAAATCTTTCACTCTCAACAACCCCTGTCTTAAAACTGTTATACTTACGTCGAATAGCTTCCTTAAGCTCAGCTATACGTAAAGTAAGATGTTTCTTGGTCGGCTTCATGATCAATAATGTCTTTATGTCTACTTGTAAATTAATTAATAGCTTACGGTAGCTCTACCTGTCTGAAAAAACATGGCACGCTTCTTATGTTTACGAACATATTTAATTACGTCCAGAAGTGAAACCCCCGCAGCAAGGTCCAATCCTCTATAGTACCTACGTTCTCTAACGTCGAACCATGGAATCACGTATTTATGTGTATAGCTTTTAAATACCCACGCTCTTTTAACATCGTCCCTCCATTCTGACACGTGAGTCACAATGTACTTGTCATTTTCCACAGTTTTATTCATATACTTCCTTAACATCGCCATAGGTTTGTCATGGCGTCTATTATACATCAAATATGAATTCAAGAGCCAGAATTCACACGGGTTTGTACCTGTAAACGTCCGCCATTGTTCAAACAACTTTTTATTTGTTACATTATATACACCTTTATTTAAAGTTATACCGAACCTCTCACACTGTGACGAGACTGTCGGTAAGGCTTCCCTGAGAAACTCTACAGTGTACAACCCCTGACAATAGTTGTTGACAGCAGCGAAAGGTTTTCCCCGTGGCCCTGTTGGTGTACCGTCAGGAATGGGACCCCAGGCAGTGTTGTAACTAATATCGATATAACAGTTCAGTGATAAAGCAGTTCTGTAAATCTCCAGCGGCGGTCTAATTGGTATAGTTCTTTCGGTCAACACAATGCATCTTGAGGCGTGCGGTATCTTACAACCATACTCCAACATTCTCAAAACAATCTGAGCAAAATGTATACTCCCGTGCTGGTTACGCAAGGGGAGAACATTGCCAAATATATCCGGAAAGGGTCTAAATCTAGAGATCAAGTTTTGAGGGTCCCTCACGGTAGAGTTGTTCATGTCCTCGTGATAAATCACCAATTCCAACGGAATGTTCTTATCGTCGCATTTGTTTAAAAAATTATCCCATACTTCCCGATTATAAGTTCTTTCACTAGCTGAAATCATTAGCAAAACTACTGGCGGTATAAAGGTAGTAACTGCTGGCTTTTTGTGTCTCCAACACCTCCTATTGAGCGGATGACCGTGATCACCCTTCCTACTGCAATAGTTTCCACAAAATCTCTTTTTGTCTTTGTAATATAACGTGCACAAATTTGACTTGACATTGTGCAGTCTTCTATTGAACCCCCTCAGATCGTTGTACGTGTAGATACGTACCATTATAAGTCTTGGACAAAACTGTCTAGTCCCATACGATACCTCCCTTTTTCAATATCACTATCCTTGTCTATGGTAACGAATCCGTGGTTATTCTTCCACGCTACGCTGCATAACTGCTTAAACTTTTCAAATGTCATATCCGTATTAACATGATCATAGTATATGTGCCGAAGGTTCATATCATCTTGTTTAAATATTATCAAAAAGTTACAATTGTCCCTAATTAGTTGTTTAGGTATACGACTGTACGTCTGTCCCAGGTAAAATGTGTCTATATCTTTATGACGGGCCATGGTAAAATAACTCCTAATGTTATCGTGTTTTTCACACGCAATATCGTCAAAAATCATAATAGAATTGGATTTCGCCTCGCTAGGAGGTGGAATCTGAGAATTTTCATCAAACGCAAAGTAGCCCATCTCTTTAGGCATAGTCTTGGCCAACAACTTGTATTTAGGTTGATATAGAGATTTAGAAAACACATACACATTACGAAACCTGAGTCCGTTAGTGTCAAAGAGTAAGTTGAAAAGAACGTTTGTTTTTCCACAATTTGACGGTCCACATATAATACAACGTATGGTGTTTGGCAGCAGAGGTCCGTGCCTTCTCTCCGTACTCATACCTGTACCGACAAACGAATCAAAGTTTTCTATAGGCAACTGTGAAGTGTGTTTGATAATACGCATCTTGTCTAAGAGTGATGGAAAATGATAATTGTATATTTATTTTATAGAGTTTTTATGTACCCACGAGTCGTGTGTTTTATCAAAACCGAGCCATCGAACAAGGACCCTGTCCCCCTTCCGTCTCAACACTTTTTCCACCAAGTAAACATCACCGGTTTTTGACAAACTAATTTCATGCTCGTAAAAACCCCCTTTCAGTATTTCACCATTGTAGTCTTGTAATATGTATGTTGTTGGTTTAGTCGGTTTAACAGCAAACACTGTAAAAACCTCATTGGTCCAATTTGGTAAATAGCCTTTGGTAAAAACTCGCTTGTGTTTACTTATTCTGACACTGTCACCTACCTTTAACTTAGGCTTATACTTTACAGACTTAGTCTTATTGATCCTAGCCAGGATATCTTTGACGTGTTTTTGTTTAACATCTTTAGGTTTCATCCCTATTGTTCTATGTTTTGTGTTATTGTAAGATTTTAAAATGTCTGGTAAAAGGTTTAACCATTCGTGTGTACCTCTAGCTGTGAACAGTTTCCACATACGTGTCTTTAGAGTTCGATTAAATCTCTCAACTATACTGGCTTTAAGTTCCGAATATGTAGAGTAATGGTTTATTTTGTACTCTTTAATAACCTTGGCTACGTATTGATTAAACCATTCCGTACCATCGTCAGTTTGAAAGTTTTTCATTTTGTGTTTCGCGAGTATAGGTTCTAAAGCTTTGGCCACCTCAGGCCCTGTCTTGTTTTTTAGCGGGATTGCGAATGCATATTTAGTCAGGCAATTTATTATCGTCATTATGTACCTGTACCCTTTATTCAATTTCGCATAAGGTTGCATTTCAACTAAATCCGCCTGATAAAGGTCCTTAATACCTTTCAAAGCCACCCTACGTCTAGGGAAATTTTTACGCGCCTGTTTGTGCAGTTCATCAGCTATTGTCTTCCTGACATCCATTTTTACACTGGTAATTTACAGGGGATTTTTACTTTTTTATTTTGACCCCCCGGGATTCTGCGGCCCCTCCACTGCCGCAGATGCGTGACGGCCTCCAAAAACAAACTAGTTGCCGTCTCCGCCCCCCTGGTATTATGCGAGGATCACCGGCAAGACCGGCAAACCCTACATAATACCCACACAGCCCCTGCCTTCGCTGTGTGCAGTGGTGAGCTACCTCACCTCCCTTCTGACCTTAGGGGCCGCCAGCAACCATCGTGGCCGACGACCATTTTTTCTTTTGTCGCCTAAGGTCAGGTATTTCCGCAATAGAGACACTACCAACACCACGTTTCATCCGGAATACATTCACACATATAGAGCCGTTCAAAGGAGCCACTCAGGTGTGAAGCTGAGTGACTCAATTTACTAAGCCCTCAGACAAGCTGTGGGAATCGAGGGGAACCATATTTTTCCGGTCTTACACCCTCCAACGTTTTGATAGGGAACGGCCCAAACCCTGGTCTTGTTACTATCTAAGGTCGACCTGATTTATCTTAGAAAGCATTTTTAATGGCATTTTTAAGTCTGCCTTCACGTAGATGATTCTCCACAGCCAAGGAACATTCGAGTAAGTCACCCTACTCTACTGGACCTTTACAAACACTCATTCCTGTGAAACGTAGTGGTGGTAATAGTCTCGGCAAGTTTTTGTGACACAGTTCTTTGTCCGAGGAGTGAATTAAAGTTTTGTAATGCTCTAACGAATTTGGAAACGGGACACATTCACATAAGGTTGAAACGGGTAAATAGTAAGTGGATTCGTCCCCATTATTCAACCATTCAACAAGTAAGTTGTACTCACGTTCAATGAAGTAATCTAAAATTAACGGGGGTAAATTTAGGTATTTAAAGTCAAGCACACAATAGATAAGTCCCTCATCGTGAATACGAAGGGTGCACATTTCGAACAAGGATTTTACTTTGGACATGATTACAATTTGGATATACAAAATTTTGAATTTAAGTTATAAAATACAGTTTTGAATTGAGACAGAGAGAACAATGAAGGGACTGTGCAATTACAAAACCAAGGTCCGCTAAAAGTAGTCCAGCGAGTACCGTTGATGTACCAGAAATAGAAATGTTCTACAAAGTGATCTAAAATCGAGGGTGGTAAACCAAGACACTTTAGATCTTGAACGCACTCAATATTTAAGAAAATATGGTTAACACAAATTTCAAATAGAGAAGTAATGTGCGACATTGAGAGGTTAAACAAGAGCACGTTATATATAAAAGACCAGACTGATAAACGAGTGCTCTGTTATCGGTACCCCCACTTGTTCGCTCTCCACGTCATTGGATAAGTAATTTAGTGGTTTTACGCTGGAATGGTAAAAGAACTGGAGAAGAGGATAACGTGGCGGGATTAGAATTGCCTTCGCTGTTTGGAGAAGCCAAAAGGTAAGGTGTCGTACTTACCCTCGTGACGTCTCTTTGGTCCTGTGACTCTGAAAAATTTGGTCTCTTTTGTGGTGATGATGTTTTTGTCTTTGGTTCTCCTAATTCTACTCTCTGATGTTTCAACAGGTAGTTTTGTCTCACTAAGAATCATTTTTTTCAGTTGTTCAAAGTTCAACTGTTTTGAGGTGTTCAAATTAAGTGTTAAACCTTTGATTTTGCATACCTCTACAAGTTTGTTTTTGTTTGTTGAAAACACCAAATACGCGTAGGTCTTGGGACCACCGGACACAAACTCCACAATATATGAGCCCGGACCGTATTCGCTGGCTAACTCATCGGTCATATCCCCCAAATAGTCACCGGTAGGAATCCTGTACAACCCGTTTTTGTAGATGTAGAGGACCGAGTCGGTGTCATAATAGAGGACCTGACCGCCGAGAGCTTCAAGGTGTTCGTAGAGCTTGAGTCGTGCTTGTGCCGTGGTAAAAGCCGCCAGGACTACGTTTACCGTTCGCAGTGACTCTCCTACTTCATCGATATTTTGCCAATTAACAAGGAGTACTTCCTCGTTCAATTCCCTGATCGTATTTACTTGAATTCCTGGCGTTGTCATCAATGCGAAAAAGTCCTTAGGGTCTCTAATCAGCGACGCTTTTGTCTGGTTTTCCCTCTGGCCAAACTTGCCCCAGAACGAATTTAGCATCAATTTGGCTAGAGATCTTAACCCGCTGTTCTTATCAATCTTGGTGGGGTCCAGACTTATTCCTTCATGGTCAAAGTATTCTTTTACATACCTGTCCTTGTCTTCCTGCGTCACACACCATGCAGGATACCCTGATGCCTCTTGCTTGATCTTTAAAAATTTATTTATAAAGTCAGTGAAGAGCCCTCCGTTATCATATGTCGCCATCTTGTATTCCCACATCTCATACATATCCAGAATCACATATCCTTTGTCTACCGCCTTTCTCAACTCATCCATGGTCCACGTACCGGTCAGAGCTCTTTCGTCACTGCTGTGCTGACAGTCTTCTTGGTTCATCTGTTCCCCACATTTTTTACACAGTAAGAACATCAGTTTGTTGTTCATTCTTGTTGGGAGCACAGGGTGATACAGGTCAAGCGGTGGTAGAACTTTAAATTTTAAGATACCGTTTACGTCCAGTCCAAGCTCTCGGCATACTCTGTCCCCTACATGTACAGTGGGGTGTCCTAGAGGGTAGTGACCTCTCTTGCAAACGTACGGGTACAATGAACATACATCTACGTATTGAATAGACTCTCCTTCTTCTTCTTCACATTTGTGATACGTTTTCGCGTTCCCCGTCCTTCCTCCGAAGAAAGCGTTACGAGGCTCTAGGGGGAGAGAATTCAAGATCGGTAGTGTGTTCAAGTACGTCAGATTGTTATCACGTTTAATTTTGTTGAACACACACTCCCACATCTCAACAATCTCATAGAGGGTTTCAGACAACTTTTGAATTTTGTTTTTAGTTCTTTCGTATCTGAGATGCAGGCTGTCTGAGGGGTCCTCCTTCAGAGGCTCCTCTCGTTTATAGGGGAAACATTTAGGGCAACCGTGGAAGTAACACCCTTGGAACTCGTAAACTCGTTCCCCATCAAATCCGTCAACTTTCATTCCGGCAATTTTGGCTTCTCTCCCCGGCCCAGCGTGTCGAATCGTTACATCTCGCTGGTCTTCCTCCCAAGTCAACCATTGCAGAGCAGCAGCCGACTGGTTGTCAACCATGCGATAACCGTTCTTTGGAATCAAGCCAATTGTGTTGGGTTTCAAAAAGTTACGTCTGAACGCTTTGTTACAAGCACTCGCGATCGTAACTGACTCAAGAAAAGGCTCTACCCTGCATTCCTGCAAGAAGAGCTTTCGAAACTTAATAAACGCTTGGGCTAAAATTTCCACGTCAGAAACACAGTACTCAATTATTTCTTTTTGGAAATCAAAGACGTAATTTTGACTCATCTGTTCACTGTGCCAGTTTTCAAAGTCCTCGTAGGTCTTTTTGAACATGGAATCGGGACAGTAAAACTCCATAGCAGGAATAGGACCAACGTAGTTTTGATTTTCAACTGTGTTGAACAGATGAGGGAAGTAACCTTTCTTTTTCTCCGGAGGAAGATCGAATGCTTTGGGGAGTTCAGACAGGGCCATCGGGAAATAGTTTAGTGAATCTATGAAGCGTACATTGTCAAATTCCATCAGTATAACTTTTGTACCTCTCATTATAAGTTCAGGAGTGAATTTAGTTTGTTCAATGACGTATTTAAGAATAAATTGAAAATCGAACCCCTGACCATTGTGGGCAATCACGCAGACATTTTTGAATTTTTGGCGAGTTTCCATGATGTAATCAACAGATCTAGCCACTGGATCTTCTCTGAATATTCTTGTACGATTCACGCAAGTGTCACATTCATCGCCCTCAATACATTTCCAACAATACTGTTGCGAGACACATAGATTGACAATGTGAACTTTAGAATCAGGGTCAGTAGCCAGGGGTTCATCTTGACGTGTCTCCAAGTCGAAGAATACGTACACGGTCTTTGATTTTAGGGACTGATTTGTCCACCTTCATGAAACATTGGTGGTCAGGAGGCATGAAATCTCTACAGATTACACAGAACACCTCACCACAGACATGATCTGATTTCCTGTTTTTGAGATTGATAATTTTGTCACACTCCGAACATTTCCTGACAGTTTTGCAGCGCTCGGTCTTGTGAGCCAAGAAGCATATCTGGCTCTTATACTTCATGTTGCAATCTGTGCAAGATATCCCGCCGTTTTCTTCTACACAGGGTGGAGAGACAGTCTGACAGGCTGGGCAAATGTTGGTGCATCTGTGGTCCCCTTTGTTACTGTACGGTACATGGCAGGCTTCACAATAGTGTGTGCAGGCAAAGGCAGCAGTCAGTGATGTTATAACGTTGAAATGACCGTTATGAAACAACAAGTTGATTTTTTTCTGGGCATCAGGGTTGTTTCCTTCAAAATATACGTCTCGGCCTCTTCTATCGTAGTTGTACACAGTGATTTTGTATTTCTTGAGGTGGTCTTGGAATTTAATTAATTCTTGGATACCCGCCCCCTCCGCAGGTATCTCGACCCTAGCTTTCTGCATTAGTCTCTTCGCCTTGTTGATCTGCCTTTTACCTTTGTCCATTCGGATTAGATTGTATTCTTGGTTACCTTTCACCTTAGCCTTTGCCACTACGATTGCTCTAGGGAGACACAGATTGTCGGTGTTTTTTATAGCAATAATGCCCTTCCGTTTGCGACATTCTTCATTAAAAGTATTGAACCTACCTGGACGGATCCTACCAGTGCCTACAGGGAGGTTGACACGCGTGCACTCGACCTGGAAGGTGTCCGCTGAAGTGATAGAGTCGGCATTACTCTGGACAATGCCCCCGAAAATTTCCCAAAGGATGTCTCCATCAACCTCGGAAGCAGGTCGAAACGCTACATAGCCTGGTTCTTTATTTTTCAAATTTAGACTACGTAGGGTGAAACCTAGTTGATCCCCATCGGAAGCTTCGGCTTTCATTTTTTCAACCAGACTAGAAAACTGTTCTGAGCCAATCAAGTTCAGACACTCCTTCCGGAGGGCTGTTAAATTTGAAAGTGGTCCTAAGACCGTGCACTCTGAAACGCCTGACATACGTTTCACTGGTGTTAACAACATGGACAGGATTCATTTTGACAAAGAAAACGTACGATGAATTAGATTAAATAACTAAGTGAAATCAAATAAATTAGTAAAGACCTACTTACACGTTCACAATAAATCTAATAATCAGATAGAACTGGTTAAATGTGTATTGGTTGATTATTAATAAGTATAAACTAGCAAAATACTAAATAAATATGACTAAATATGACCACAAGTAGCCACAACGTCTTACCCACTCGAAAGCTGGTATGATAAAGAGAACTAGACTTTTTTACTAATCGTATATATAGGGTTGACCTTATAACATATACAACTAAGATATGCTGATGTTAATTAAATAAGGGGTTTCAGTATTACGTCAGTTGGTGCAATAAAATACCGCTATCACTATTAAACTTTAGACAGATAGCTGGTAAAGCTCTGACCTTTTAACCTATGATATTACTTATTAGCAATTATTATTATTATTTATTTCCTGTATCTTTTTTGTAAGAGCTGGTATAAGTATAAGTTCTAATTTTTCTATACGTTTTTTAAATCTCACCCTATCTCTTGCTACTTCCTCCCACACAGAGTGTCTATCCTCAACCTGTAACCAAACAACACCCGTTACGAGAGGTTTTGAAAACGATACACGCTTTCTCATTACGTTCTTAATTAACAACAAATGTTAAAGCTCTGATTACTTACCAAGAAACAGTCTTAACCTTAACGACCCTAGATAGATAAGACTAATTAACCACGAGTTGTTCACAAGTTGCGCATAAATAATGATTTTATTCTAACCTCAGTGACCCTATATAGATAAAACTAATCAGCCACAACTTTTCCACAAGTTGCGCATAAATAATGATTTTATTCTAACCTCAGTGATCCTAGATAGATAACTCTAGTGTTATCTTATTTGTTTGTAACAGACAGCGGACCGTGATGATTATGCACAGCTGTACAAAGACATCTGTAAACCAATTATTTGAAACGAGGTAAATATATTTTGAAATATAACAAGTATTATTACTACTAACCTGAGAGACACCAAGTAGTACAGACTGCACGAGCACAGAGCAAGAGACCACTTGAGAGCACCAGAGCACAGGACCAAGTGACTCGGCTTCGGAACGAAGGATCATTTATACCCGGCAGACATGGGTGGGGTTTGGGCGTTGCCCACGATGTTGAAGGGAAACGTGTCTCCTCCATCCGGCTCAAGGAACAAAGAAAATTTAGAGGTTACCGGAAGGTTGCCATCGAGGCTGAGGTCATCTTCAAGGTCAAGGTCACTTTCAAGGTCAAGGTCACTTTCAAGGTCAAGGTCACTTTCACGGTCACTTTCAAGGTCATGGTCACTTTCAAGGTCAAGGTCACTTTCAAGGTCACTTTCAATGTCAGGGTCACTTTCAAGGTCAGGGTCACTTTCAAGGTCAGTGTCACTTTCAAGGTCAAGGTCACTTTCAAGGTCAAGGTCACCTTCAAGGTCAAGGTCACTTTCAAGGTCAAGGTCACTTTCAAGGTCAAGGTCACCTTCAAGGTCAAGGTCACTTTCAAGGTCAAGGTCACTTTCAAGGTCAAGGTCGCTTTCAAGGTCAAGGTCACTTTGAAGGCAAACGTCTCTGGCAAGGAAGTCGCGACAAGGAAGTTACGATAAGGAAGTTCCTCGAAGGTAACATTTGGCGAGGTTGCAGACGAGGACGAGGATACGAGTAAGGATTATATAGCTGGCTGATACCGGTCTGTGCTATTCGTGTTCTGGCTATCTCCAGGTGGCATTCACAGTAAGTAGTCATAGTATATGAAACATCATGTGTGTTTGTGTGATCATTGTAGTTATTGTCATGACTTAGGCTAGTTACACTGGTACCAGTGTGTGCACCTAGGTTGGTAAACGGAAGGCTAGGACCGTATTGAATCACGTGGTCAAAAAAGGTTTCTCGCCACATGGGCGCCGCCATCTTGAAAAAGCGCGGGGAAAACCACGTGGTAAAAAGTTAGGTTAACACACGTGGTCAGAAGTGAGGTTAGAACACGTGGTCAGCCACGTGGGCGCCGCCGTCTTGGAAAAAGTGCGGGAAAAAACACGTGGTCAAAAGTGAGGTTAGAACACATGGTCAGCCACGTGGGCGCCGCCATCTTGATGACGTCATCGGTCACGTGACCGGCTCTCGACCAATCAGGAGCAGGTTTTATCCTCCCAGGAGGTCTACTACCCAGGGGGACGATGCCCCCACCCCAGTTCCCCGGGGACCCGACCTCCGTTTGCCGGCACCGGATTCCAGACGTGCCGGGGTTCACCGTGGCAGTGCAGAGCCCGACCTCTGCACCCACGCCGCACTCCCTGACCAGGGCCCGAAGGGGCTGGCTCCTGACACCCACTGAAGAGAACCCATCGGCAGTGCAAGCACACATCAGCCCCTGCGACACCAGGGACACTCCCAGGGACCCCCCAGTGGACACCGGTCGAAAGAAGGCGGAAAGACACCCATGATGTGGGGTCGAAGAAAAGAAGAAGATGAGCAAGGCTTGCCCAGGAAAGAAGAAAGAAGGCGAGCCAAGGCCCAAAAGGTGAGAAGAATGGCCTTGGCCCTGGAAGAAACTGTGAGAAGAAGAGTCTCACAGCCAAGTGGATTTTACCCGCGCTAGCCGTGACGCCACTGGCTTGTGACGCCCCGTTGCCCAGGGTGCGCGACAAGGACGCCGCGGGTGGGATCCACACCCTGCACCCCAATCCCTATTGCTTTTGCCCCAATCACATATTTGCCCCAATCACATATTTGCCGTTCAATTTGTTAATTATATTAATAATAATAAATAATAATAATAATTACATTATAATATTATTATTACTGTTGCACTGTATTTGTATTATATCTGTCAAAGTTATGTTCTAT
This sequence comes from Allygus modestus, assembly GCA_963675035.1. Lineage (NCBI taxonomy): Eukaryota > Metazoa > Arthropoda > Insecta > Hemiptera > Cicadellidae > Allygus > Allygus modestus. The sequence goes on from OY776111.1 coordinate 119,074,714, forward strand.
TTATTTTTTGTTACTATGTTGTACATTAGATGAACAATTTTCTGCCTCTATAGATTCGGTAGGTGGATTTTATGGCAAACAAATCAAGACTTTCATATATTATCAGTTGTATCTAAAATCAAATATTCTGTTTGTGTATATATACATATCTTTTAATTAAATAAACGCTATGTTTCAATGTATCAGGTTGTTTTTATTCCTACTTTCTCCCTGGGTAAATACTATAACAGTTTTAATAATTCTTTAAGTCAATAGATACCACCGAATACGCGGCATTGTGAAAAATAAGAAAATAACTCATTCGCATAACAGCGAATAACAAAGGTTGGCAACGCTGCATCACACTAACAGAAAAAGTGTCTAGCTTAATTTAAATTGACAGCAGCACCAACTTTGAAATAATGAAAATTAGACAGACAATAGTACACATCAAAGAGTATTAGGAGAGAGTAATAAGAAAGCAATTAATTATGTACATAATTTATAGTGTTACAGGTGGTAACATTAGAATCATACATATAAGAGTATCTTGTGTAGTAAAGTTTGTAACACTGAGTTCAATGGCCAATAGAGTCAGTGCGCGTAATCAATCAGATGTAAGGTGACGTCAGAGGAAGGTGAAACAAACACAAGTTTTAACACGTGGTTATCTGAAAAAAACACGTAGCCGACACGGGGGCCGCCATCTTGGAAGGGGGCGTGGTCTAAACGGTCACGTGACCCCTCTAGACCAATCAGAGCGCAGGGAGTCGATGACGTCAGAGGTCACGTGACCAGCTCTCGACCAATCAGAGAGCTGGGCTGGATGCGGGGGGTTTCTACTAATACCATATCAGCTGTGTTCGTGAAACCATCATGTCAGACCTGAAGGGGAAAATTTTTAATGAACTACACAAACCTGCAAGAATACATTTTCCAAGAAGAAATACTGTTTTAAAAGAGATAAATGATCTATATCAAGCGGATTTAATTGAAATGCGACCGTATAGCAGAATAAACAAAGGATTTAAATATATACTCACAATTATTAATTGTTTTACAAAAGTTGCAGACGCTTTGCCTCTAAAGGACAAGACTGGTAAAAGCGTAACACAAGCCATGGAAATAGCTATAAAAAGAGATAAAAACAAAATTAAACATTTACAAAATGATGATGGAACAGAATACTTTAATACAAACTTTGCACAGTTAATGAAGAAATATAAAATAAATCATTATTCTACAAATTCAGAGAAAAAAGCAGCAATCGTAGAAAGATTCAATAGAACATTAAAAGGAGCACTGTATGATTAGTTTTCAAAAAGAGGTTCTTACGTATGGATTGATATTTTACCACAGTTAAAAAATGATTATAATAACAGGTTTCATAGAACTATTAGTATAAAACCTAACAAAGTAAATAGTAAAAATGCATAAGATGTATTAAAACGCATAAAGAAAAATACAAAGCCTAGAAAAGATGCAACCAAGAAAATTTAATGTAAGTGATAAAGTACGGATTAAAAAAAATAATGGAGTGTTTACGAAGAAATACCTTCCCAATTGGACGAACGACGTTTTTACAGTGTTTAAAGTGCAACCGACTATACCTGAGACGTATATTTTAAAAGATAACAAAGGAAATTTGTTGCAAGGTGCATTTTATGGACATGAAATGTTAAAATCATCAGTAGGTGATGTATAGCTTGTTGAAAAAGTGTTACAAAGAAAAAAGAACGCAGTTAAATTGCGGTTTTAACAAAACTGAGCATTCATGGATACCTATAAAGGACTTGGTTTAATGCAAGCAACTCATTTAATCGTTAACCTTTGAAAAGGATGGAGATTATTCACCATAAAGATCGATTCAATATTAATAACATTGATAATTTAACCGTGTATAACGTTAAAATCAACAATGGTAAACATGGTAGTTTACTTCCAAACACTGTTCGATGTATAGTAAGTGGTCCCTCAAACTGTGGAAAGACCAATGCTGTCTTTAATTTGATCACTAATCCGCAGGGATTAAGGTTTAATAGCCTATATATTTTTTCAAAGTCTCTACAACAACCAAAGTATCAATTGCTAGATAAAATCCTTTCTGATGTGTCTGATGTTAATTTTTATAAATTTAACGCTAGTGATAGCATTATGCAACCAAACAAAGCGAAACCGTTTTCTGTATTTATATTTGACGATGTATCTTGTGAAAATCAGGATACTATTAGAAACTACTTTCCCATGGGAAGACATAATAACATCGACAGCATATCTATAGGACAAATTTATAGCAAAATCCCAAAACATCTTATCAGAGATAATGCAAATATTCTAATTGTATTTAAACAAGATGATACTAACCTAAAACATATATATAACAATCATGTGAATGCGGATATGCCATTTGAAAAGTTTAAAGAGCTTTGCGGAAAAGCATGGGTGGAAAAGTATGGATTTCTGGTTATTATGAAAGATTAAGCTATACAAGATGGCCGTTATAGAATAGGTTTTGATAAATTTGTTTTAATACACTGATTAGCGGTATTACTGTACAAGTCTTCATGGTGTAAAGATGGTTAATCAGGAAAAGCTATTAAAGGAAATAAAATCACTTAGTGATACTATTAGGCAAAAAAGCCGAGCTTTACAATTAGGTATAAATGAAATAGAGCAATTGTTATAAACAACCTGTTTCTGAACCTTTAAAACGATTAGCACAAAATATGGAAAACCCTTATATTCGCTTCGAAGGAGACAAAATGCTACCCATTTCCAAATATGAAGAAATGATGAAAATTGGGCCAATTACAAACATCTGAAGAAAACTAAGAGTATGAAGAAAGCCGAAATATAGCTTTAAATATAGATTTAAAAGAAAGGACGTCACAGAAGATACAAGTGCAGAAGATACAAGTGTAGAAGGTACAAGTGCAGAAGAAGAGGTTATTAACCCATCAAACTTAAGCAAATCAGGCACAGATATTATGTTTAAAGGAACACTTGGAAGGAAATATACATTAAAAATGTTACACGCCATACATGCTAATCGAAATTATCATACATATGGAGCTAGAACAGAGGATATAGGATTAATGATTGGAGATAGCGAATTAGATAGAAACGAAAATGATGATATAGTTATTGGTGATAAAAAATATAAAGGTACAAAAGGTTTGTTTGAACTCATCTTTAAAAATAATCCTGTTAAATATCCTAAAAAGGATTTACAATTGTTTAAAAATATACTGGAGTATACAAATGCACATAGAACAAAATATTCCAAAGACTTACCTATTCATAGAAATCGGTCAATAAAATTCACAAGTATTATATCTAATCTTTTCCCCTCGAAATTAAATAAAGCTCAAATTAAAAGAAGAGCATTATCTTCTGCTGAATTAAATGTTTTGCATAAAAGGAGAAAAACAACTGATCCTACCGCATCTGGAAGGGGATTATTGAAAAATGTATATAAAACTATTATAATATATTACAACGATATAAATAAGTTAGTTGATCAGATGAGGTTATTACATGAAGCTATGGAAGCCGGGCACACTGGTTTAGAAAACGAATCGGTAGCTTTGGTTGATGAACTGCGAAAACGAGGAATAATTATTCAGTAGACGTATCTATAATGAAAACCTAAAGGATAGATATTCAGTTACATCATGAGTGGGGACAAGTTTGGACGGTATTCCGAGTTTGGAGTAAAATCTGGATATAATTAAAAAAAGAGCTGGGTTTCCGTTAACACCTGATGGCAACTATAATTTTGAAGGAAAAGTAATTCAAAATGTTGGTGATCCACTTTTGTCTTCTGATGCGGTTACGGTACAATACATGGATAAAAGAACTCCAACTGTACACGAAGATTATTGGTGGTTTTCCGGTAAAAGGTTAAGCAATATTCACCTTCCCATTTATGATGGTGAAGCAGTAAATTTAGCTACTCTAAAATTTTTAACTATTTACAAAAGGAATGAAACCGACACAAGCTATGATGTAAGAAAATTAAAATTATCAAATGTAGGTGATTGTGAGCAGGATGAAGACGCTGTAAATAAGAAAATGTTTGATATCGTACACAAGAAATGGACTACAGAATACGAAAAACATTTGGAAAGGTTTGGTGCAGCTCTATTTAAATATATCCATCGGGCTTCAGGAAGAGCTGCAGCTTCGGATGTTGACAGCCACAATTATTTAGACTGGAAAAAGATACACAATCCAGAGAAACCTAATCAACAAGATAAACCGTCTGAGTCTTCTAAAGTCAAGACATTAGGAAAGGGGGATAAAGTGAATATGATTAATGAACCAACAGAAAACAATGAAGATTACATAAGAGAAAAAAAATGTAAATACCCATGATAAGGGATACAGCATCAGTCATATTCGAGAGACGATACAGAGAGGATGATGGGATCCAATATCACTGTGTGGAGTTTAATATCTCAACAGCCAAGATTTCCCCAAGGAGTGTTGACAGATGGTTTTGTTCAACGGTTTGATAGATATATGGATTGGGAGCAACTTTCCATACACTACCTCTTTACAATGACTATGTTAAGAATTTATTTTTACAGAGTTAACTGGATCCTTATTTTACAAAGACAACAGTTTTCAGAAGACTTCCTCGTAGAGATGACATCATATTTTAATAACTGTTGGAAAGTAATAAGTAAATATCAAAATCTCTCTGAGAATTACATTGACAATTTTAAGGATAAACTAGACTGGGATGTGTTATTCAATCACCAACAATTAAGTGGCAAGTTTCTAAGGGAACATGAAAACTATTTAAAGTTTATTAATTTTATCGAAGGCATAGATACCATCACCAGCGGAGAAACATCTGGAACATCTTCAATTATACCTTATTTATATTTTTACTACTTTTATTTAATATGTCTACATTTAATTAATCAATCAGTTTCTAAATAATAAATGGGTTTTAAACAGTATATAAAACAAGAAACCAAAACTGATATTACATTCATTGTAAAGCATTTATAGAGTACACCTACTGATTGTAAGTTTTGCTATAAATAGTCATGTCAAGGGTTAAACGCATCAGTCATAATCGAAAGAGATTACAGAGAGGAAGGGGAATAGCATCAACGGCATTTTCTCTATTGAGTAAACCGGTTGGTGCTATAGTTAACAAGGCGATTGATTTATTACCTGTGGAATTACATTTACCTGGAGGATATCAATATTGTGGTCCTGGAACCACATGAAAGAAACGTCTTGCTATAGGAGATCCTGGAATAAATAACCTCGATCAGGCTTGTAAACAGCACGATATAGCATATTCCAAATTTGGTGATACTAAAAATAGATCAATAGCATATAGAGCACTTGCTGAGAAAGCTTGGCAAAGAGTAAAATCTAGTGACGCGAGTATTATTGAAAAAGCAGCGTCTTTAGCAGTAACAGCAGCAATGAAAGCAAAAACTACGTTTGGAGGAGGAAAGAGAAGAAGGCGTGGGAAAAGACCCGCTAAGAAACAAGGAGGTAATATCAGAAGAAAACATCGATCTACCCGTGCTAAAGGTAAAAAGAAACCAACAATATGGTCAATGATAAAAAAGGGAGGAGGATTGTACCTAAGACCGTATGGTGTATATTAAATAAGAAAAAGCAATTAATAATTAAAAACAAAGAATTAACCAATGAAGAACTGATTACATATGCTTCTTGTTTGAAAAATCCCTTTTTTATAGGAGTATTTATGAAAGATGCATAACCGGTTAAAATTTGGAAAAATGAGACTGGTATAGTAAATTTGGATAATAGTGAAGGATTAGGCACTCATTGTGTGTGTTAAAAGAAACTTGGTAAAACCATTAAATTATTTCGACAGTTTTGGAAATCTTCCACCGCCGAAAGAACTTCAACAATACTTTCGTGCGGCTGAAAATGTTTTTTACAATTAAACAAGAGAACAACCTGAGGATACATCCATTTGCGGTCATTTATGTTTAGATTTTTTGGGTAAAAGTGTTAGTCAACTTTAAGATGTCTTCGTATACATTGCCTTTAACCGGTAACTCATGTACTTTGCGCAGTATTCTGTTTCCAGCGCTACGTTTTCAAAAAGGATTATAACCGCCACAATTAATTAAAGCCGCAAAACAAAATGTGTGTGTTTTAATTAATTGTTAAGCCGCATTATTGGATTTAACAACATATAACTCTATTCCAAACGTTAGTGAAAGAATTAATAACAAAATACATGATTATAAGACAAAAGGTGATAAAGGAAAATATTCAGCTTTGGAAGAATTCAGTTTACCGACAGGAGCTTATGAAATTGCAATATAAATGAAGTTATACAAAAACATATGGGAAAGGAAAATATAAGGATAAAAGGCAATAACAGTACTATGAAAGCCGAAGTTTCTTCTAAGTATTATATTGATTTTAATCAAGAAAATTCAATTGGTAGTTTTCTGGGGGTTTCTAAGGAAACAAAAGTATTAGAACCTAATACAACTTGTTCTGGTAATAAAACTGTGATGATCATAAAAGTTAATAGCATAGACATTACATGTAACATTATACAAGGATCCTACAGAGATGGTGAGAATCGTCATATATTACACACATTCTACCCATCAGTTGCACCGGGTTTCATGATAGTAGAAAAGCCTCAAAACCTTGTGTACCTACGGTTAAAAACGAGTTTCATTTCAGACATCGTGCTGAACATAGTGGATCAAGACGGAAACCTTATTGACTTTAGAGGAAAAGCTATTACTGTAAGAATACGTATAAAATCACCCGCTTAGACAATGGGGTTATTATTTAAAAACAGAGAGCCAACCAACAAAGAGGTCAGTAGCTCATCAGCTGTAGAAGGATTAACAAGTGACAACATTCGTTTTCTAGAATAAATTGGATTAAAGGTCATTAACAATGGATATACTGGATATAGTGCAGGGTCCAACATTCGACAAGACCTTATGGGAAAAGGAATATCACACGCACAACCCTTACGCTTCGTAAAAATTAAACAATAACGATGAAATTAGCATTCCTATACAGCAACAAGACATTTATACTCTTCCATGCAAAAGTTATTTATATATTGAAGGACAAGTAACAACAATTTATGGTACTGCTGGAACAACTGTTCCGTTCATTAATAATCCTATGGCATTTTTGTTTGACGAAATTAGATATGTAATTTCAGAAGTTCTAGTAGATTCAACAAAAAAGGTTGGAATTTCCAGTACATTGAAAGGATTAGCGTCTTTAACTCCAAATGAGAAGAATCTGTTAGCTTTCGCAGGATGGGTTGCACCAGACAAAAATACAATCACTCCTGACTCTTCGGGCAACTTTGATTTCTACGCACCTTTAAGATTACTCCTAGAATTTGCTGAAGACTACAGAAGAAGAATAATAAATTTAAAAAAAGAACTAGTTTTATTAAGATCATCATACGATAAAGATATTATTAAAACAGCTACTGGAACAACTGTTGACAATTTAGACTGTAAATTACAATTAGACAAGATTGTTTGGAGAGTACCACATGTGCGACTAAATGATGAGCATAGGATTACATTATTAAGAAAGTTAAAATCAGATCGAGACATTGTAATACCATTCAGAAGCTGGGAGTTTCATGAATTACCCATTTTACCTACAACACAACGGCATACATTGACTTAAAAACTTCTACTCATTTGGAAAAGGCGAGATATGTAATATTTGGATTACAAACGAAGAAAAAATATAATAACTGAAAATGCTGGTGAATTTGACCATTGGAAATTAACAAACTGTAAAGTGTTCCTGAATTCACCATTCTTTCCCTACGATAACTTTAATATCTCTTTTGATAAAAAAGGTACAGTGTTTTATACGATATGTACGCTAGGTTTCTAAAATTCATACTACGGCCAAAAAAACACATCTCTACTATCTCCTGAACAGTTTGAATCGAAAGCTCCGATTGATGTAATTGATTGCTCCAAACAAAACGAATCTGTAAAATCGTCTAGTGTTGATATAAAAATAGAAATGGAATTTCAAAAAAACGAATCTGTAAACTTTCGTTATTTACAGTCACATGCTTTAATTTTAAAATATAACACAGGGTATGATGCTAAAGGGAGTACCATAAAGAATTTTGGTTTTCCAAAGATGAAAGGGATGCAGTAGGTCACTCATTCATCGCTGATGTTCTAGCCGAAATGACTTATGCTATTTATATAAATTTAAATAATAAAACTAAACAAAAAATCGCTAAAGAAGAATGGAAGAAAAAAGTTATTAAATCGTTGTATGCATGTGATTGGAATTAATTGTTTGGAGTAAGTGAAATTCGTTGTTGCAACCAGTAAATGATGCACCCTCATCTACAACAACAAATTCTTTACCTACTATACCCACATCTACAGACATATATATATATGAATAAAGCCAATAGTAAAGATCATTTATAAATATGAAGTCTTCTCAACCTGGCCGCATCAGTCATCCCAGAGTTCCTGATAAGTAGCCTCACAGGTGCAGCTGGAAGTATTTTAAATTGCGCCATCGATATTCTACCAACAGAGTTACATCTAACTGGTTATCAATATTGCGGTCCTGGCACGAATTTAAAGCTAGATTAGCTCGTGGTGATCCAGGTATAAACAAGTTGGACTCAGCTTGCAAATTGCATGATATAGCTTATTGAAAATACTCAGATAGTAAAAATAGATCAATTGCTGATAGAAAATTAGTTTAGCGAGCTTGGGATCGAGAAAAAGCATCTGATTCAAATTTTGGAGAAAAAGAAGCAGCTTGGGCTATAACCAATATAATGAAAGCTAAAAGCAAACTCGGTGCTGGTAAAAATAAGCATCGACCGAAAAAAGATAACAATGTAAACAAATTTAGAAATAATAATGCGAAACCCGGTAAGAAAGGTAAAGGGTTGTATCTTAGACCGTTCAAAGGATCTGGCGGAGTTAAAGAAATTTCTCAACTCAACGAAAGAGATAAACAACATACCCTATAAACCGCTTAGTAATAAGGAAATCGTACAATGGGTGTTAACTTTAAGAATTCCGCATTTTAGAGGTGTATTTATGAGAGATACCTTGCCGCTTAAAATAAATGAACTTGAAACTGGTATAGTGAATTTAGATAACAAAACGTGGCAAGGGAACTTACTGGGTGTGTTACACAAAAAATGGATACAATGTGCAATATTTTGAAAGTTTCGGAAATCTTAAGCCACCAATTGAACTACAACGCTACTTTGACAGCGGCCATATTACACCGAGATTAAATATAACTACTTTCATATACAACAAGAAGATGAAGTAAATTGTGGTCATTTGTGTTTATACTTTCTTGCAAGGAATATTATGATTTGTATAAGAGGAAAATCTTCCCGTATAAGATATACAATGTTTCCTCCGCTCGATTTATCATCATCAAACGAGTGGGAAATGGGGTTCCATGATTTATTGACATATACTTCAATACCTTATATAGAAGAAAATGTCAATAATAAGATTTATTTTTCAAATGATACCGTAGTCAGTCTTCCAACGTGATCATATGAAATAGATAGCATCAATGAATTTATAAAAAAACAGATAGAAAGGCAAAAACTTGACATCAATTTTAAGCTAATATCAAACAACAACACTCTGAAAAGTGAAATATTTTGTGATAAGGAAATAGATTTTACAAAGGAAAACACTTTAGGCCCTCTTTTAGGATTTGACAAAACTATTATTGAACCAAATAAATGGACTGAATCACTCAACCAGGTTTCCATTAACAAAGTGGATGTCATACTGATCACATGCAATGTTGTAAGATGATCCTACATAGACGGTATTGAAGGACACGTATTGCATGAATTGTACCCTACTGTAGCTCCAGGTTTTTTAAATTTTTGAAAAGCCAAATACTGTAACGTATCTTCCAATAATAAACAAAACTGTATAGAGGAGTTCATAATTGCTCTGGAAGATCATTACGGGCAACTGATTAATTTAAGGGAATAAAATATCAAAATTCGTTTAGTATAGTAAAGTTTAGATAAAATGGGGTTAGTTTTCTTTGGGAGAAGAGCTTTGAATAAAGATCAATTTATACATAAATACTCTACCATTCAACAGTCAGCCATTGATGTAAGGGCAGCTCAACACACCACATGTGATGATAAACTAAACAATAAATCTACAAAAAATTATATACTGAAAATTTATTGTTTTACAAAATATTGGAATATTTAAGAAAATAAAATGAACCGAATCGTCAATGTTAATTCTGACTTGAGTTTTGATAACAGCATCATAGATTTTCCATTACATTCACATAATCCCTATTCTTCAAACACCTACAGAAACAGCGATGAAATTAGAATACCGATACATCAACAAGACGTATACACTTTACCAAGTGACAGTTTTCTTTTAATTGAGGGAACAATAAAAAACAAGATGGAAAAGATGATAACACTACAAGCTTAGTAAATAACGCAATCGCCTTTTTATTTGAAGAAAAAGATATGAACTCTGTGGAACAGAAATCGATAGAGTGAAAAATGTAGGACTTACAACTACCATGAAAATGTACTCACCGCAAGTCCTGGATGGGTAACGCTGGATGGGATTTAAAAAATTTCATGTACTTGATGATAAAACCAAGTTTTCATATTGCGTCCCTCTTAAACTCTTACTTGGTTTTGTGAAGATTTTAAAGAAATATTGTTGAACTGTAAACAAGAGCTGGTCTTGTTAAGGTCTTCATCTGATAAAAATGCTATAGTACAAGCTGTTGCAGCCTTACATAGTGTAAAAATTGACATAGACAAAATTATTTGGAAAATGCCATATGTTAAAATTGATGATGAAATAAAATTATCTCTTTTAAAACTGGTAGAAAAAGATAAACCATTAAGAATAACCTTTAGAAGATGGCAGATGCATGAATACCCAGCATTACCTCAAAATACTTCCCAAACATGGACTATAAATACATTATCAGTTATTGAGAAACCTAGATATGTTATCATAGAATTTCAAACTGATCGTAAAGATCACAGTTCAAACAATGCATCGCATTTTGATTTTTGCAATTTAAATAACATGAAGTTATATTTAAATGGAACTTTTATCCATATGATCCAATGAATGGTAAAAAGGCTTTATTTTACGAATATTACTCAAAGTTCCAATTGTCATATTATGCAGGAAGTGATTATCAAACTTTTTTAAGCAAAAAGGGTTTTATAGAAAAAAACACCATTATTTGTATGCAATTGTTCCAAGCAATCTGAATCTGTAAAGAATGGCACAATGGATGTACGCCTTGAGATCGAAACTTCAATAGCAATACATGCAAGTACTGCTGCATATTGCCTGATTATCAGTGATGCATTAGTATATTACGCTCCATTGTCCGGAACTGTGAAAAAAGTTATGTAATCGGGAATTTGTTTTTTTTAATTTTCAATAAATCATCTTTTGTCTCAACTTGTTTTTTTATTTCCCCACCCTCCAGTATTAGGAATAAATAAATACACATTTCTTATATACACAATTTATTGACATGTTTTTTAACAGGCTAAAGTATTTACACATTTGTATTGACATATTTTTTCAACGTAACCTATAATGAACATAGGCTAAAGTATTTACACCATCATTTAGAGTGACTCTTTTATCATTTCTTGAATTCAATGCAGTTTACAATTATTTACAGTTACAGTTTTTATTACGTGTTTCTTAGACTTAAATGATGTTTGTTGTTTACTAGTGCTTACGTTTCTGTCAAGTAAAAATTTTTTTAAATCGTTAATTGTCATACCATTTTCAACAACACTTTTTTTACACTTTTGCTTTATTTTTGACACAGGAACATCTCTTGTTTACACCTTTTGCTTTCTTTTTGATACAAGAATGAAAGAGTTTGTAACAATACAATTTAGGTCTCAGACCTATAAATTCAACAATAATCCTACCAGAGTATTCATCCTTGAACTTTACAAGCAATATCTTATTTTTGATTGAAAAACAAAAATGATTTTTATCAAAGCTAGACGTATCGAAATACTGTTTTAGTTATGGATTATTCATATCCACATTGATATCATCAGTCATTACTTCAAAAATAAAGAATCTGTATCTGAGTAAACTAGCCTAATTTTGGATCCAAAAAATATTTTCATCACATTGTAGTGGGGATCATACATATGTACTTTACTTAATTCTAGCACTGTAAATCCTATATAAATTGGTTTATTAAACAATATACTTTCTTTCGCGCCTGAAACAACAGCCACAAACTCACTATGAATCAAGTCTAAATACAAGTTTAAAATACCGCAAGAAAGATGATTTTAAAAAACTGTTTTTCAATTAATTTTGAAATTATTCTAAGTAGTTAGAGTAGAACAATATAAGCTAAATATTTGTTTAACAGTAATATATATGTTATTCCAGCAAGATTAAAAGCTTTAAACCTAAACCAACGATCAAAAAGTTATTTCCACTATCTATATCTATAAAAGAGGAAGTATGTATGTATATACATATATATGTGTGTAGCCTATGGAATCCAAAACCGCTTGACAGATTGTAATGAAACTTTCAGGCATTATTAAGCATTATTCAAGGATGGTTTGTGTGAAGTTTGGTGCAAATCTGTCCAAAGGGCTCCGACCCAGAGGGCATGCAAGAGTGCAGTGTCAGGTTTTAGAAATTTAGTGTTTACGAAATTAACAGCTGTAATTTAAAACATTCAAAGTTTCTTTAAACTGTCATTTGTTTAAATTTAAACAACACAATGTAAATAAGGAAATGTAAACCCTGGCTGGTTTATTATCTTTTGAATTGTGTTACTTGAATTTATATTGACTTTTTTATTTTAACATTTCACGCGCGCCGGGTAACAGCTAGTATTTAAATAAAAATCAATCCGTTAAATAGCTTACTTATTTTCAAATAAACTAATTTTTACAAGTCTAAAGTACTATACAAATGAAGTGTTCAAGTTTAAAAAACTGAAAAAATTTGTTTCAAGTCTAAATTTCTTGTTTAAATATTTTAAATGATAAACTTACCAAAGGTTTTAGTACTCTTAGGATAGTGAGTTGAGCTGTAGTCAGGAGCCGTTCGGGCTATTAGCCTGCGGATCAACCGACTGAATGCTTCAACTGATTGTAACACTGTTTAGGACACTATTTATACAGGCGGTCGTGCGTCAATAGTCGACCTATAGGTCAAGCTGATGCAGCCAGAAAGCAAGTTGCATCAGAAAGTCACCTTGATAAGTTTAAATCAGCTATTTTAGCTAAACAAATACAAATTAATTATTTAAAACACCAAGATACTATGATAAAGTAAGAGATCACTATCACTAATTTATAGAGCTCACTATATATATATATAGTTTTGAACGAATGGTGTTTTTGGGGTCTGGGGACCTCAAAACGAAAAGTTATCATGGTCCCGGGCCTAGGTCTTACCATGCCGACTACGGTAATAGCTTCTTACCTATAGGGGAAATTCGCTAAAAAATCAAACTAAAATTAATGGCAAACTTAAATATAAGTATAATTTTAATATAAGTTATTTAACTAATATCGATATATCGAAATAATTAATCGATATATCGAACACTATGTGAGTGATTTTTAGTCTGAAAGTATCAGTGGGGCAGAGTTTTCTAGCAATATTAAGCGTCGAACGTTTTACCATTAAATAGCTCTTGTTTATTTCCCCGATATACTTAAAACTATTAGCTACCTTTTATTGGCAGTGTCAATAACTGGAATTTTAGACATTTCAGAGGTATAAGAATTTTCATTGAATTATTTAAATAGCTCTTGTTTATTTCCTCGATTAGCCCTAGTAACTTCTGTCCGCACTAACTGTTTTGCAAAAGAGAAAATTTGATGGTTCCAGAACAGATGTGGTTTTTGTCTTAAAATTTGTTTCCAGAACAGATGTTTACTCTCTACTAAAGTTATATGGGGAAAGTGGTATTTTGGTTAAACTAGAGTTTAAACTAGGGTTGTTAAATATTTCCTGTGCCGGTGACTTTGGCGCTAATATTTGTTCGGCACTAAAAGAGCTGCATGGTGCCAGGAAATCGTACTAACCAGCTCAAGTGACTTCGGTGACAGTAGGTATTCACTCCCTTAAAAGTCACTGTCACTGTTTGGTTGTTTCAATGTATCCCCGCTAGGTTCGTGGCACTGTCGCTGTCACTGGAGCCTGGAGCTGGGCATAGACGAGATGGACGAACCACGAACCAGCACCAGTGACTTTAGTGACAGCACGAGCCTGCATCGTTCATGCAAGTCGCTGTTATGCGTTTATTAAAACGCTGCTAATACAATTTGCAGATGACTGTTATTCAGTGGCGTTGATATACCTTTGTCAAGGGGGGATATCTCATTAGAGAATACAAAACCAAAAACTTTATTCGTGACTAGCGCGGATACCGGTATACAAAATTGAAGACATCATTGACGTGTCCCTTACATTCAAAATTATTGATAGGCCTACACATCCAAGACATAAACCATTGATACAAAATAATCAGTATTTGTAACAGGACTAAAAAGTACTTGTATCAGTGTAATCAGTACTGGAAAGTAATCGTTAAGATAGAGTTACCAAGTCACCGGATTTCCCCGGAGATTACCGGAGTTTTAAGATAAAAATATAGCTCCGAGGAATTTCCTTGAAAAATTAAAAATCTCCCTTCTTTGAAATTGTTCCCAAAATGCGTTGAATAACGCGAATTTTGTGTTGAAATCCTATCTGTGAAAGAAAATGTATTTATGTTTGCAACTTCATCATCATGCAACGATTGCCAAATAAGCTAAACCCTTATTTCTCTGTTCACTCTAACCTCTATTATTTGTTTGGCTTTATTTCGTTGGGAAATGTCGTTGACTTTTACATATATTTGCGGTTATAGAACGCTGAAAATCAGTATGAAGATGTATAATTAAATTACAAATCAAATAAGGCAACCATAAGTTAAGCACATGGCTAATACCGTCTAGAAATCAAGGTCAAGGTCAGGTGCGCAACTTGACGAACTGGCTGCTAGGGGGTGAGGGTAGACTGTTCAGTGACTCACGTCAGTAGTCTACCCGGGAGGATAGAACAGGAAATGGCATAGTGGTTAGAGCGTGTTATTCCGGAAAGAGTAAGAAGAACATTTACGCGCCAAACAAAATTGGCGCCAAACATAACCTCACTTAGTTGCGTCAAACATAACCTCACTTTCCTCGCTCAGTGGCACGAAGGCCCGCGCCGCCTGTAATCTAACCTCACTTCCTTCTTTGGCTAGCCTTCTGTGGCTAACTATCTAATCACTTAGCCAGTGTTGCCAATCTAAACACTACCTAGGTGGGATACCAACCTAAATCAGTTACGCAAAATTATTATATGTATTATTCAAACTATCTAAATTATTATATGTATATATTACGTCACGCTACGATGTGTTACCAACCTATGGCAATGTATATGTCGCAAGCAAGTGGCGCCAACCCATTATATAAAACTATTACATGTATATATCACCAGAAAGTGCCACTAACCCACTATATAAAACGATTAAATTTATATATTGCAAGAAAGTGCTGCCAGCAAACTAAAAAATCGCTAATATCTCGAAAACGGTAAGTCCTAGGGTCATTTTGACCCCGGAATACTGCAAAATATGTAGGATAGGCATTTAGGGGGGTATCTACCCATATGAAAAGACTTAGCTAAAATGTTGCGGGTTGCATCTCAAAAAATGAAGGGGCAAATTTTCAAAATTATATATCTCAAGAACGGCTTGGCCGAATTAAATGAATTTTGGTATGTATGATACTGTTAACTTCCGCTACATTTACAAATGACTTAAACTCTATACTGCAGGTAAGTATCTAAAACATTGAAGGAGATATACTTCAAAAATCAATATCATAATAACAGCTGGGCCGATTTAATTGAAACTTGGTATGTATACACTTGTTAACCTTCGCTACGATTTAAAACAATTCAAACCGTGTACTGCAGCTATGTATCAAAAAAATGAAGAGGCAGAAATCCACAGCGGCGCGAAGGTCAACGGGGCTACCAACGGTGCATATTACCAAGGTAAGTAATAAAAAGAATCTATTTACAGATAAACTAATTTATTATACATATATAACTCTAACTATTATAACCATTTATCATGATCTGTCGCCAGACTCCCGCTACTGTCTCTCGGCACACTCTTCTTCTTCCTCTTCCTCCTCTACCCCCTCTCACTCTCTCCAGGTCCCGCCAGCTACAGCCTTCCTCCGTCAACTGTAACAGGAAAACCCAAGGTTAGCCAATGCCTCTACTATCTAATCACAACATCCGCAACAAGTCTTTGTCAGCAAACTCGTTGTAACCTGTTAAAATACTGCTCTGCCGTGTAACCGTGTACTGCCGGTAAGTATCCAAAAGAAATAAAGAGGCAGAAATCCTCAGCAGCGCGAAGGTCAACGGGGCTACTAACGGTGCATATTACCAAGGTAAGTAATAAAAAGAATCTCTTTACAGCTAAACTAATTTATTATACATATAAAACTCTAACTATTATAACCATTTATCATGGTCTGTCGCCAGACTCCCGCTACTGTCTCTCGGCACACTCTTCTTCTTCCTCTTCCTCCTCTACCCCCTCTCCCTCTCTCCAGGTCCCGCCAGCCACAGCCTTCCTCCGTCAACTGTAACAGGAAAACCCAAGGTTAGCCAATGCCTCTACTATCTAATCACAACATCCGCAACAAGTCTTTGTCAGCAAACTCGTTGTAACCTGTTAAAATACTGCTCTGTGATTGTTCGGAATAAGCTTGCACCCCATTGGCTATAATTAGGCGTCCTGCACTCTGATTGGTCGAGACGTTTCCCCCACCACAATACCTGCTCTCTTGTCGCGCCTTTTCTCTCTCTCTTTGCTCCCAGCTTTCGTTGCGAACAGACGTGTCCCTGCGTTGCTCCGTTCGTTACTATTGCGCTTGGCGAAGATAACCCTACTTTTTCTAACCTCAATCTCGAGCGTTTTCTTATCCTAACCTTACCTAACCTAACCTCACTTTTAATTTGTATAATACTATTTTTGAGTTACATAACCTTACTTTCGTGTAACATAACCTCACTTTTAACTTGTATTAAAATTATTATATTTTGATTTTTCGTTTGTTTAGTATTTACTCAACTTCTGTATTATAATAATTTTATTTATTTTACAAAATGGCTGTAAATCCTGTTGAGGTTCTCAGTTCAGATGATACCTATGTATAACACTTCCGAATTTACGGGCAAGAACTATCTTCAAATTTTCCAACCCTCCTCCTGAAACTAACGAAATTGATTGGCTAAGACAAGGTTTTGCTAAAATTGTAAATAAAATTAAAGAGCGGGCCCATGAAAATGATCAGCTTGGTTTCACCTTGCACAGCCTAAACTTAAAAAGGAAAGAATCTGGATTTGTAGCTTTTCGGCCCGCGAACGAAGTAGATGAAGACATTCTTTGGCAAATTTTCGGGGGTATTGTCCAATAAAATTCAGAAGTAACGGCTAAGGCTCTGAAAAATTAGCCTGAGAGCCATTTTAGCGAAGAGGGGTCAGGCGACTGACCCCCGTCCCCACCCCGCCCCAAGGGGTGAGCGAATCCCGCACTCTTTGTATTGCCAATTCCAAACAGTTTAAATCAAAGAGCCAGGAATTTATTGACTTAATTTAACATACAAAATAGAAGTTACAACTTAGGCTTTCCAACTCCCACATACTAGCCTCTACAAGCTCAGGACTTATACCCAGTTAATGTACTAATTATATAATAAAAAGGCAGAGACATGTCCCTAATAACAGCTAAAAATTAGGTAAAGCTTGATGAACCCAACTGCTCCTAAATAACAGGTAAAAGTGAACATAATTTAACAAAAAAACTTTAATTATACATCATAACAGCTAAAAATAGCCAGAGATCCATTTTAACGAAGGGGTGGGTTGACCCATTTATCTTAAGTACATTCATAAACTATAGTGTTTATGTTGAACATTAAATCCAGTCAAAGTATAATTATTTTGTGTTGGTTTGTCACAAGTTTACTTGTATGTGAGTTGCTTAATATGTTTAAATCACATGTATTTGCCAGTAGTCCAGGTTTAAATTACTTTTACCCAAACCTTTTAAAATTCTTTGTCAAACATTTTTCAGGTCCGGGAAAAACAATAACATTATATGTTACTACTACTACTACTACTCCTGCTATGCGTATTTTCTTGCTTTGGTAGGATTATTCTAATAATTTATACCAGTGGTGTCATGAGTTCTCTTGAAGTCTTCGACTTGTTTTTATTCTTGGCAGAGATTTTTCGGATTTCTTGATCCTTTTTGTCAATGAAGACTTACGTTTACTCACTTTCATTGGGTATGTAGAAGAGCGTCATTTTATTTGGGACGTTGATGTTTGCTTTAGCTTGATTGTATACCCTGCAATAGCACCATCAAGATACAAAATAATTAACATTACGAATGGTGTAGAAAAACAAAATGAGAACCAACATAAGTATTCACCAAACCGTTTTCCATCCCCGTGTAAACTATTCTATATTGTTCTTAACTAAAGTACTTAAATAAATGTTTACCGCTTATTACCAATGAATTATAGTAACTTATTAAATGTTTATATGGCCTAAAATGACTGTCACTTTTAATTATTATTTGATTCAGAAGTCTAGGAACCCTGACACACCGTGATAAACCCCCTGTAAGTGTATGTTTACTTGGATGGGGTTTGAGACCATCCGTGCATGTGCACCCAGGTTAAAAATTATTCCGTGCGTGAGCCAATCCAGATTACCAGGTTGATGCCCGGTACAGACTAATTTCCTCTCCCTTTGAGCAAACAAAGGATAGAGTTTTTTAAGAAAAACCATAGCTCCTACACCGCCATGGCCCGTGGAGGCCTTCCAAAAACAAACTAGCTGCCTCCCCCGTTTATTTTTTATTTTTAATTTTATTCTTTTTTGTCTGTTTTACCCACCAGACTGTTCAAAGGAATGGCCCAAGTCCTGATCGGATCTGGGCCAATCAATCTACTAAGCCCTTCTTTCACCCGAGGTCGGTTCGAAGGAGTAGCCTGGGTGTTAGCCAGGCGCCTCAATCTACTAGACGCCTGAGGCGTCACAGATATACTGTAGCCTGTATACTGTAGCCCTGGGGTTTCGGGTTTACGGGGCTTTTCGTCACCCACGCAAGTGACCTTCATTCACACACACACTCATACAGTGGGGATTTTTGAATTATACAAGACATGTTCAACAATCTTTACTTTGGTGAGGATATTGTTATGGACAGCGTCAAAGTGCATACCATAACTCCTCATAACCTCTTTGGCTTTATTTAAAATATATTACAATGCATTATTATTACTTACAATATATTATTAAAGGGGGTAAGTCGACTCACCGCCGTTCAGAGAGGATATTTAAAGCATTACTCTTAACTTCCTCAACAATATTTACTCGCACTGCCTTTTTCGTATGTTGATAATTTAGGATTTTAGCTACATCCTTTGCTTTGAACCATGGATTATTTTCACTGCCAAACAGAATAGCACTGATCACTGATAATGTACAGCACTGTACGGGGTGATCATTAAATATATAGGAGGTTATGTGAGACATTTTAAACAAACAAATTGAAAGTAAGGTTATGTTACGCAAAGAGCAGCGCAGGGAGCGAATCGCTCCTCCCGTAATTCCTGTCGGGGTTACTCCAGTCTTTGAATCTTTTGATATCCAAAAGGTAAGGTGTCGTACTCACCCTCGAGCCTCCTTTTAGGTCCTGTGATTTTGAAAACTTTGGTTTCATTTACAGTTACAATATCACGGTCTTTAGTCCTCCTGATTCTTGATTCAGTAATTTTCAATGACTCTCTTGTTTCACTGAGGACCATCTTTTTTAGTTGCTCAAAAATTAATGTTTCGGAAGTCTTCAAATTGAGGGGGAGGCCTTTGATTTTGCACTCAGTTTTTAGTTTTTGTTTTTTGGTTGACCAGACAAGGTTTGCGTACGTTTTAGGTCCCCCAGAAACAAACTCTACGATATAAGAGCCGGGCCCGTACTCGTCTGCCAATTCATCGGTCATCTCGCCGAGGTAGTCTCCGGTAGGGACCCTGTACAATCCTCCCCTGTATAAATAAATTCATGAGTCCGTGTTATAATATAAGACTTGACCTCCAAGAGCATCTAAGTGTTCATACAATTTAAGTCTCGCCTGGGCAGTGGTGTAGGCCGCAATTACAACATTTACATTTGTCAAAGGTTCCCCCACTTCCTCAATATATTCCCAGTTAACAACAACTTCCTCGTTAACAGTTTGAATCCTATTGACTTGTACTTCTGGGCTTATTAAAATTTTAAACAGTTCTTTTGATTTCCTTACAATTGTTGCTTTAGTTTGGTTCTCCCTCTGTCCGAATTTTCCCCAAAAACTGTTAAGCATTAATTTAGCCAATGATATAAGTCCCCCGTTTTTACAAACTTTGCCTTTGTCTAATTTAATTCCCTCATGTTGGAAATAGTCTGCGAAGTACTTGTCTTTGTCCTGTTTAGTTTTACACCAGCTAGGATAGCCTGAGGCTTCCTGCTTCATTTTCATGAATTGATTTATAAAGTATGTAAACAATCCCCCTTTCTCGTATGTGGCTACCTCGTACTCCCATAACTCGTACATGTCCAACACAACGTAACCTTTCTCTACAGCTTTCCTGATTTCGACCATGGTCCACGTTCCTACCATTACTCTTTCATCGCTCTAATGTTCACAATTTTCCTGTACCTGGTTTTCTCCACAAGTCCTACACAAAACAAACATAAATTTATTACTAATATTTTCTGGGAGTACGGGGTGGTAGAGATCCAGTGGCGGTAGAATTTTGCATTTCGACAAACCATCTACATTTAATCCTCGCTGTCTGCACTCCCTATCTCCCACATAGATTGTGGGGGGCCAAAGGATATTTACCATATTTATTTACATACGGGTAGAGAGAACAAACATCGACATATTGAATTGATTCTCCCCATTCACATTTGTAATATTTTTTTGCATTGCCCGTTCTGCCTCCAAAGAACGCTTGTATAGGTTCAAGGGGAAGGTTGTTGACGATCGGCAGGCTGTTCAAGTGTTTAAGTTTGTTATCTTTCCATAATTTGCGGAACTCACACTCCCACATTACTACAACTTCGTAGTCGCTAATTTTAGACATTTTCTTCAAAGTTCTTTCATACCTTAAATTAAGTGAATCTGAGGGATCCTCCTTCAGAGGAACCTCTCTGTCGTAAGGAAAATATTTTGGACAACCGTGCCAATAACACCCGTGAAACTCGTAAATTCTCTCACCATCAAACCCATCTACTTTTAGCCCATTAATTTTGACTTCTTTACCCCGGCCAGCGTGCTCAATCCTCACCCCGAGTTCCTCTTCTTTCCAAGACAACCATTGAAGGGCCGCAGTATATTGGTTGACCGTTTGTAAACGGTCAGTCTGTACCCGTTTTTAGGAATCAAGCCGATTGTGTTTGGTTTTAGAAAATTGCGACGGAAGGCCAGGTTACAGGTGCTAGCAATAGTTACGGACTCTAGGAAAGGATCAATATTACACTCTTTCAGGAAAATACGTCTGAATTTAAGACAGGCTTGGGCTAGGATTTCTACGTCCGAAATACAGTACTCCAAGATTTTTTTTGAAAGTCAAAGATATAATTACTAGCCAATTGTTCATCGTACCATATCTCAAAGGCCTTGTGTGGTTTCTCAAACCTGTATTCGGGGCAGTAGTATTTTTTTGTCGGGCATAGGGCCTACATAATTTTGGTTCGCCTGAGTGTTGAATAGATGTGGGAAATAGCCCTTCTTTTTCTCGGGAGGCAGATCGAAGGCTTGAGGGAGCGCAGAGAGGGACATGGGGAAATAGCTTAAGGAATCAATGAATCTCACATTGTCCATTTCCATCAAAATAATTTTGGTCCCCCTCATTACCAACTCTGGCGTAAAATTCGATTCTTCCATGATGTGTTTTAGTAAAAACTGAAAATCAAAGCCCTGCCCGTTGTGGGCAATTACACAGACATTCTTGAACTGTTTAAGAACTTGCATTACATACTCCATGAAGTGTTTTACTGGTTCTTCCTTAAAAACTTTAGTTCTGTTTCTACATGCCATACAAAATCTAGACTCGATGTGCTCTGATTGTAATTAAAGCAAAATTTTGTGACACGCACAGGTTAACTTTATGTACTTTTTTATTCTCATCAGAGGGGAGAGACTCGTCTTGGCGAGTCTCCAAGTCAAAGAAAATAAAAAGGTAGTCTTTAGTTTTAGGTTTTCCATCATTGGGTTGCATGTAGCATTTATGATTGGGGTCTTTGAATGCCTTGCAGGGTTTACAAAAGACTTCCCCGCATTTGTGAGGTCCTGATCTCTCTTTTAGATTAATCAATTTTCCACAGTCAAGACACTTTTTATAGGCTTTGCATCTGTCAACCTGATGGGCGATAAAACAGTGCTGGTTTCTCATAGTCATGTTACAATCTGGACAATTTATTCCCCCATGCTCTTCTTTACAGGGAGGCGAGATGGTTTGGCAGTAAGGGCAGATGTTAGTACATCGGTGATCTGCTTTGTGTTCGTAAGGGACGTGGCAAGCTTCGCAAAAGTAAGTACAGGTGAAAGCAGGGGTCAAACTGTTGATTACATTATAGTGCCGGTTGTGAAAAAGAAGATTTATTTTAAATTTAGGTTTTTTAACAGCCCCCTCAAAGTAAACATCGCGGCGTTTTCTGTCATAGTTGAAGACTGTGATTTTGAAATTAGTTGGCAGGTCCTGAAACTTTTCCAATTGGGGGATACCGGCGCCTTCCTCGGGGACCGCTATCCTCGCCTTCTGCATCAGTATTTAGGCCCTCACTGTCTAACGTTTACCCTTGTCCATACGTACAAGATTATACACTGGGTCATTTGTCACTAGAAATGGCCACCACCAAAGCCCGAGGGAGACACAAGTTGTCTTTGATATTTATTACAATTATTCCTTTCCTGGATTTACACTCCTCATCAAAGGTATTATACAAGCCGGGTCGTACCTTCCCAGAACCTACAGGGACATTAACTCGGGTGCATTCCACTTTAAACGTGTCAGTAGATTTAATAGATTCTGAATTTGATTGGACAATACCCCCGAAAATTTGCAAAAGAATGTCTTCATCTACTTCGTTCGCGAGCCGAAAAGCTACAAATCCAGGTTCTTTAATTTTTGAGTTTAGGCTGTGCAAGGTGAAACCAAGCTGATCATTTTCATGGGCCCGCTCTTTCATTTCATTTACAATTTTAGCAAAACCTTGTCTTAGCCAATCAATTTCGTTAGTTTCAGGAGGAGGGTTGGAAAATTTGAAGATAGTTCTTGCCCGTAAATTCGGAAGTGTTATACATAGGTATCATCTGAACTGAGAACCTAAACAGGATTTACAGCCATTTTGAAAATAAATAAAATTATTATAATACAGAAGTTGAGTAAATACTAAACAAACGAAAAATCAAAATATAATAATTTTAATACAAGTTAAAAGTGAGGTTATGTTACACGAAAGTAAGGTTATGTAACTCAAAAATAGAATTATACAAATTAAAAGTGAGGTTAGGTTATGTAAGGTTAGGATAAGCAAACGCTCGAGATTGAGGTTAGAAAAAGTAGGGTTATCTTCGCCAAGCGCAATAGTAACGAACGGAGCAACGCAGGGACACGTCTGTTCGCAACGAAAGCTGGGAGTAAAGAGAGAGAGAAAAGGCGCGACAAGAGAGCAGGTATTGTGGTGGGGGAAACGTCTCGACCAATCAGAGTGCAGGATGCCTAATTATAGCCAATGGGGTGCGAGCTTATTCCGAACAATCACAGAGCAGTATTTTACAGGTTACAACGAGTTTGCTGACAAAGACTTGTTGCGGATGTTGTGATTAGATAGTAGAGGCATTGGCTAACCTTGGGTTTTCCTGTTACAGTTGACGGAGGAAGGCTGTGGCTGGCGGGACCTGGAGAGAGGGAGAGGGGGTAGAGGAGGAAGAGGAAGAAGAAGAGTGTGCCGAGAGACAGTAGCGGGAGTCTGGCGACAGACCATGATAAATGGTTATAATAGTTAGAGTTTTATATGTATAATAAATTAGTTTAGCTGTAAAGAGATTCTTTTTATTACTTACCTTGGTAATATGCACCGTTAGTAGCCCCGTTGACCTTCGCGCTGCTGAGGATTTCTGCCTCTTTATTTCTTTTGGATACTTACCGGCAGTACACGGTTACACGGCAGAGCAGTATTTTAACAGGTTACAACGAGTTTGCTGACAAAGACTTGTTGCGGATGTTGTGATTAGATAGTAGAGGCATTGGCTAACCTTGGGTTTTCCTGTTACAGTTGACGGAGGAAGGCTGTAGCTGGCGGGACCTGGAGAGAGTGAGAGGGGGTAGAGGAGGAAGAGGAAGAAGAAGAGTGTGCCGAGAGACAGTAGCGGGAGTCTGGCGACAGATCATGATAAATGGTTATAATAGTTAGAGTTATATATGTATAATAAATTAGTTTATCTGTAAATAGATTCTTTTTATTACTTACCTTGGTAATATGCACCGTTGGTAGCCCCGTTGACCTTCGCGCCGCTGTGGATTTCTGCCTCTTCATTTTTTTGATACATAGCTGCAGTACACGGTTTGAATTGTTTTAAATCGTAGCGAAGGTTAACAAGTGTATACATACCAAGTTTCAATTAAATCGGCCCAGCTGTTATTATGATATTGATTTTTGAAGTATATCTCCTTCAATGTTTTAGATACTTACCTGCAGTATAGAGTTTAAGTCATTTGTAAATGTAGCGGAAGTTAACAGTATCATACATACCAAAATTCATTTAATTCGGCCAAGCCGTTCTTGAGATATATAATTTTGAAAATTTGCCCCTTCATTTTTTGAGATGCAACCCGCAACATTTTAGCTAAGTCTTTTCATATGGGTAGATACCCCCCTAAATGCCTATCCTACATATTTTGCAGTATTCCGGGGTCAAAATGACCCTAGGACTTACCGTTTTCGAGATATTAGCGATTTTTTAGTTTGCTGGCAGCACTTTCTTGCAATATATAAATTTAATCGTTTTATATAGTGGGTTAGTGGCACTTTCTGGTGATATATACATGTAATAGTTTTATATAATGGGTTGGCACCACTTGCTTGCGACATATACATTGCCATAGGTTGGTAACACATCGTAGCGTGACGTAATATATACATATAATAATTTAGATAGTTTGAATAATACATATAATAATTTTGCGTAACTGATTTAGGTTGGTATCCCACCTAGGTAGTGTTTAGATTGGCAACACTGGCTAAGTGATTAGATAGTTAGCCACAGAAGGCTAGCCAAAGAAGGAAGTGAGGTTAGATTACAGGCGGCGCGGGCCTTCGTGCCACTGAGCGAGGAAAGTGAGGTTATGTTTGACGCAACTAAGTGAGGTTATGTTTGGTGCCAATTTGTTTTGGCGCGTAAATGTTCTTCTGACTCTTTCCGGAATAACACGCTCTAACCACTATGCCATTTCCTGTTCTATCCTCCCGGGTAGACTACTCACGTCCCACTTGTGGCGTGCAAGTGCCACCATGCCGTGTGCTGTGTGTCGGTGCAGTTCACCTGCTACTATTTATTGTACGCGAACAATATTCGTAATATATAAATAAGATATTTTGGAGATATTGCACACATATTTTTTTGTTTCTCAGTAACGGCATTTATTTTCAATCAAAAAGCATAAGCTTGATTTCGGGAGGATGTAAATTTTAATTTTTCCAAGTTACAAGGGGGATATATCTCCCTGACCCCCCCCCGTACCTACGCCACTACTGTTATTTGTATAATTAAGTAGTATTTTTACAAGCTTTCTTTATTTATGATTTAGTAACAACTTTATTATTTTACTTCTAGTTAATTAATATTTTTTTAGTGATACTCCTACATTTTTTGGTTAAATGAGAATTTGTACTAAGAATTCTAATTATTACTTGTTGTTCCTATTTTATGAAATATATTTAATTTTAATGCCAATAAGTGAGCTGTTGATTCCTTATAAGGTTATTATTAATTTTGTTAAATAACACAGTGTTAAAAAGGTGTAATTTATCTCTGGAGTTGTTATGATGAACTGCGCCAGTAACTGGTGCCAAGTCACCGGTAAAAGTAACTGACATTTCCTTGGCGCTGTCACTTAAGTCACTGATCCGGCAAAGTAACTGGATCGCACATCTATAGTTTAAACCAGCATAATAGTGTAAGGAAGTGTTTTAGGGAGGGAAAACCCCATAAAACCCAAACAGCCCATCAAGGGAAATTTTACTACAAAGTTGTCCTTTAGACAATATACCCCAGTTAATTTCCCTGAGGGAAATGTACTGGGGGGAAAGAGCACAGTGCCAGGGCCCGGTACTGGGTCCTTTCCCCCACCCCTACAGGGAAAATCCCCATGCATAAACGGAGGCTGCACAGAGAAAGCCAGTCAGTTGGGCCCTAGCGGCCCGACCCACCGGATGGGCGTGTTGAGCTCCCGGGGGTCTGGATGGGCGTGTTGAGCCCCCAGGTCCGTCGGATGGGCGTGCTGAGCCCCCGACACCCCGCATGGGCGTGTTGAGCCAGCGGGTAGCCGGATGGGCGTGTTGAGCCCCCGGCATTCCCTACGTACCCTTCCCTTCCCCCAGTGCCAGGGCGTGTTGAGCCCTCACTGACCTTACCTTTCCCTTCCCCAGTGCTAGGGCGTGTTGAGCCCGCACTGACCCAGTGCTTGGGCGCGTTGAGCCCGCACAGGACTTACCCTTTTCCCTTCCCCCAGTGCTAGGGCGCGTTGAGCCCGCACTGGCCTTACCCTTTCCTTCCCCAGTGCCACGGCGTGTTGAGCCCGCACTGAACTTACCTTTCCCTTCCCCCAGTGCCAGGGCGCGTTGAGCCCGCACTGTACTTACCTTTCCCTTCCCCAGTGCCAGGGCGTGTTGAGCCCGCACTGGACTTACCCTTCCCTTCCCCCAGTGCCAGGGCGTGTTGAGCCCGCACTGGACGTACCCTTCCTTCCCCCAGTGCTAGGGCGCGTTGAGCCCGCACTGGACTTACCCTTCCCTTCCCCCAGTGCCAGGGCGTGTTGAGCCCGCACTGAACTTACCTTTCCCTTCCCCCAGTGCCAGGGCGCGTTGAGCCCGCACTGGACTTACCCTTCCCTTCCCCCAGTGCCAGGGCGTGTTGAGCCCGCACTGGACTTACCCTTCCCTTCCCCCAGTGCCAGGGCGTGTTGAGCCCGCACTGGACTTACCCTTCCCTTCCCCCAGTGCTAGGGCGCGTTGAGCCCGCACTGGACTTACCCTTCCCTTCCCCAGTGCCAGGGCGCGTTGAGCCCGCACTGGTCTTACCCTTCCCTTCCCCCAGTGCCAGGGCGTGTTGAGCCCGCACTGACCTGACCTTTCCCTTCCCCAGTGCTAGGGCGTGTTGAGCCCGCACTGGCCCAGTGCTTGGGTGCGTTGAGCCCGCACTGGACTTACCCTTTTCCCTTCCCCAGTGCTAGGGCGCGTTGAGCCCGCACTGAACAGCCCCACACATACCATACTCCTCCCCTCCACTAACCCCCCCCCTCCTCCTATTGTTTAACCAGGTATATAAATGGGCTGTCTGTTACAGCTGAGTCAGTCACCACTGGGCAGCTGTGAAAGCAGGTCGTCCACCACGACGCCTACTTCGAAAAGGCCAACAGGAACAATTGGGACATCTCTAAAGGGACATCCGCAGAGGCACCGGGACAGACCCCACTTCGCCGAGGGTTGCTACCCTAGAGGTCCTCAGTCTCCGTACCCAAGACATTAATCCTGTGTACTTTAAAGCCTTGTATATAGTGTAAATATTGCAAAAGTGTTCAATAAACTATCGTTGCCACATCTGGAGTTGTCACTGAACCCAGGCCTGTCCCATTGAGAAATTAGTTTCAAATAGGGGAAAAAGTGAATGAAAAGTTAAACAAAAGTAGAACTACCTTACATAATTTTGGCGCCCGAACAGGGACTCTACAGTGACACTTCTTAAAAGAACAAAAACATGTTTAAAGGTTTTTGGGACAGGACCGGTGGCAAATTCGACAGTTAACTCTGAGTGCAAAAGGATAATTTCACCTGAAATATAAATTATATGAAAATAATACGTGTGTTTTCCCAGGGAATAAATACTGCAGAGATGACGGACTCTGAAACCGAGAGCGTCCCCGATGAGACCAAGCAGAACCCCCGCACTGGTTGGATCTACAGCCTGAAGAAGTCCGAACTCCTGGAGGAGTTAAAGAAATTTGGTCTCCCAGCCAGCCACAAAGTTAGTGATGGGAGAAAAACCCTCGCGTCATTCATCAAGGGTGAATATAAACCAACGGAAACAACACCAACAGCACCACTACCAGGTACCGAGGCCAGTACCAGTGCAGCACCTGTGAGTAATAACGATAAGACTTCTCTTTGTAATGTTTTTCGGAAGTGGAATCTCACGTTTGACGGGGAAAAAGACTTGGTCTCCTTTTTGGAACGGTTAGAGGAACTAAGGGAAGCATACCAAATTAAACCTGATGACCTCCTACAAGCACTTCCAGAACTCTTAAAAGGTAAAGCACTTTTGTGGTACCGAAATTCTAAGTCCTTGTGGCATACTTGGGACGGTTTTATACAATATCTAGAGCTCAACTACCTTCCAAGACGGTATAGGGAAAAATTGGACCTTGAAATACGAGACCGAACACAGGGTCCAAACGAATCTTTCCAAGACTACTTGGTGGCTGTACAAACCCTAATGAGAAGACATGGACGCTGGTCAAGTGAACAACAGTTCCAGCGGATTTTTGAGAATATGCTACCCGAGTACAAACTTTACGGAGTACGCTGGAATATAACAACCCTCCCGGAACTAGTAAAGGCGGCTAACGATTACGAATCTATTAAGTATTCAGCTAGCAACTATAAACCCCCCCAGAGACCCGCACAAGCTTTATACCCAGAGATTGGCTACAAGCCCTCATCTATAGATCACCCTTTGAGGTGCGAGAACCCACAAAATCCCCAGGGTCGCCGAGGGGAAACGAACTGGCAATATGATAGTACCCCAAAGGCTAGGAGACAGGGCCAAGACAGCGACAATAAAGCCCGCTGCTGGAACTGCAACCAAGCCGGACACTTCTCTCGGGAATGTAGACTACCCAAAAGAGACAAGTGTAGGTTTTGTGGCACAGTCGGTAGGACTAAGGACTGCAGATCTGCGGCGGCGGAAAACTACAGAGGGGCATGGAGAAACCGGGGTACTCCAGGTCCCCAGCAAAGGAGGCAGTAAACCCCAAAGGTATATTAAATCAGGCCAGGAGCAATCCACCTAAAATTTCAGACTGTAGGATAATCCTTGTCATAGCTATAAGTGGGAAACCCTTTAAAGCTTTAATAGACACAGGAGCAACTAGGAGCTATGCAAGCGAAATTTGTGCAGGGATTTTAAACAGAGTGGGGTATGTACCTACGACAGAACATAATAATTATGTAACTGTCGCTGACGGTAAACAAGTGGAGATTTTGTATTCTTTTTGTGTTAAGTGTAGGCTGGGAGATATGGAAAAATCCGTGACCCTGTTCATACTGCCAGGACTGACGGTAGACATTATTATCGGTTTAGAAACTATGATCGCTCAGTACTTGGAAGAAACTCAGAAGAAGTGGGATGTTCTGTTACCAGAATTTATGTTCGCCTACAACACCTCCACCCATTCGTCGACAGGCTATTCTCCGGCTTATTTAAACTTTGGCCGAGAACTGAGAACCCCACAAATGTTAGAGCTACCCCAGGAAAATACTGATGATTCAAATCCTCGGAGCAAGGAAAATGAGCTAAAGGACATATACTGGCTGGTCAAGAAACAATTGGAAAAAATCACATGGAAATCAAAGACATTATTATAACCTCAGAAGGCGACCCTACAAACCTAAAATTGGAGATGTGGTATATTGTAGGGACAGACATTTGTCCGATGCAAGCAAAGCTATAAATGCTAAGTTATTACCAAAATATTCTGGGCCCCATTTTATTACTAAGGTTCTTTCACCAGTAGTGGTCGAAGTAATAAAAGAAGGAAAGCCAACCAGAGTTCATGTAAAAGACCTCAAAGTAAATTATTAGAGGGGGCGAGGGTGAAGAAGATGTTATCAGGAATACAGTGTTTTCCTGGTTCTCAGGTTAATTGGAATTCCCCGAGGGGCACCTCATTTTGGGCTGTTGTACCCCTCTCTTATCAGCATCAAATAGTTTCTTATCAATGGGCTGTGAATAGTGGGTCTCGACCCTTTTACAGGATTTAACCTGCAGCCTCACCATAGGGTCAGCACAACACTGACCACGAGTCATTCAGTCTAGTGACAGCTCACCGGGAGGTCGGAGTAATGGCTGCTCTTACGCAAGAGGATTTCAAGGGAATACTGCATGGTGAAAGGACAACTGATAGGGTCATTAATGCATACTTAGACATGCTTCAAATCAGAGGTAATAAACAAGCTTGGCCCCCGGTACTCTCCCTAAATTCTCATTTTATGGAGAAATTGGACAAAGGAAACTATGAGGAGACGAGCCGCTGGCTAAAAGGGAAGGATTTGTTCGCTTACGACATGATACTGATACCATACTTCGAAACAACTTTAGAACACTGGGTTCTATTCGTGTTGGACCTACGTTTAAAAGAGTTAATTATCTATGATAGCCTCCATCATACCTATGAGAAAGTAGGGGAAAAGATCTTAGACTTCCTGAAGTTCATCGCCTTTAAAAAGAAGGGTAAAGTGTTTCTGTCTCGTAAATGGAAGATTCGGGAGAAACTTGGTCCCCGACAGTACGGGAATAAGGACTGTGGAATGTTTCTGTGCCTTACTGCAGAAGCGTATGCGGCAGATCGTACTATTGGCTTCTCTCAACGGGACATCCAGTGGCTACGGGGCATTGTACATGAAGAATTGACTCGGGGAAAAATTCTGTCACACCAGAAACCCCTACCGGTTATTCCCGGGGTAAAACCCCCCCCACTCAAAAAGGGACGCAGAAGTATTACAAGACGCCTCTCCCCAATGTTCTCTGAGACCAATGCCCACCCCAAGGATCGTCCGAAGGACCGGCGACCTGCAGATGAGCCCAAGGACCACCCCAAGGATCGTCCCAAGGACCAGCGACCTGCAGATAAGCCCAAGGACCACCCAGAGGAGCAGCCCAGAGAACCGCCGAGAAAGCAGTCCAAAGAAGTTGAAGACTTAGTCCCAAGTAAGAGAACACCTGGGAAACGTTATCGGTCCACTTCCAGTAGTTCGAGTAACTCATCTTCCAGTAATTCAACCAGCAGTTCCTCGTCCAGCTCCAACTCTAGCTCCACGTCTCGTACCAGTTCGGACTCAAAGTCTAGCCACAAGTCTAGGAGGAGTATACAAGAAGGGTTAGATAGGATTACGGATGAGATTGTAAAAGATGGTAGTGATTGGGAGATTCTGGAAATTGAGGGAAGCATCAAATCGCCATTGGGGGAATTTGAGCAGCCACAAACACCCGGGGAAAGCATTCACACAACAGCAATAGTTAACAAAGATCCAGAATCACGCCCTCCCACGCCGGGTAAGAGCCTTGAAGAGCCTGAAGGCACCCAGGCAAATTGTTTAAACTACATTGAGGTTGCTACCCAGGATGTAGCCAAGGCAATCCACCCAGTGATAATTAACCCACCTGAGACTCAAGAAAGACTTGTAACCATTGAGGACTCTGGTCCCCCCTCAGTAATGGTGCAAATACAAGGACAAACTGAGCTGAAACAGCAAGCTCAAAAGAAAAATTCCCTTCCACATCATCTACCATCCGGGGTCAAAAATAAAAGAAAAAGGCTACAGAATAATTCCACTCCACATCATCCACCAGCTGGGGCTGAAAATAAAAGAAAAAGGAGAAGGAAATTCCGTGACAGAGGCTCAGGTCAACGCATCTGGAAAACGGAATGAAAATCTGAAACTGACTCGTCAAGGAAGGGAACAGGACTTGGAAGTTCGTAGTCATGTGAATTCATTTACCAAAGAACACTTTTAGTTTGTATTAGAGAGAAAATTTTATGTTGTTTATTCTTTACGCTGTTGAATATTCTGTTTTCTTTACATTATAGTTGTGTGTTGTTCAAGATTGTATTTTATTACCCTGATAACAATGTCAGTCAAAAAGTTTAACTTAGTTAATAAACCCTGGAAAAAAGGGGTTTAAAGAAAAATATATAGTCAAAGGTACTGTTTGCTTGTAAAGAGAAAGTGTTGGAATTTAGGGAATTCCCGAATTGGAAAAACATGGTCTGTATGCAGATATGGGTAGTTAATTATAAAAAAAAATATGTATGTGTAAAGCGAGACGCATGTGTCAGAAAGGAAAGTGAGTAAATAGATGATTTGATTGAGAAATTATATCAAATGTGGGGATAACAAAACAACTGTAAAGAGTTGTTGTAGGAACAAAAAAAAAAAAAAACGTTAGCAAAGAAAGAGGGGAGTGTAAGGAAGTGTTTTAGGGAGGGAAAACCCCATAAAACCCAAACAGCCCATCAAGGGAAATTTTACTACAAAGTTGTCCTTTAGACAATATACCCCAGTTAATTTCCCTGAGGGAAATGTACTGGGGGGAAAGAGCACAGTGCCAGGGCCCGGTACTGGGTCCTTTCCCCCACCCCTACAGGGAAAATCCCCATGCATAAAAGGAGGCTGCACAGAGAAAGCCAGTCAGTTGGGCCCTAGCGGCCCGACCCACCGGATGGGCGTGTTGAGCTCCCAGTGGTCTGGATGGGCGTGTTGAGCCCCCAGGTCCGTCGGATGGGCGTGCTGAGCCCCCGACACCCCGCATGGGCGTGTTGAGCCCGCGGGTAGCCGGATGGGCGTGTTGAGCCCCCGGCATTCCCTACGTACCCTTCCCTTCCCCCAGTGCCAGGGCGTGTTGAGCCCTCACTGACCTTACCTTTCCCTTCCCCAGTGCTAGGGCGTGTTGAGCCCGCACTGACCCAGTGCTTGGGCGCGTTGAGCCCGCACAGGACTTACCCTTTTCCCTTCCCCCAGTGCTAGGGCGCGTTGAGCCCGCACTGGCCTTACCCTTTCCTTCCCCAGTGCCACGGCGTGTTGAGCCCGCACTGAACTTACCTTTCCCTTCCCCCAGTGCCAGGGCGCGTTGAGCCCGCACTGGACTTACCCTTCCCTTCCCCCAGTGCCAGGGCGTGTTGAGCCCGCACTGGACTTACCCTTCCCTTCCCCCAGTGCCAGGGCGTGTTGAGCCCGCACTGGACTTACCCTTCCCTTCCCCCAGTGCTAGGGCGCGTTGAGCCCGCACTGGACTTACCCTTCCCTTCCCCAGTGCCAGGGCGCGTTGAGCCCGCACTGGTCTTACCCTTCCCTTCCCCCAGTGCCAGGGCGTGTTGAGCCCGCACTGACCTGACCTTTCCCTTCCCCAGTGCTAGGGCGTGTTGAGCCCGCACTGGCCCAGTGCTTGGGCGCGTTGAGCCCGCACTGGACTTACCCTTTTCCCTTCCCCAGTGCTAGGGCGCGTTGAGCCCGCACTGAACAGCCCCACACATACCATACTCCTCCCCTCCACTAACCCCCCCCTCCTCCTATTGTTTAACCAGGTATATAAATGGGCTGTCTGTTACAGCTGAGTCAGTCACCACTGGGCAGCTGTGAAAGCAGGTCGTCCACCACGACGCCTACTTCGAAAAGGCCAACAGGAACAATTGGGACATCTCTAAAGGGACATCCGCAGAGGCACCGGGACAGACCCCACTTCGCCGAGGGTTGCTACCCTAGAGGTCCTCAGTCTCCGTACCCAAGACATTAATCCTGTGTACTTTAAAGCCTTGTATATAGTGTAAATATTGCAAAAGTGTTCAATAAACTATCGTTGCCACATCTGGAGTTGTCACTGAACCCAGGCCTGTCCCATTGAGAAATTAGTTTCAAATAGGGGAAAAAGTGAATGAAAAGTTAAACAAAAGTAGAACTACCTTACAATAGTTAAACCACATATGGGGAAAGCGGCCCATCAGACGACAGACGACGAGACAAACTGATGTTACTATTTTTTTCGCTTCGTTTATGCCTGATATTATTGGACTAAACTAACTCAAAATACATTAGTCACTCTTCTACGTTAACATTGTGGTGGTGATGGAGGGAGGGTAGAAGTTTCGCACCCGAACTGAGTTGGTGGGCGGGCACTGGCACTACCCTGTGTCAGACATGTCTGTACATGTCTACCTACAGTTAGTGATAGAAATACCTGTTACTTTACAGTAACGGTGAAAACAGTGATTGGTCACTAGCGTTACCTGTGATTTTAAACTGGGATTCACAGTGATTCGTACTTTAGCTCTAGGAGCGCTGAAAGTGTATTGCCCGTGATTCACCGCCAGGACTAGAGACAGATAATTTAGTTAAAAACATTGCAGAAATGTACAACATGTTAGTTATTTAAAGCTAAACCACTGTAATACTAGTGCTCACATAGGGAAAGGTATAGGGCGCCGCGTGCCCGAGCTCCCGCACTGTCCCGCAGTGAAAAAAATAATCGAATGAACCAATGACGATTATACCAATAATCGAATGATCATTCGGTTAATTTTAATCGAATGATCATTCGGTTAATTTTAATCGAATGATTTTTTCTTACCCTTATACCAACTACAGTACATCAAACGTATGCTGTTATCTAGTATTACAGTATATATTATGCTTTTCAAAGTTGGTATTTAAACACTATTACACATTTACATTTTTCCCCCATTTTCAAGACATTTAAAACTTCTCATTGCATTCTATAAGAAAACGAATAACTAATAGCTCTTGGAAAACGTTTTGAAACCTTTCTCCCCAAATACCTTTTATAAGTTCATATTTCCTAATGTCACATATATTATGATTTTTTTATATTATATACGTTTTGATATCCCGGTAGCATTAACAATCTGGTAACGATTCTCATTCTCATCAAATAACTGTTTAATCTTAAGTTTTTAATAACGTTTATGGTTATCTAGCGGTTAAAAATATGTAGAGGTCTATTTTGTACTTCTCTTTCTTATATTTTTATTGAATGGACCAATTTTTAAATTGTATTTCTTACATTTTTACTTTTCTAACATAAATGTTAAATGTTTATCAATAAATAGTCATAAAAGTTCATTTGTTTTTTTATTTTTCAAGGATTTTCACAGTTAGATTTTGTACCGATTATTTTAAGACAATAATCGATTATTTTTAAAATAATCTAATACTCGATAATTTTCCAATAATCGAATAATCGATGTTTTTTTCAATCGATTATCCCTTAACTACCCGCAGTAGCAGCGGTTTTATGCTAATATCAATATAACTAGGGAACTAGGTGAAGTCATATACTAGTTTTAGCGAATTTCCCCTATAGGGAAGAAGCTATTACCGTAGTCGGCATGGTAAGACCTAGGCCCGGGACCATGATAACTTTTCATTTTGAGGTCCCCAGACCCCAAAAACACCATTCGTTCAAAACTGTAGATATACATATACTTCTGGAGACACTTCCGGAAGCTAAAGATTTTATGCCTACTCCACCTAGAGTCACGTTTAAAAAACCACCTAACTTAAAGGCGAAACTTGTCAGAACGAATTTTCCGAAACCAGAAACGAAAATAGAGATTAGATGCAAGCCTTGCAAGAAACCGCGCTGTGGAACCTGCAAAATTATGTGTGACTCTAAGGAATTCTGCAGTTCGGTTACCGGAAAAACATTTCCTATAAAGGAAAACATAACATGTGACACAAAAAATGTTATATACCAAATATCTTGCAACCATTGTGACAAACAATATGTTGGGCAGACATCGAATCATTTAAGAATAAGAATGACAGGCCATCGTTTCGACATTTTTCACAAAGATAAGAACAAGCCATTAGCCCAACATATTGAAATTCACAACAAAGAAAAAATTGAAGACTGCTATTCATTGAAAGCGGTTGCAAAGATGGACATAAACGAAAGTGAGGAATACAACAGATACCAATTAATGAAATATGAGCAAGCCCATCAAATTGTTTTAAAAACAAGAAATCCAATGGGGCTTAATCTGAGATAAGACAAATTTGGTATCCCCCAGAAACTGCCCCTATAATAACTTTTTCAAGAACCAGCTGACAGCTGATTAGCTTTATTTTCATTTACATTTTACTTTTATTTATATTTTTATTATTATGTGTTAGTTTTAATTTTCTGTTTTTAAATATTTTCTTCCTGAAGAAGGGGGTATAAACTCCTCCGAAATATAGAAGGAAAGCATACAAGTTTTGTTTTTTAATTTACACTTTTAAAAGTATATATATATATATATATATATATATATATATATATATATATATATATATATATATATATATGTCCGTGAGCACGATAACTCTCGTAAAAATTATCCGATTTTGATGAAATTTGGTATAAACGTGTAAAGCAACATTTATGACTTTAAGTTCGAAAACCAGCCACATCGCTTTATCCGAAAGGGTATTTTTGGGGGGTTTTGTACCCCAAAAGTGGGGGTTTTGGATTTTTTACATATAATTTTGGAAATAGTAAATTTTAGTTTTCCTATTGGATTCAGTTTAAAAGAACACACAATTTGGTATTTTGATCATTCCTCTACGTCAATTGGTTACCGAGATATTGAAAGTGCTAAACACAGTACGTTGTCTAATGTTATTCTTAGGAGGAAAAGAACAATTTTATATCTCGCTTATTTATGAACGTATACTGATGAAACTTGGTATACGGCTTCATCTACTTGTGGTGCATTGGTATTTGTTCAAAAAAACAATTTTTGTCAAAGGCTCTTGTAGCAGCAAACCTGCGTACTCAGCCCCATGTTATTCTTATGGATAATAATTAATGCTATGTCTCCCTTAATTATGAACATAAATGAATAAAAAGTGGTATATAACTTCACCTAGTTGAGTTATATTGATATTAGCATAAAACTAAATTTTTTGTGTTCCCTGATGCAGCAAACCTGCGTACTCAGCCCCAATGTTATTCTTATGGGGAATAATTAAAATTGTATATATTGATTATTTGTGAATATATTTTTATGAAACTTGGTAAGGGACTTTATGTAGTATTAAGACATTTATATCTCCATTGGAAATTCGCTGAGTATGCAGGTTTGCTGCGACGGATGTATTATTCATTTATGTTCATAATTAATGGAGACATAGCATTTAATTATTATCCATAAGAATAACATGGGGCTGAGTACACAGGTTAGCTGCTACAAGAGCCTTTGGCAAAAATTGTTTTTTTTAGCAAATACCAATGCACCACAACTAAATGAAGCCGTATACCAAGTTTCATCAGTGTACGTTCATAAATAAGCGAGATATGAAATTTTTCTTTTCCTCCATAATAATAACATTAGACAACGTACTGTGTTTAGCACTTTCAATATCTTGGTAACCAATTGTCGTAGAGGAATGATCAAAATACCAAATTGTGTGTTTTTTAAGCTGAATACAATGGTAAAAAATAAAATTGGACTATTTACAAAATTATATGTAAAAAATCCAAAAAACCCATTTTTGGGGTACAAAACCCCTTCGGATAAAGCGATCTGGCTGGTTTTCAAACTTAAAGTCATAAAGTCATGATTTTATTTGATTTGATTTGAAAGAAATACGCTCTGTAATTCCAGGGAATAAGTCGTTCGATTATTTCAAATAAAATAGTTTTAGTCAGTTGTTACTCTGTGTGTACTCAACTACCAAAACCTATAGGTGAGAACTTTTTCGCCTACAAAAAATATTTAGAGGTTGTTTGGTCGATATCGAACAGACGATACCGCAACGTTTCATCAACCGATTGTTCGTTCATTCTACTGGATGATTTGAGATTGCCAACTGCCGAGAAGTTAAACTTGGAAATGGAAACCACTGAGGAAGTTCTAAGCTGACTCGACTAGGGCCTGTTGAAGTATAAGTTTGGCCATTGGACAATTTTAAATTGAAATACCTTACATCCACTTAATATGGCAAAAGATATACCCAATTTAAATAAACTTTGTAATGCTAAGTTAATTAAGTAATGTATACAAGGTCTTAAACATATAAGATGCCTTTAAATTTACAAATTGGTTGCAATCATAAATACAAAGACCCCGAGGTAGGGTTAAGATAATTAATCGGTCTCTCTAAATTACTTGTCTCCAGTAAATCCTGTGGGACATCCTGGGGATGTCCTAGGGCTTCAGAGTACAATATCCCTTAGAGGTCCGAGGGATGTCCCCAGTACATCCTGTGGTACATCCTGGGGATGTCCTAGGGCTTCAAAATACAATATCCTTTTGAGGTCCGAGGGACATCCCCAGATAATCCTGTAGGACATCCTGAGGATGTCCTAGGGCTTCAAAATACATATCCTTTTATGGGGTGAGGGATATCCCATGATCATCCTGAAGGATGTCCCCAGGATGTCGTGGGGAGAGGACATTTTTGTGTCCTGAGGACATCCTGAGGGTATCTTGAGGATATCATGGGATGAGATAGGGATGATCCTGGGATATCCTGCATATCCCACTGTGATGTCCTTGGGATGTCCTGGGGAGAATCTTGTGCTGTGTGGGTATTGTGATAAGAGAAAAATTGTTCATAAATTAAACTAGTATGAAATAAAACCCATTCCTTGCCCAAGTAATAGGCTTTTTATAGCTAAGGACTTGAAAGGCTCAGTTATTATGAGTTATATTAACTTTCCATATCCATAATTTAAAGTACCTATAAACTCTTAAACTCCTGTAAAATATTCGAACGTTTCAGCTTCATAAAATCTACTAGCGCTACTCATTTTGTATTCCAACAACCACCATATTCCTTCCAACTTTGAAAACATTATCTACTATCGTAGTCAACATTCAATCGATAAAACAACCGGTTGGTAAAATTTTTCGATATCGACCAAACAACTTCTAAATTGTGTAGGCGAAAAAGTGCTCACCAAACCTATAACCGGGCAACCGGAACCGGGACCTTGAGTTGTGATTTTTAGAGGAACACGACTTGCAGTCTTGCAGACGTCATTTCTTGATCAAAGCGGGAATTACAAACAGTAACAGATTTAGTTAGTAAAACTGTAAATATATTATTTCATAATTAATTACGTATAGCATGCCAATATCAAGGTACGCTGAAAATAAATTATTGTTACACATTCATAGGTTAGTTTATAGTTACACCATAATTATGTAGGTATTAATAATGTATTTTAGAATAAAACTTGTAATGGTTCAATTAATTGATTCTATTATGCATGGTTATTTTTACAGTGTCCCACAGTTTAAGCATAGAATAAATAATACATTATTTATTGTATTATTTATTCTATGGTTTAAGTAACTCACACTCCTATCCTTACTCTATGTTATCTAATCTAGTTCATTTTTTATGAAATCTAGTACCTTTTTTGGGGAAATTTAGTACCGAATTGATCAACCCCTGTGGACACACTGCGCAGTAGCGTCTGTCTGTACTGTCTGTACGTCTGCTCGGGTGAGTACTTTTTCGCCTACAAAATTTAGAGGTTGTTTGGTCGATATCGAACAATTTTACCAACCGGTTGTTTTATCGATTGAATGTTGACTACGATAGTAGATAGATGTTTTCGAAGTTGGAAGGAAAATGGTGGTTGTTGGAATACAAAATGAGTAGCGCTAGTAGATTTTTTATGAAGCTGAAACGTGTTCGAAGATTTCATTATACATTTAAAAGAACACGAAACAAATCATTAGTTTATATTCCTTAGTCTAGGTAACGTTTCTCAAATAAATGATAAAAATCAATGAATATAATGCAACTGTTAAAATTTAAATTTATATTCAACTTTTTTAATAGGCTATTCGTACAGTTTTTGTTGGTGGTTAGGTTAGGTTAAGTTAGGTTTAGTAGTTACTTGCCCATGAAGATCACACATACTGTGACAAGAAAACGGTTTTCAGTGCGTTCCCTCCCAAAACATCAAATAAGTTATAAAATCAATAAATAACCGCTATAGTGGAAAGTTGGTCCTTGTGCACAATAAATCATTGATTTATTGCATTATCTATTGATTCGTACAAAGGTAAGAGTTTATAGGTACTTTAAATTATGGATATGGAAAGTTAATATAACTCATAATAACAGCCTTTCAAGTCCTTAGCTATAAGTAAGCCTATTACTTGGGCATGGAATTTGTTTTTATTTCATACTAGTTTAATTTATGAACAATTTTTCTCTTATCACAAGTAATTTAGAGAGACCGATTAATTATCTTAACCCTACCTCGGGGTCTAAGACCTTGTCCTTGTATACATTACTTAATTAACTTAGCATTACAAAGTTTATTTAAATTGGGTATATATTTTGCCATATTAAGTGGATGTAAGGTATTTCAATTTCAAATTGCCCAATGGCCAAACTTATACTTCAACAGGCCCTAGTCGAGTCAGCTTAGAACTTCCACAGTGGTTTCCATTTCCAAGTTTAACTTCTCGGCAGTCGGCAATCTCAAATCATCCAGTAGTCCAGTAGAATGAACGAACAATCGGTTGATGGAACGTTGCGGTATCGTCTGTTCGATATCGACCAAACAACCTCTAAATTTTGTAGGCGTAAAAGTGCTCACCGTCTGCTCGTGTTGTAGTTGTTTTATGTTCAGTGTTTCCACTTTGAGGGAAATTTTCCCTTTCGAGGGAAAATCAGCCCCAAGAGGGAAACTCAAAGGGAAAACGGGGTTTGAGGGAAATTATAGGAAAAGTTAAAATAATTACTAAAGTTCGGAAAAAGTAATGCAACAGGCCATCAAATAAGAACTACATATATTTATAATGCTACATTTATTACTGTATTCAATTGGCAAATTGACTTAAATAAACTGCTAACGTTTACAAGTTTAACTAACCTAATAAATAACATAATCTTCCTAATATTGCTCTCATATTTTTGTAAATAATAACTTAACCTACAGCTTATATGTTACGCTTGAAGTATTACATGTCCTTTATCTTAACTGCACATTGTACAATGGTGTCTTTTACATCTTGCTATTCGCCTTTAGGTACTTTAATGTTTTACGTTTAGCATTAATTGTTTTACTAACATAATTCGCTTCCAATACCGCAATTCCGTCTTAAGTTCAAGGCGGTCCCACACTACTCGCGAACACGCCCGAACATTCGGCCGAACTCCGAATGTTCGGAGTATTCGCGAGAAGTGTGGGAGCTGCGCGAACTTTGAATACGGGACCGAATGTTCAGTGAACGTTCAGTGAACATTCGGGCGAATGTTCAGCCGAACATTCCGCAGGCTCCCACACTGTTCGCGAACATGCATTATTGTATCACTGCATCATTGATAGTCATCGATCTTGTTCTACTGAGACAATACTATAAAACATGCGTATTTATTTGTATGGTACCGTATTTATTTGTTGTGCTTTCAAGTAAGTATTGAATACCACTTAAGTGGTCATTGGTAATGAATAGTCAATCTCTAGTTGTACTGAGATACTATGCGTATGTCAGTTATAATTATAGCTATAAATAAAAAAATTGTGTAAATTTAAGTTTTGTTCTAAGGCACAGGGGGTTGACATTTATTAGTATACTGTCGACGGATTCTGCAGGATTCAGGGCTTGAGTCACTTCTTCAACTCAGCTGCACTATTTTGTCAGTGTGTTGAGGCAATGTGTTGTTTCAAATCATTCAGTTCATACAATCACTTGCGTTTTCGCGACAGCAGATTGACGCCAACCTCAATAATGGACATTTTAATTAACTGATTATAGAAGATACAAATAAATCCTTTAATACGGAACCCTTAATTATTGTCCCTACATATCCTTTATTTAAATAGTAGTTGATTTTCTTCCACTCTCCAAAATCAGAGCCGGTCTCAGTGGTAAAGGGGGGACAACTACTCAAGGAGAAAAAAACATTTGTTTGTGGTCACAACACCCAAACGTATCTTTTTTTTCAAATTAATATAAGTCTGTCATCTAAGTTGAGTAAATGACAGTTTAATTTACCTCAAGTATTTAACAAGAGATAAGAAGTTTCCAAGAAAATTGCATCGCCGGGGTAAGAATCAGGTGCACAACCAGTCTGTCATTCCCACGTTGAAATTTTTCCCGAAAAGAATAGTTTTTTGAGTTATCTCTTGACTAATATTATTGTTCAGTATATTCCTTATTGTAAGAACTTGTAAAAGCTTGACTGTTAATAAACTTAATATATAAATGTTTATGCCGGATAATAAATAATGTCCAATGTTTGTTAACCTTTTTTTATAATGAATTATACTATCTTATACATGTATAAAAGAAAGATGGTGACTGTCTGTCGACTTGTCTGTTCCGTTTCAACGTCCCATCTTAGCAATCCCTTAATTAGGGCTTCGCCCCAGTCACCCTTAAAGTTACAACGTTCCTCTTATGGGCAATAGGTTTAATGATTCAGGTGAGTACTTAAACAGATGTTTAGAGTAGGATTTTAATCAGCTCTGCAAAATATTGGTATCAGCTAGTACTTGATATATTTATATTTGATTTTTTACTTCGTAAAAAATAGGCTTCTCCTGTTTTCGTTGGTTTCTTCTACACGAATAAATTCTACACCTTTTATAATTTATTACATTAGGAGAAGACATATTTACTCGATGTTAATTAATTGCCAACAAACGAAAACATTGTTATTAATATGATTATCATGAATTAATTATAAACAAGTCAAATACAAAGCGTTTCCTTGTGAACACTGAAGGCAGAGTGGTCAACGATGGACGATCGCCGTGCCAACGCCCAAACTAGCAGTTATTACAGCTGATTTCCAACAATTGTTTATAACCAGCTGATTAACAAAATCAAACAGGGGTGTATCTGCTATTGCAGAAAAAATACGACTGTAGATGCAACAACAGTGACATTATCAGTAGAGTTGTCCATTTTTTCACGACAATGCTCGTTGGACATGACGGACAATGCGCAAACAGCTGATTGGAATTTATTTATGTTCGAGGGAATGTTCGCCCGATCATTCCCCCGAATGTTCGGTGGGTGTTCGCGAGAAGTGTGGGAGCTTCATCAGGACGAACGTTCAGTGAATGTTCGGTAGAATGTTCGGCTGAATGTTCTGGAGAATGTTCGGCCGAATGTTCAGACGTGTTCGCGAGTAGTGTGGGACCGCCTTCAGCTGATAAGGCATTTCTGCCCAAAGAGAAAGGTAACTTTTAAACAACAAGGTTAATATATCTAGAGCTCTTGCCTGATGTAAAATAAACACAGTATCAGGAAACTGACACATCTTTCTCCCTTTTAGCCCAACTTTAATGAGCAAATTACTTTTTATTTACTAATTATAGAATGCAAAGCCAACGCACGGTCGAATGTACAGAAAATCTTGTAAACAAGTTGTTTTCAAAAATATCCACTCAAATCCCTGTTTGGGAGGCACTACAGAATCCGTTGCTACACACAGTGGTTTTGATAGGGGAAATGCCCCCTTGTCCCCCCCAGGGTTAAGTTGCAACATATTTTGAATTTCCTCTGTTGGTCAATGCTAACTTGACATGTATAACAAGTTTGAACGAAATTGATCAATAAATAAGAGATAAATAGTAATTTTTATATTCCCCATAAGAATAACATTGGACAGCGTACTGCGTTTACCGCAAAATGAAAATTTAAATTTTCTCCGCAACCAATAATCGTAGAATAGTAATTAAAAATACTAAATTATGTAGTTTTTTGAGCTCTTGTTAATAGAAAATAGTAATATCTTTATATTTATGTTTTTTTTTATGAAACATTCAATAACTTAATTTTTATATTTTAAATTTTGTAATTTCTAAACCCGATTTTTTTCAGAAATGCGGGTGGTGTCATTTTGTTGGAAAACTAAAGTTCTATAAACTACTTAAGTTTAATCAAAATCGTTAGAGCCGTTTTTGAGAAATCTTGATT
The DNA here is from genome assembly GCA_963675035.1 of Allygus modestus. NCBI lineage: Eukaryota > Metazoa > Arthropoda > Insecta > Hemiptera > Cicadellidae > Allygus > Allygus modestus. The sequence goes on from OY776111.1 coordinate 119,118,858, forward strand.
TTTCATGTTTTTTGACGGTTTTTGGGGGATAATTACCCTTAAAAATCAAAAATTCCAAAAAATGAGAAAAAATGCCTGGAGATATTTTGGATTAGTATCTACATACCAAATTTCATAAAAATCGAACCATTGGTTAGGTATTTAGCTCTGTACACATCCATACAGACAGACAGTCAGACAGATTCACAGACATCACGTAAAAATCACTTTTTTGGGTTCAGGGAGCACCAAAACGAATATTTCCAGTAACAACTCAAATTCGAAAATTTTGACGAAAACAATCCTTTCTCCATATGTGATGTATAAGGGGAGAAAGTAAAAGTAAAGCCTACATTATGGTCGACCACCATTTTCCCCTCTGCTGTCATGACAACCAACATGGTAACCACACATTCGAATCATCTGTCAAACGTTTTGTTTGTCAGCTTACAAACATATAACTTGTGGAGGGAGGATTTGATTGGTTACCTGAGGAAAAAGGCTGTCAGCTTGTAGGCTTCAATTTTTTGTATCTCAGACGAAAGCTCAAGTTTTAAGTATTGTGAGAACTATGAACAATGAGGGAAAAATAGGGAAATTTGAATGAGTGGTGAGGGAAAAAAAGGGAAAATTTTGTTTAGATAAAGACAACATCTCACGGCGAAAGTGGAAACACTGTTTATGTTATCTAATTATGTTTTTGAATTCGAATTCAAAAATTTGCGCATTACACATTTATTTTTAATGTATGATAGAAATCTCTTCCGACCAAGTAAACATGACTTCGGATTTATCTTACAAGAGAATAAAAGTGATAGATTGCAAACAAGGAGCAATAAGAGCAGTTCGATTTAATGGTAGGCTTTTGTCCTTTCAATTGAGGTTAAGGACAAGGTTTGTGTTTATGGTTTGTAATGTTTACTATACAGTCCATACAGTTTGTGATATTTATTGTCATTTATTTGGCCAGAATGTAACATTATAAATGCATTAGAGGGTATCTACAGTTTCATGAGGTTAGATTATTTTAAACCGTTATTTTTATTTTGAATTGATACTATGTAGGCCTACCCTATTGATATTTCAGTCAAATATATTATAAGTAAGTTATTTATATCGCTTTTTTCAGTAAATTTAATTTTGATTTTTTTTCTTGGAGTAAGGTCAACCTCAAATGGTGGATGTTATGGTTTTGTGTGGAGTTCCAACTTGTGTAGCCCGCTACAGTTATAGTTAGGTTTGCTACATACATTATTTTAATAACAAAACCTATCTCAACCTATCTAATACTGCTCGTTGTTCTGAGTATTTTTATTTCAAATTGGTTGCACTTCCGCAGACGCCTGGTGGAACAATCAAATTAAAATAATCGATACAAAATATAGATACGGTATACATCGATATAAATAATCGATTATTAACGTTCGCAATAACTACAATATTATACATTTATTAACATGAAACTAAGTTAAACAAAAATTCAACTACTGGTAACATAAATTAGGTGAAACATTTACAATTTTAATTTCCCGGGTATGGTATACGATTTAATCTGCTTCTAAAAAATGTACAATTGGATCTTCCCCTGACATTCTCACTTATCTTTTATAGAGATATTCTGATAAATAATCTGCGATGTTAAATGATTTTAAGCCAGTTTTTAACCCTAGGACTGCCATTGTCCGAGTTCTCGGCCATTGCATGTGTGCGCCAGATGGCCTATAGGCGATACTCGGACAAATTGGGTATTTTTTTCAACTGCTTTTAACCCAAGCCATGGCCGTTTGTCCATTTCGGACTGTCTGCTTTGTCGCCTTAAAGTGGCCTTGATCCGAATCCGATGGTCGGGGACCGAAAATGTTGTAACATTATAAAACCACAAATAATCAACTCTAAAGTGAACAATAGCCTATATATATTATTTGAAAGATCATATTCTGAACTTTCATTTTATTACATAAATGAAATAAAAGCACGTTATCTCGTATATTATAATATGCCACAACCCTATGTATATGTACATATATACATTTTATTACTTATAAATATCTGTAGTATTGATAAATATATATAATATGACATTCTTTTTGATTATACAAATTACAAAGATCCTAATGAAAAATACTAGGCTACTTTTCACAAATTTGCCAAGTCAGCGACTATTTGTTTATTGCTACATAACACATATAAAAACAATAATTTACCCTACGTGTTATACATTTTGATGTAGGTAATTGAATGTACTACAACATGTTTATATTGGTTTGGGGGTAAAATATTTGGTAAAAAAGTTATATACTAAATACTGTGAAATATTTTTGTTCCAACTACGCAAAAATAGCAAAACATTCTTTTATATACATTTATTTATAAGTGATAATAATTTTTTACCATCAGATTTATGACTTTTTTAGATTCCTTACTTCATTAGCTCTACAAATATATATCATTATTAGTATATATATATATATATAAATATATATTTATATATTACATTACTTATTTACATCAGAAAATAACTCTGTACAGTTGACACATTTTTCGGGTTTCCGTTTATTATTATATTAACGCCCCTAAAACAACATGTTATATATTTCTAAGCAAGGGAATTAGATTGTGGGTAGACTTTCATAAGTGGTGCCAAAAACAACCGAATGAAAAAATCGAAATTTGTAATATCGATGTTTTCTACCGATATATATCATACGATATTAAATAACATTCAATCGTAAACAGAAACAAAACAAATAACTTTCTTTAAAAAAATAAGAATATAAGAACATGGTTCAAAGAAAAAAACTATAGTCCAGGATATAACATTTTAGTTGATTTGATGAAGTGAAAGAATCCATCTTCGTCCGTCATCTTTACTTCACGGCGATAAAGGTACTCGCAAAGGTGTTCAGCCAAGTAATCGGATCTGATTCCGGTTTTCAAGGATCGTTTAACAGCTCTCCAAGAGCTTTCGATTGTCTGGGTATTTGCCCCAGATAACGGATCTATGAAATTCTTACTATGATTGACTGTAAAGTGAACATACCCTTTGTCAGTCAAACCGAAGTAAGATTTCCATAGATCCGTTGTCTTCCGCATATGTCACAATCTGGAGTTTTTGGTATTAATTCTACCTCTTGCAAATATAAAAAACATTGCAAATCATCCTTTAAAGCTAAATTACAAAGCTTACGAAAATTGAACGTCATTTTTATAAAAAAATTAGTTCAACTTTGTTTATTTATAATTTTTATTAAAATATCATATGTTTTAAAATTATTATTCTAAATCGATTATTAATATCAATATATCGATATTACAAATTTCGAATTTTCATTCGATAGAAAATATCGATATTACAAATTTCGATTTTTTCATTCGGTTGTTTTTGGCACCACTTATGAAAGTCTACCCGAAATTTCAAAAAAGAAATTAAAATTTTTTATATTTTTTCACTTTACTGAAATTTTTTTCCCGGTCTTTTTTATTTTATTATATCTAAATTCTCCTGTTCTTTCCGATCAAAATGAATATGAGGTTGGCTAGGTTTACGTCTACAGTTAAATTTATATGAATTTTCAAAAAAAGGTCTACAAAATCGCCAAATCTGCTTCGCCATTTCCCACTTCACCATTTGGCCACTGCTAGGGTTAATGCATTGAAATGATCCAGAAACGTAATAATATTGATACCATTTGAAAGAGGAGATTCTAAACTTTAATTTTCATACATAAACGAACCTTGTAGAAGTAACAGATCAACATAATTGCTATTATAATTTGAACAAAATTTAGTGCGCAAAATGTAGGTAATTGAATGTACTACAACATGTTTATATAGGTTTGGGGGTAAAATATTTGGTAAAAAAGTTATATACTAAATACTGTGAAATATTTTTGTTCCAACTACGCAAAAATAGCAAAACATTCTTTGATATACATTTATTTATAAGTGATAATAATTTTTTACCATCAGATTTATGACTTTTTTAGATTCCTTACTTCATTAGCTCTACAAATATATATCATTATTAGTATAATATATATATTACATTACTTATTTACATCAGAAACTAACTCTGTACAGTTTATACATTTTTCGGGTTTCCGTTTATTATTATATTACGCCCCTAAAACTTACAACATGTTATATATGTTGTCTTTAAAAAAATCTTAGAGTCTGTATTTTGGCCCAAAAAGGAGGAGGTTGGTACCATTGAAATAGCATTAGTTGTTCTTTCTTTTCTTAAAGAGAAATTTGTCATACGACATCATAAAGTCTGTGAAATCATTTTTGAAATCAGCTGTTTTGTCAGGCCCGTCATTTGCCCCATTATCCGACATTCGGGCAATTTTAATAAATCACTAAATAAATAGTTCGATAATTTATTTGGTGTGACGTAAATCATACCTCTTTGAAGCCAGGAAAAAGTTCTTCCCTTTGTAGCACTGCCTTCCTTTACAGAGCGTCCTGTGACTCTTAGAAATATGTAAATAGTATAGTAAATATTCGTGATCCTTTCTGCTAGGTTATAATCCGTAGGCCTATTGAATTTTCGAACCTTAGTGTTATACATATGATAGGGTTATCTTTTATGGTTTGGACACCGTGACAGTTTAAAGTAACCTCAGCAGATTTTGCTGAAATTATGGCTATGCTGTAAATTTATGTTTAAAAACCATTTTTTCATATATCTTTACACACACACACACACATATATATATATACAGTTCAGAAATATACATATATACTATAAATATATGTACCATTTATTATATTATAATAGAGTTCATAAATTATATATAGCTTTGAATAACTAATTTTAGCTTTCGGCGAAACCCAAATTTTGTTTTTCAAATATAAGTCATAAAGTCATAAAATCAATCAATTACTTTGTACAAAAGTGCATTATTTCCAATAACTTTATTTTTACCGGTATCTTTAGTAATATAACAGTTTTAGTATATTACTTTTATACTTTCGATTTTATTTTTATTTTTTAAATGTACAGCGTAAGTTTGTCGATTTTCCCCGGTTTCCGTAATTCAGGTAAAAAATATTTTTCAAATAAATCAAACACATTTCCATGTAGGGAAATAAATTGCCTACATTTTGTATATCTTCGATTGTCTGTAAAAAAATGTTGTGCAAAAATGCTAGGACTCTACTCTTGAAAATTTTTTCAAAAATGTTTATGAAAGTTTACATTTTTGTAAATTTTGCATAAAACCACCTACAGGGATTCGTTTTATTTGGTTTTATTCCAAATTAATTCTTTTTCTGAACAAAACTAGTATGAATATGACTAGGTTATCATAAGTAGTTTAGGCACTGTGAATTGTTAAAAAAGCCTATGCAAAATGGAAAAAAAATTGCTAGGGCACCGAGCAATTTAGCATTAATCAGGCATGGGCAGTCCTAGAGTGAATGATTTTGTAACTGACCTCCAAGATAATTCTATGGTTTGGGTGATTTTCACTTCAATTAGTTTTATTAACCCTAGCTGTGGCGTGGCAAACCGTCCGATTCAGACTGTTTGCTCTGTCGCCTTAGAGTGGCAGCCGTCCGAATCGGACGGCTTGGGAGCGAAAATTTTGTAACGTTAAAAAACCACAAATAATCAAATCTAAAATGAACAATATACCTAAATATCATTCGAAAGCTCATATTCTGAACTTTCATTTTATTACAAAAGTGAAACGTATAGTAGCTGTATAACAATGTCACGACGATTAAAAATCAAATAAATTGTTGGTGCGACGCAATTCCTGCAGCTGACACTTCCGAAAACGTCAAAACACAATTTTTGTTTAAATTACCCAGCTTCGGTAATTTTTGCCGCGGAAAGTTTCGGTTGGTATCAATGCACTGCTAAACAGTTTTCCTTCATTTTGGTATTGATTTTAGAACGAAATACCTATTAATTAGACAAATAATATGATTTTATGAAAACAGGTGTTTATTTTGTTTCTGTAACGAATGACCAACTGTCCAAATCGGACTGTTAGGAAAATCGGATTTATATGCAGTGTAAGTTATAGTTAGTCAAATAATATGTAATTTTCAAGAGGAAGAAATGTGGAGGAATTTAGTTTTGTTTGCCATTGACAGCATTGCTTGCCAGGTTATCGGCCCGTCCCGCACCAAAGTATTATGACACATTTTGTCCTCAGTTCGGTCGCTGTAGCCATGTTAGATGCTTCACGCGCGAGCTATTTTTTATCCGTGAATTATTACTAAATCCTTTATTATTTAGGATTTTTAGTGTTAGTGAAGTGTTTGTATGTATATAACAGTAATAATTATGCATAAATATTACTGAAGTGTGATAAATAGTGTTTATAAATAGCTCTCAATGAACAATAAAATGGTTATCAAAAATGTACAAAGTAAGTGGCAATTTATATATTGTTACATAACACATATACAAAAATTATATACCCTAGGTGTTACACATTTTTATGTAGGTAATTGCATATACTATAACATGTTTGTATTGGTTTGGGGGGGAAGTTGGTGAAAAAGTTATTCACTATAAATACTGTGAAATTTTGTTTCCAATTACGCAACAATTTTAAAACATTCTTCTATTTACAATCATTTATAAGTGATAATAATTTGTTACCATCAACTTTATGAATGTTTTAGATTCTTTAATTCATTAGCTTTACAAATATGTATATAACATTATTATTATATACTGTACATATATTATTAGGCCCACTTATTTACAACACAAACTAACACTGTACAGTTTATACTTTTTTCGGTTTTCCGTTTATTATTATATTATGCCACTAACACTTACAAAATAAATTTCTTTCCCCAACATGTTATATATTTCTATGTAGCGAATTGAATTGTCTACAAAATGTACATATAATGAATTTTCCATAAAAAATCTGTAGAACAAATTTTACCGAGGCTACTTTTGGAATTTCAAAAACAAATTTAGAATTTTTTTTATTCTTTTCACTTTACCGAAAAACTGACCTCTCTAGATTGTTTTTATTTTAGTATTTTCAGATTCTACTGTTCTTTTCGATCAAAATTAATATATGGTTGGCTAGGTTTACTTCTACGGTAGAAGTTATACGAATTTTCAAAAAAAGGTCTGCAAATTCGCCAAATTTGCTCTGCCATTTCCCACTTACACCATTGGTCATTGCTAGGGTGTTAAACTCAGATTTTTCAAAAACTCAACATTTCTTCATTTGTAAAATTTTCACAAATAAATCGTTAGTTAATTAAATCATTTAGATTATCCGCCATTTTCTAAACAAGATGCAATGTAAATAAAATTTAAGTCACATGTAATCGATTTGATACGATGATGTATTTATATCGAAATATAAAAATCAAAAACATCATTGGTTTGATTTGATTATCCTATACTTTAATACGAGCTGTGTCTGATTGTTTGTTTGTTTGCAAAACTTATCTCGAGATCCAGCAGAAGGATTTTGCTGAAAGTTTGGGATTAGGGGCTTTTGGGTCTAAAAAATCGATTGGTGAAAACCACTACCGGTACCTCAGGAAAACTCGTATTTTTCTAAACAACTCATTTGAGAATTGAAAATTTTAACATTGGGCTTATGGAGTTTAAAATCATAACACCGGTTACTATTAATAACAAAAACGAACCATTAAATCAACTGTTTGATTTTATCTATAACTTAAAATATTGTAAACAGCTGTTTATCATTATGGAAATAAAAAAAACTACTTGAATGGCAACTCTCATAATGGAAATTAAAAAACTACTTGAATGAAAACTCAACTCTTTTTTCGATAGGCGAGTGAGCGAAGCGAACGAGCTCATATTGAAAATGAATGAGTATTTGAAATAAAACAAATTTAATGCCTCTTCTGCGGAATCAAACACCGAGCATGGCTCAGTCCCCCGGTACTACTAATAAGATGACTTAATTTACAATGTCATTTCAAACTAGTAGGTGCCCGTCAAAATTCGACGGATACAATACATTAAGATTGAGTTATCCGATGGTAACCTGTAGGAAGAATCAACAACAATGAAATACTTGACTAAAAATATGACAAATTATAAAATAAATGCCCTTTTACATGCTGCACGAGACAGCTAAAAAGTCACAAAATCACAAAACTAAAACGAACACTTAAAAAATAAGTTAACAACTTATTTTTTAGTGTAATTTTAACATTTTAAGTTAATTTTTACCATAAACCAAAATAAATCAAAAGCTTGGTGAGCTGAACCGTTGTCTAATGAATATCACAGAGTTGTGATTATAATCTGCTGTTTCTTGTTAACACAACAGACTAAAAATCCCACAGAAGCGGTTTGTAGACATTTACATTTTATATCATTTAACAAATTTAAAGGCCAAAATGTTAAATCTGACAATGTTAGGGAGTATCGGCATGTTTCAGCTTCAATTTGGTACAAATTCTATGACCACTCGTTGCCTGGTTTTCTCTAAGGCCGAGTTCCTGGTAAAAAATTCTTCTATATGAATAACATGGGGAAATTTGAGAACTTAACACTTTATATCATTTAAAAAACTTAATGGAAGACAATGGTAAATCTGACAATTTTGGGGAATATCGGAATGTTAAAGCTTCAAATTGGTTCAAATTCCATGACCACATGTTACCTGATTTTCTCAAACTAAGACCGAGTTCTTACAAAAACATTCCCCCATTTAAATAACATGGAAATTGTTTAAATGTCAATATTTTAAAAAATAAGTTTTTTTTAGTTTTACATTTTTCTTTAATATTTTTGCTGCAGTGTTAAAACCATTGACTATATATACTGAAGGAGACATCCCATCTATATGGCCCAGCTGCCCTACTACAAAAGAATTCTATATTTTAGTGTTTGCCAGAATTTGAAGTGGACGTAGTTTGATAAGGTCACCAACAGATTGTGCTGCTGTCAACTCTTTATTTTAGTTATTTACATTAACTTTTTAAAATATCTCCACCCCAGAAAGCAATTGATAATCAACTTATGTTTGCTTCCTGACACACCAACTGTTGTATTATCCCCTCCTTGAGAGGATAAGCAATAGTTAACTGCATTATACTCTGTTGGTGATTATTGCTAACTACGTCATCTTTGAATCCTGGCACACACAAAACTAGGGATAGATTTTACAGTGGCAATGAGAAGTCCACTTCAGTATTTATAGTCAATGGTTAAAACTTTAAAATGACACATCGATTGTCTAAATCTGTTGAGAAATAAAATTGTAGTGGGCCGAAAACAAAATTCCTTAGCAAATTAATACACAGTAGACACTCCGAAATCCGGACTATTGTGGCGGACGGCTGGTCCGGATTTAGAAAAATCCTGATTTCTCAGGGATAGGCTCATAAGTTATCATCAATTCCGCCTTTATAGTGAACAATTATGGCAACATGTGTTTATGTCATGTTTATGTGCTATTACAAGAATGAGCTTCCAGAAGAAAGTTATAAACGCTCTCCCTACCATAGAACCTCGTTAATCTGTCACCAACGGGACCGAGAGCATGGTCGGAACACAAAAAAGGTCAGATTATTAGAGGAACAAATACATTTATTAATTGGAAATATGATAAAACAAAAAGGTGTTTAATATAACACTGTAAATCTTAATAGGCTACGGTATATAAAATCCAAATACTACTGACTGACTGACCTAGCACAAAATCTCCATAACTATAAGGTCTACAGTGTTGAAATTTGACATATAGGTTCCTCTTTGGCCCTAGGTGCTTGCTAAGAAACGGTATTACGAAATTCCCCTGTGTCCCGCCCCGCTGGGACCCAAAGTTACCATGTACATGACATTCACTTTGGTTTGAGCTGATGAAAATTCAAACAGCTGATCTTGATTTGTATTAGTTCCACGGGCTAACCACAGATTGAAGCACACACAACTATCATAGTTTACGCGGGCGAAGCTGCAACGGATCGGTTAGTCATAAATAAAGAATACTGTAATAAAAACTGTCACGGGTCGACTGATTTACATCGTCAATGGAGTCACTGATAGGAGAAGACCTGAACGGAGAAGCGCGCCAGGTACGTAATCATTAACAAACACCGATAACGGCACGGAAGCACAGAGCGTGTGACAATGCAAACTAAATTACATTTGTTTAACGCAGGATAATCGCATTAAATCTGAAGGTGCTACACCGTGGAGTTCCGTTTTTTTAGTTTTATTTGCAACAAACAAAAAATAAAAAATTCAAGATCATCGGTCCGGATAACCAAGAGTCCGTATAAGTACGATCCGGATTTCTGAGAGTCTACTGTACAACATATTGAATTTAAAATAAATAATTACCATTAATGAAAAATAAAAAGTGAGTGATACTCTGGAATTATTACATTATTTATAGCCTACAGGCCAACTTAACAATTTATGATAGGTATATATAGATAGATGATAATTTATGAAACATCTCAATATATATTTTGTAGTGTTGTGAGGCTTATTTTATTCATCCTGTTTAACAACTTAACTTACTGGGAGCTATTATATGATTCCAGTAAGAAGCCAATATTAATTAGTGTATGAATTAATTATTAACCTGTTATAAAATAATATTTTTTGTGTTTCAGTTGATGGATCGTACTGTTTGACCTGTGGATCAGATAAAAAAATTAAGCTTTGGAATCCCTACGAATTAAATTTATTAAAAACATATGGGGGCCATGGAAATGAGGTTTTGGATGCTTGCAGTTCTTGTGACAATAGGTAGCGCACAAATATCTTTACACATAGCTCTTACATTTAACTAACCCCTAGAAAAACTCTCGTAATAATATTATAAAGCTTAAAGTTATACCATTGACTATATACATGAGTAGACTGGACTTGGCCATTGTTGTTCTGTGGTCGGGCGGCAACACCAAGTTCGTGTCCTTGCCGCTAGGAGCTCTAGCGCGTCTCGACCCCTCCCCCAACCATCCCAACTACCAACCCATCATTCGCATTCCACTTCAACTCGACTCTCGTTGCTCGTTCAATCAGTCAGTGTTGCCAGAAACTGGGTAATTACCCGGTTTTCGTGTATTTTGAAGATCGTGTGGGGATTAGGAAAAAAAACTGGGGATTTTGGACCTGAGATGTGGGGATTTACCCAAAATATCGGGTATTATATATTTTCGTGTAACAGTTGGCACAAGTGTCAATTTGAACGGTAAAAATTCATGATTCAAGCAATTTAAACTCAAATTGAAACATAAACAACATAATATGCATAAAGTCGGCAATGTATATAGTTACTTCTGCTTCTACCCAAATTAGGCTACTGTTAAAAAGTGTTAGATCATTAAAGATGATGCCATGAAGTGCTTCATCACAATAATCCCTTTAAGTTTATCACACTTATTTTGGACTGCTAAAGCTTTTTTTTTAGTTGAAGGATTTTTTTAAACTGTTGGATAACATGTAAAAATAGGGTATTGTTTGTGAATAGTGGGGGAAATAACGCCCCCACATTTAGGCTTCAATTTATCTTGGGAAATTAACATGTGATTCTTGCTCTATTATATTATTAAGCTCGTTGTTCATTGAGCTTTAAAGTGTTTGTTCTGATCAGGAACACTGATGGACAAGGGACAGGATAGGGTGAAATCAGATGACCTAACAGGGCCGGATTTACTAGCTATAGGCCCCCAGGCGCAACCAGTGGTGCGGGCCCTTTCCTAGGTATTACGCTGATGCTTAAATCTGGCCTTGTGACCTAATCCATTCAAGCAAGTTAATATATCTAGAGGTCTCGTCTCGTGTAAAAAAGTGTAGCCTACATGGCCGACCACCATTTGCCCCTCTGCTCACTCTGCTCCCATGGCAATCAATAAAAATCCTCTCTTCACAAGTTATATGAGCTGACAAAACATTTTAACTTGTCAAGAGATGATTTGATTAGTTACTTAATGAAAATGGCAGTCAGCATGTAGGGTACACTTTTTTACCCCCAACGATACCTCTAGGTATATTTACCTCGTTGATCGGGCTATTTGATCCAGTTAAATTTTTTTCAGGTGCAGCCGGCATCCACTTGAAAACAAACTGAAAAAACAGTCTATGATTAAGTATTAACAAATAATCAAATGCCAGTTAACTGCAACAAAATAGTTTATTGTAGATTAATTTTGTTCACTTATTCGGTTTGGCATTACAGTTAATAAAACTCTGAGCAGTGACCAGTGTACCAACTTAAGGATTTGTTTGGAGGGTGGGAATGCTTTTCGCACACACCCGTTCCCGCAGGGGTAGTAGTTTGGGGCTCCTCCAAGAGAACACTAAACCCCCCTCCCTCCACCAAAATGGATTTCTAGGTTAACAGCGCTGAGGGTACTAAAACTGTCATCGTTGTTATTTTCGGATAATTATCAGTTAACTTCCAAGAAATTACCCGTCTTTCGGGTATTTGGAGCCGACGCGGGGATTTTGCGGGTATTACAACAAAATGACCGGATAAAAGCGGGGATTTTATAGGGGGTTTGCGGGTAAAATGGCAAACCCAGTCTGGCAACATTGATCCCTAGTCAGTCGCGCTTACGCTGTGGTCGTGTTCACATGAGCCGCTCGAGGGGCCTATAGTTTGCCTAGTTCGCTGGTGTCATTATGTTGCGTTTACCTGACTGTATGGTTAATCATTACTCCCTATTTACCTCCCAGACCCTTGTAAAAGTTAGATTTCCTTTTATACGAATACTAATTACGTTTTCTACAATATATGCAATTGTAAAAAAATTTATAGAGCGCGGATATATTTATAAACAAGGACATTTATTTACTCAGTGCATTTTAGTTGCATTGATTTGTTCTGTACATATTAGGCAAAGTTTTAAGATACCAATTTTGCTATCTCTTACTATGTTAACAGTAATCTAGTTATAAGATTAACTCCAATCAAGTAAACAAAATTATCTAGTGGCACGGTCGTGTCACGTCGCCAAGTCCACCACACGACCCGTGCTATACTAACACGAAGCAGAATGAGACGATTTTTCACTTCTCAAATTAGCGTATTGCAGCCTTAAGTGAATCTGGCAGTGCATTTATATGCTAAACCCTTTCACTAAACACAAAAAATCACAACAGTTGGTTTAAGAAAGGTCTGAGAAGCGAGAAATTAACGTATAAAATTAGCCTAAATCTTGTAGTTTTGGCCCTTTTCACAAATTGTCCACTTCATTTTGTTCATTAAGCTTAAGAACTTTATTTCTCATCAAACTTGAACGAAATTTCGCACAGACTTCTGTTTTTACTCACATATTACACTTTTGATACTAAATTGTAAGTTTGCAAACGCAATATTTTAAAACAAATGATATTAAATTCCACTTTCAAAATTGTTACTGAATTTGATGTCTGCTTTGTTTACATTTACTACGTAAACAAAAATCCAAGTATAGCATGTGTTCCAAAACAAATCTGATCAGCTGGCTTGTAAATTCAAATTAAATCATTGAGTGAATTTAACCGAACAAAAGGGTATAGAGGTAAAGAAAATATTTTAATTCGTTTAAGCTATACATACTATAATACATCGAACATAACATAATATGCAATAAACATAATATGAAATCTAAAAACAAAGTCGGGTTAGTATGTTATTTAGTTATATAAGTTAGTTACACCAAACAGCTGTTATATAGATTATATCTAAACATACTTAAAAGGTATAAACATATGTTCATTATGGAAATACAAAATCTACTTGAATGGCATCTCAAGTTCTTTTGTCGATGCCGAAGTTAGTTATATATATATTCTGGTTATATATATATACATATATGTATATTTCTGGTTATATATATATATATATATATATATATAAAGAGGCGAGTGAGTGTAGCGAACGAGCTCAACCTGGAGGCGAGTGAGCCAAGCGAACGAGCTCATCTTCAAAATGAACGAGCATATTCTCACTAAATAAAATTACTCAATAAGCACATTTGCAATAATTTAAAAGTCTGTTCTAGAGGTTAGCTTTAAAACGGTGTTCTTGATTCTTTACTGTGTTTTGTCAGTATTAACAGCTGTTATATGTTCAATTTAAATTTATTTTAATTTTGCCATAATTTTAACATTGTAACTTTGAGAGCTTAGGAGGCTAAGACCTGAAGAAGGACGTTTTCAAAAACCACAAAAGTCACATCTAGTCGTTAAGGGTTTTCAAATAACACACAGACGATAGTATAATACATAATAGTTTCGCCTGAATAGACTTGTCACCGAAATTGGCTTAGTTTTTAATAAATAAGTCAGGGTCTTGTTATTAATAGTTCAGTGGGTGTTGTAAAAGACTTTACTAAAGATGCACGCGATGCAATCGAAAACATTATTATAACTTTTAAAGAAAGAGATATTGAAATTCAAAGATCGTCCACAAAATTTGAAGTAATTCATGGAGCATTCGTTTTCCGAAAGCAGTTTCCTAATGCAGTAGTATAATATCAATTACAATTCACAAAAGTCAGGGATTAACGCTTAACAGTTGTATTGTTGATGCTGGTTATGCAGTATTTTCATGTGGCCAAAATATGTAGCCTTTATCTCGCGTGACTTCACTCTCTGGTCTATTAATTCTAAACTTTGACCCTCAAAATGTTAAGGCGCAAGCATCAGCTATATCCGAAAATAATAGCATTGACTATGAATACTTCAGTATTTATAGTCAATGATAATAGGCTAAGGAGTGAGTACCGACCAGAATTAAAACAATTACAAATTGGAATCAAATCTCAAGAAAAAATCCCTGGTCAAATCTGGCAAATTCATAATACTAAATTAGGAGCCATTCAAGACATTACTAACAATATAGACGAACTGGGAAATCTCGGTTTCAAAAAGGTTTATGGCGTGTCATGCTATGCAAATTTTTAACATCAAAACAAAAGAATTGTAACAGCTGTTTATAATCAATTAATGAACTGTCAAAGTAATACTCACGTTGTTTATGATTATTAACATGTAGTTTCCTGAGAGCAGTGATTAAAACTGTTGAGTGAAGATTACATATATAGAGTATTAAAATAAAACAAAGGGACATTGAGCTATAAATAACAACTTGAGGTATCTAAAAAAATGTAGAAAAGAGGCAAATGAGTTTAAAAAATCCGATTATCAGTAGGGGATAGTGGTTAAATATTATTCCAAGTCATCTAAACAATCTGACTGGCCTTCCCCGAGAAAAGCTCGGCCCCCAAGTACTAATCAAAAACATCCATCTCAGTTACAAGTAACTTCATAATTTTTTAACTACAACTTTGGCAAACACATGATAACAAAATTTCAAGTCTAATAATACCCAGTCTACAAATTTCAAAAATCAAAATTAATGGAGTTCTATACAAATTAAAAAATGCGGTGTTCCATTTAGGAAACAGTTCAGCATCAGGGCATTACGTAGCTTACATTCAAAACAAAAATAAGTGGATAGATGCAGGTGATGAGAAAGTGAACGTCAAGCTACCATATGGTGCGAAAAAATGTATATTATAATGTTTAAAAAACTGTCAGAAAATTCTAAAACTATCTAGGTAAAATTAAGGTAAATTAATCTTAATTAATGTTCAATATATTATAATACTTTATCCTTGATATATATTTTATTTTATTTCAACTTGAAATCTCATTTACAACAATTTTTAATAAACAATTATATAAAAAAACAAATTATATCATAACCAAAAACACAAAGTGTTGACGGGTTGCCAAGTCCTAAAATTATATGATATCAAAATGTATTCCAAGTCAAAGATAGCACCTTTGATCTGACATTGTTTATCATCACAAATTACTTAAATATGTTGCAATAACAATGCTCGAAAGATTGTTGGTTATTTTCTATCTGTTCTTGGCCAGCAGATTCACTGATGCAAAATCTTTATTTTGAAATTTAAAAATCTAAATAAAGTATAGTTAACAATTATTGTGATTGAATATTAAAAAAAAATATTATCTGCTGGCCAAGAACAGATAGAAAATAACCAACAATCTTTCGAGCATTGTTATTTTAACATATTTAAGTAATTTGTGATGATAAACAATGTCAGATCAAAGGTGCTATCTTTGACTTGGAATACATTTTGATATCATATAATTTTAGGACTTGGCAACCCGTCAACACTTTGTGTTTTTGGTTATGATATTGAAGTCACAGCTAGTAACATTATTTTATATTGTACTGTCCTAACTTAAATTATTTTGATTTGGTATTTTTTATTTTGGATGGATTATATTTGGTGTTAGTTTGTATTTACAATAATAACAGTACCTGGGGGGCCGATCTTTGCTCGGGGGAAGGCCAGTCAGGTTGTTTAGATGACTTGGAGTAATATTTCACCACTTTCCCCTACTGATAATCAGATTTGTATAACTCATTTGCCTCTTTTCTACATTTTTAAGGTCACTCCAGTTGTTATTTATAGCTCAATGTCCCTTTGATTTATTTTACTACTCTGCATAATATGTAATCTTCACTCAAATATTTTAATCTCTACTCTCAGGAAACCACATGTTAATAATCCTATACTCTAATATGAGTAAGGTTTGCTTGCTTGCTTGCTTGTGACACGGATCTCAAAAACGGCGCCAACGATTTCCTTCAAATGTTGGAAATAACTAATTTTTGGGATAAAAATATGTTCTAGACAGGCCTCATCCCCAGGAAAAATCAAATAATGTAAAAAAACTAAAATGAAAAGTTAAAAAGTTAATATTGGGCTTATGGAGTTTCAAATCAAAACAAAAGAATTGTAACAGCTGTTCATAATCAACCAGGGAACTGTCAAAGTAATACTCATGTTGTTTATGATTTTTAACATGTGGTTTCCTGAGAGCAGAGATTAAAATATTTGAGTGGAGATTACATATATAGAGTAGTAAAATAAATCAAAGGGACATTGAGCTATAAATAACTACTGGAGTAACCTTAAAAATGTAGAAAAGAGGCAAATGAGTTATACAAATCGGATTATCAGTAGGGGGAAGTGGTGAAATATTACTCCAAGTCATCTAAACAAACTTACTGGCCTTCCCCGAGCAAAGCTCGGCCCCCATGTACTCATAAAAACGTGAGTATTACTTTGACAGTTCATTGATTGATTTATTAACAGCTGTTACAATTATTTTGTTATGATTTGAAACTCCATAAGCCCAATGTTAATTTTGTTAACGTTTCATTTTAGTTTTTTACATTATTTGATTTTTCCTGGGGATGAGGCCTGTCTAGAACTTATTTTTATCCCAGAAATTAGTTATTTCGAACGTTTGAAGGAAATCGTTGGAGCCGTTTTTGAGATCAGTGTCACAAGCAAGCAATCCTTACTCATATTAGAGTATAGGATTATTTATGTCGGATTGAGATTGAACTTCTTCTTCGTCAACAAGTATCGTTGGCACCGCTACTTTTGTCAACTTGGTAAAATAAATAGCTGTTTATTTTCATTAATTAATTAAGAAAAAACATATGTGACATAAACCAAATAAAACTATCCTCCATATGAAAAACATGGGGACTTGGACGTTCCGTCCGTGGGGCAGAGCCCTGAAGACTTTACTAAACGGCAAGAGAGGCCTACGGACACTCCTGGGTATATAGACTACGTTTGTGCCAAACATCAGCAGAATTGGTCCAGTGGTTTTGGTGAGATGGAACATTAGACAGTCAGACAAATATTCATACACCACCTCGTTTTTATGATAGTCGATAAAGATAAATATAATACCCCCGTAGCAGCAAACCTGCGTACTCAGCGAATTTCCAATGCATATATATGTATCTTAATACCACATAAAGCCACATAACAAGTTTCATCAATATACATTCATAAATAAACAATTTATGACATTTTAATTATTCTCCATAAGAATAACATGGCGGCTGAGTATACAGATTTGCTGAAGCAAGGAACACAAAAAAATGGGGTTTTATACAAATATCAATATAACTCATGTAGGTAAAGCCACATACCAAATTTCATTAATTTATTTTCATAATGAAGGGAGATAACACGTTACTTATTCTCCATAAGAATAACATGGGGCTAACTAAGTACGCAGGTTTGCTGCTACGGGAGCCTTTGGTAAACAATTTTTTTTAGCAAATATCAATGGTCCACAACGAGATGAAGCCGTATACCAAGTTTCGTCAGTATACGTTCATAAATAAGCGAGATATAAAAATTTTATTTTCCTCCATAAGAATAACATTAGACAACGTACTGTGTTTAGCACTTTCAATATCCAATTGACATAGAGAAATGATCAAAATACCAAATTGTGTGTTTTTTTAAGCTGAATCCAATGGGAAAAACTAAAATTTGACTATTTCCGAAATTATACATAACAAATTTGAAAAACCCATTTTTGGGGTACAAAACCCCCCCAAAATACCCCTTTGGATAGAGCGATCTGGCTGGTTTTCGAACTTAAAGTCATAAATGTTGCTTTACACGTTTACACCAAATTTCATCAAAATCGGATAATTTTTAAGAGAGTTATCGTGCTCACGGACACACACACATATATATATATATATATATATATATATATATATATATATATATATATATATACAGTTTCGACTGGGGCCCTCAAAACGAAAAGTGATCATGGTCCCGGGCCTAGGTCTTACCATGCCGACTACGGTAATAGCTTCTTCCCTAAAGGGGAAATGCGCTAAAAATAGTCAGCTCTGAACACTTGGGTGACAGAAGAAACTAAATTTTTTTTAAATGTAAAAACTATTTTTTAATTTATTATTTACTGGAAGGATATTGTTCACTGGACACCAGCCTATGTTTTCTACAGAGAGTGTTGAAGAAACCGAAAGATGTTATATGATACCATAGTAAAATTTTCTTATAAATATATTTTATAATTAAAAAATATTCTTACACAGTTTATTTACCCTCCGATATTCTTTCCAATAAAACAAATCTCAATTTAGCAAACTTTGGCCATCTGCGAATTTTGTGACCCAAGAAAAACTCTCCTCATTTAAGTGAATGAAACCAAATGTAACAATTAAATGTAGCTCTAAAATTATGCATTTGTTAGGCCTAGGGTATAATCTTGACGAAAGATCCTTCGTGGCAATACAAAATAGATAATATTCAACATTAGACAAATTTGGACAATTTGGTTACATACCTTTTTCATCTACAGTTCAAATTTGAACATCTAACAAACTATTTACATATTTCGGTTCATAATGCAGTAATCACCGTTGTCATAAAGTTAAAATTTTAACTTTATGACAATGGTGATTACTGCATTCTGAAGATGGTTCCGTTGAACTGTAGACAAAATGGTATGTAACCAAATTTTCATCTAAAAAAAGTTCAGGGGCTAAAATGGATACAAATTATAACTAGACAAACAACACAATTTTTTCTGTCCACAATCTTAATACATTTGTCACAGTACATCTTTAACCTCTCAAATGGAAACTCGTTTGGACTGTGCGCGCGTGTGTATTGCTAAGGCCCAGTGCATATCAGCGATTTGCAGCGGCGACGCGGCAACGGCACCGGTGCCAGCGCGTTCTTAGATATATTGGAGCAAATGGAGAACTGCCGAGCAGTGTACATCAGCGTGCACATCAGCAGGTAGCCCCGAGTCTAGTGACGCCTAACTTCTCCTCTAGCCCCATATTATTGCAGATATGAAATGAAATAAATTAGATTTTGGACTTGAATTGTAATATTTGGACTTTATACATCAGAACTCTGTTGACTCCTTATCTACATACATAAAAAAACCTGCTTTTTATTTACTCACTTCCTGAAGTTAATAATTAAACGATTTTGTTTTCTTGATTTTTGAAATGATTATTTTTTTATTTAAAGGATAATTTCTAGTTCTAAGTCACTGTTGAGCCAGAATTTCGATTTAAGCTCCACGGCTCTATTCATATGGTTGTTTTTTTAAAGAGAAATACCTAAAGAATATGGATTTGACATAAAAATCACGATTTTTAATGTTACAACTGAGTAAATAACCACTTAATATACATATTTTACAATAGTGGTGTAAATACATAGAATTAACAATCCAAAATTGCCTTTTTTATATTTTACATAAGATTCTAATTCATATTATAACTGAAATGTATTCCATATGTGTCTGTTCAGAATTTTGTGTTCTTTCAAACAACGTGCATTTTAGCGAATTTCCCCTATAGGGAAGAAGCTATTACCGTAGTCGGCATGGTAAGACCTAGACCCGGGACCATGATAACTTTTCGTTTTGAGGTCCCCAGACCCCAAAAACACCATTCGTTCGAAACTGTATATATATATATATATATATATATATATATATATATATATTAGTTGTAAGCATAATTTTAAAAACAGAGTACCCTTTTTAGCGAATTTCCCCTATAGGGAAGAAGCTATTACCGTAGTCGGCATGGTAAGACCTAGGCCCGGGACCATGATAACTTTTCGTTTTGAGGTCCCCAGACCCCAAAAACACCATTCGTTCGAAACTGTATATATATATATATATATATATATATATATATATATATATATATATATATATATATATATATATATGTGTCCGTGAGCACGATAACTCTCGTAAAAATTATCCGATTTTGATGAAATTTGGTATAAACGTGTAAAGCAACATTTATGACTTTAAGTTTGAAAACCAGCCAGCTCGCTCTATTCGAAGGGGTATTTTGGGGGGGTTTTGTACCCCAAAAATGGGTTTTTTGAATTTTTTACATATAATTTTGGAAATAGTCAAATTTTATTTTTTCCCATTGGATTCAGCTTAAAAAAACACACAATTTGGTATTTTGATCATTTCTCTACGTCAATTGGTTACCGAGATATTGAAAGTGCTAAACACAGTACGTTGTCTAATGTTATTCTTATGGAGGAAAATAACAAATTTATATCTCGCTTATTTATGAACATATACTGTCGAAACTTGGTATACGGCTTTATCTGGTTGTGGACCATTGATATTTCCTCAAAAAACCAATTTTTTGACAAAGGCTCCCGTATCAGCAAACCTGCGTACTCAGCCCCATGTTATTCTTATGGAGAATAAGTAACGTGTTATCTCCCTTCATTATGAAAATAAATTAATGAAATTTGGTAAGTGACTTCACCTAGTTGAGTTATATTGATATTAGTATAAAACCCCATTTTTTGTGTTCCTTGCTTCAGCAAACCTGCATACTCAGCCGCCATGTTATTCTTATGGAGAATAATTAAAATGTCATAGATTGTTTATTTATGAATGTATATTGATGAAACTTGGTATGTAGCTTTATGTGGCATTAAGATAAATATATATGCATTGGAAATTCGCTAAGTACGCAGGTTTGCTGCTACGGGGGTATTGGTGTTAGCATAATATGTTTTAAATATATATATATATATATATGTGTCCGTGGGTGCGATAACTCTCGTAAAAAAGGTCCGATTTTGATGAAATTTGGTAAAAACGTGTAAAGCAGCATTTATGACTTTAAGTTCGAAAACCAGACGGATCGACCTATCCGAAAGGGTATTTTGGGGGGTTTTGTACCCCAAAAATGGGTTTTTTGAGTTTTTTACATACAATTTTTGAAAAAGTAAAATTTTATTTTTTCCCATTGGAATCAGTTTAAAAAGACGCACAATTTGATGTTTTAATCATTGCTCTACGTCAATTGGTTACTGAGAAATTGAAAGTGCTAAACACAGTACGTTGTCCAATGTTATTCTTATGGAGGATAAGAAATATTGTATATCTCGCTTATTTATCAACTTATCCTGACGAAACTTGGTATATTGCTTCATTTCATTTTGGTCTATTAATATTTGCTAAAAACCCATTTTTTGGCCGATAGTTCCCGTAGCAGCAAACCTGCATACTCAGCCCCATGTTATTCTTAGGGAGAATAATTAACGTGTTATCTCTTTTAATTATGAACATAAATTAATAGAACTTGGTATGTGGCTTTACCTAGTTGAGTTATATTGATATTTGTATAAAAACCCATTTTTAGTGTTCCTTATTTCAGCAAACCTGCATACTCAGCCGCCATGTTATTCTTATGGAGAATAATTAAAATGTCATAAATCATTTATTTATGAATGTATATTGATGAAACTTGGTATGTGGCTTTATGTGGTATTAAGATAAATTAATATGCATTGGAAATTCGCTGAGTATGCAGGTTTGCTGCTACGGGGGTATTTTATGGTTATATATATTTAATAATATTTTAATGAGGTGGAGTTTAGCACGTTCTTAAAAATCGATGTAATATTATGTCATTCAAATTTGGAAGGGCCTGCAAAAAATCTGTTATCGACAGTTGCTCTAAGAATCATTCATCGTAAAGAGTATACATTTAACTAACTGCCATATAAATTTCATCGCCGCCTGTGTTCAGGATACCCATGAAAAGAAATGTGTGCACAGAGCAAAGCTATGCGGCGGCGGTGTGAGCGTGCAGTACATCACGATAGGGAGCACCGATATCAGTTCACCAATTAAGAATATTTTACGCTTTTGTATTGATTTCCATGTAATCTACGAATGTATTGAATCGTATCTGTTTTTCTTTTATAAAGTCTACGAATTTGAGCCTATTTGTAGTTTGTCGTTCATTCGTGCTTTCTAGATTTTCCCTGTAGACGTTTCATTAAGATGTCTGAGTTTACTATTTCGTACAGTGATTTGTGCGATCTGTTGTTTAATAGTGGATGATTTGAAAATGTTCACATAGTAAACATTCAAAACTTCCGAATTGTATTATTAATATACTTGGATTTCTTTGTATCGTAAAACTGTCTCTTGTCAATCCTTTAGTAATAGTAATATTGATTTTTTGGAAGCTTGAATAATACTGTGAGGTAGACTACCTAGCTAGAATCAAATTAATGAGTTTTACCGTTGGCATTACTGTTAGTGTATATTCAATGGTATTACTTAACTCTCCCATGACAAAAAAATTATTTATCTTCACACCACTTTTTCTCTGGCTTAAAAGAAAATCCCATGATATAAAAATATTTTTCCTGATTTTCCCTAACTTTCCATGATATTTTCCAATATCCCTGATCTTTCCCTGACCTTTCCACGATTTTTCCCTATTTTAGCGAATTTCCCCTATAGTAAAGAAGCTATTACTGTCTCATGGTAAGACTTAAGTCTGAGAACTTTTTGTTTTGAGGTCCCCAGATGCCAAAAACACTATTTGTTCAAATTTATATATATGTATATATGTGTGTGTGTGTGTGTCCGTGAATGTGATAACTTAAGTAAAAAACGTCCGATTTCTATGAAATTTGGCTCAAATGTATAAAGTGAAATTTATGACTTTAGGTTCAAAACCAGAAAAATCGGTTCATGGAAAAGGGGGTTTATGGGGGTTTCAAATTTTCCAAAAATCAATTTTTTGCATTTTTTACCCTAAAATTTTTAAAACACTTAATTTTGGTTTTGACCATGTTATAGAGCTTAAAAAAACAAATAATATCGTATTTTGAATTGTTAACCTAGGTTAAATGGTTGCGGAGAAAATCCAAAATAAACCTGCTCATAAAATCTCCCATGTTAATCTTATGGGAAAAATGTTTTTGGTTCTTCCTCAGTTCATTTTAATATGAAACCTAACATTTGCTTTTACCAATCAGTTCAGTTCCACAAAACAATCATTTTGGTGTTTAAATTGTGATTCTACGTCCAGTCCATCCGTTGCAGAGATATTCAAAGTGCTAAACACAGTATGTTGTCCAATGTTATCTTTATGGAGAATAAATACAATTTTATATCTCGGTTATTTATGAATGTATATTGATGAAACTTGGTATGTGGCTTCACGTAGTACTGGTATATTGATGTTTGCATAACAAATAGATTTTTTGTTGATTATCCCCATAGCAGTAAACCTGCATACTCAGCCCTAATGTTATTCTTATGGAGAATAAGTAAAGTTTGATATCTCCCTTAATTATGAACATACCGTATTTATTTATGTATTTTTATAAAACTTAGTGTGTAGCTTCACCTGGTTGAGTTATATTGATAATTGCACAAAAAAATATTTCTTTTCTTTCTTTTTGCAGCAAACCTGTATATTCAGCCCTAATTTTATTCTTATAGCGAATAAATAAAATGCTATAGATCACTTACCGTATTTATTTATGTATTTTTATGAAACTTGGTAGGTGGCCTTATGTGGTAGTGAGAAACATATGCATTGGAAATTCACTGAGTACGCAGGTTTGCTGCGACAGGGGTGTTTTAACTTGTATTATCCATGTGAGTTCTGATCCGGCTTTAGTTCAATAAACATCCAGATTTAATGTTCGTTCACAACACTTTGTAAAGAAAGAAGGTTTTTGCACAAAAAAGGCCTTTTTCGACCACTGTGCGCCGCACGGCGGCGGCGGCACCGATGCGTGCACTGGGCCTAGAATAGCATGAGTACGGGTGTGGACGTCGAGTGTGGAGAGAGACGCACTCGGGGAAAAAGGCTGATGGTTCACATCACAGCCGCCCGCGCGCCACCAGTCAGCCCTGACTATGACGTCATAGAGGCTTAGTTCAGTGTCCTTCACGAGGGAGCGCGCCAGTAGTAGTGTCTTCATGGACAACAATGCTTTGTCCAGTCTACTCGTGTATATAGTCAATGGTTATACCCATCATGTGCTGATTGGACTGATTGAGCCCAAATTTGGTACTGAAATCAAGTCCGGTACTCCTATAAACAAATGAGTTAGGCAACTTCCTAGGGCAGCAGCTTCTTAGGGGCAGCAAAAAAATAAATAAAATTTGACATAGCAGAATTAAATAATACTCCTCCCGCAGCAAACCTGTGTACTCAGCGAATTTCCAATCCATAATATATGTTTTAAAGATACCTATTTGACTAACATATAGGTATCAATGTATCGCTTATTTTTTAATATATTTTCATGAATCTGGGAAGCGGCTTTATGACATACATGGATTGGAAATTCGCTGAGTACGGAGGTTTGCTGCGACGGGGGTATTGTATTGATATTACCATGTGAAGGTACACAATATTTCAAATATGTTTGTTTGTAGTCAGATTCTGTCGTGTGGGGCAGACAAGACTGTGATCCTGTGGGATGTGAGCAGCGGTGCGGCGGTGCGCAGGTTCCGAGGGCATGCCAGCCATGTTTTGTGTGTCCGCTACAACGAGGAGTCCAGCTTCGCCCTCTCCGGCTCCAGGGATAACACGGTGATGGGCTGGGACCTCCGCAGTCGTAGTGTGGACCCGGTACAGGTACTGACTCTAACATATTGTTGAGAAAAGTTGACTCGTACACAGTTTCAAACTGTTTTTCTTATGTTCAAAGTTATCGATATATACTAATATTAATATCAGAACTTTCATTTAGCTAGGAATATGAGTACATTTTGCATTCCAGTATGTTTTACTTTGATTTAAACAGCGGAATGGAAATACAACTAGACTGTGACCAGTCCTTCAGTAGCAATCCACAGAGCACAAAACCCCAGAAATTTATCAGATGGACAAATCCTTTAATTCTCTCCCTTGAGCCTTATTAGTAAATTACTTGAGATTATCCTGCTTAATGTACAACCCCCTGAACCTGTACACACTATGTGCACTGTTTTGTTATTTATTGACAACATACTAACCTACGCCTCAAGCGGAATTTCTTTACCTGTGGCTTACTCCATTGCCGGAGTGACTGAAATAACCAGCTGGGCTACTGAACGTTGAATACTGACAAACAGTTATTTTTTTACATAAAAATATTACGATTAATTGACTGAACAGATGATGGAAACAACAGATGACAGATTTAGACCGATGTCTAAATCTCGCTCTACTCCAACTGTTTGAACTGAAAACAGTTCCCACAAGTCGCGATATTCTGCCTCAAGTGTAGGTTGTCTATAACATGATTATTTATATCTCGTCTAATTTAAACATTCCCCTACCAAAAATGTTAAAATAGGCTATTGGATTTGAAATGAACAAAAAAAAGGAAATATGGAATTTTCATGGTCTTAGAAGCGGAGCGCAGGCTTCGCAAGTGAGATGTGGTCAAGTTGTTTGATCCCAGATGACTGCTACAATACTTTTTCACCAGTGGTCACCATTGGCTTGCCCTTTAGACTAATGACGTTACAGCTGCCTCCCTGACTATAGATTATAGTCTGCCAAGGCCCATAGTTAATCAAATGATTTTAATCAAGATGCTGTTAAGGAAATATTGTATTGTTATCGTTAGGATTATATGGAAAAATCACTGGGCTTACACATTTTAGAGGACGAAAGAGATAAGAACATAGCTAACTCATCTTGTGAAAGAATGGTGAGTTGAACAGAACACACATAAATCAGTAATATTTCAGCTAGCTGTGTAGCCTTTTTTAAATTTAAGAAGAGAGTTTTAAAACTTGGAGAGCCGCTTCTTTAGTTTGAAATATTACTGATTTATGTGTGTTTTTAATGTTCCCTTCAACTCATTATTGTTATTGTTAGAATTTGTTTTCATTGGTATAAAGTAAACAGTAATAACAGACTGACCAACCAAGTTGTTTTTAAATTGTTCTCCTGTTTTTAATAGGTTTTGCGGGATGCAAAAGATAGCATTACATCCTTGCAAGTAACTGATCATGAAATCCTAACTGGGTCACTAGACTGCTGGCTACGGCGCTATGACATTAGAACTGGACAGTTTTACTCTGACTTTGTCGGTGGTATGTATTGAATCAAAATGTTAGAAAATTTAGTTGAGTGTAATTAATGTAACCGTAAAAATCAAAGACAAAATATTAAAATTGTAATACAGTCCTGATTGTTTCAAAGCTAAAAGTGGATAGTTATGATTTTTTTTTAATTATGTACAGTTGGAATTCTGTCAACTAGGCCTACATTCCATATTTAATATAGGCTATCACTTAGATAGATAGATTTAATGGAGTCCCGCAAACTCGGACCCCGATAACCCGGAAGTCTGGATAAACCGGAAACCCTACCAGAGCTGAAAATCCCCGCACTCCAAACGCTACAACACCAACCGGAGCATCACGCGAAACCGACCATAGGTTTTTTTGAACAGTTGAAGTTTAAGTTGTAGTTTTTTTTTGTATTTTTATCCAATAAATAAATGATTAATTTAGTAATAATGTATAATACCCCCGTCGCAGCAAACCTGCGTACTCAGCGAATTTCCAATGCATAATACTTGTCTGAATTCCAAATAAAGCCGCATACCAAGTTTCATACAAATATATTCACATATAAGCGATATATACAATTTTAATTATTCTCCATAAGAATAACATTGGTAATGAGTACAAGGAACACAAACAATTGATTTTTATGCTAATATAAATATAATTTAACTAGGCGAAGCCACATACTAAGTTTCATCAATATTCAATCATAAATAAGCGCTATATAACATTTTAGTTATTCTCCATAAGAATAACATGAGGGCTGAGTAAGCAGGTTTGCTGCAACAAGGAACAAAAAAATGGGTTTTTATGCAATTTTAAATATAACTCAACCAAGTGAAGCTACATACCAAGTTTTATTAATTTATGTTCAAAATTAAGGGAGTCATTAAATTTTACTTATTCTCCATAAGAATAATATGGGGGCTGAGTACGCAGGTATGCTGCTACGGGAATAACCAACAAAAAATCAATTTGTTGTGCAAATATCAATATACCAGTACTACGTGAAGCCACATACCAAGTTTCATCAACATACATTCATAAATAATCGAGATATCAAATTTTATTTATTCTCCATAAGGATAACATTGGACAACGTACTGTGTTTAGCACTTTGAATATCTCAGCAACGGTTGGGCGTAGAATCACAATTTAAACACCAAAATGATTGTTTTGTGGAACTGAACAGATTTCTATAAGCAAATGTGAAGTTTAAATTAAAATAAACTGAGGAAATGCCAAAAACCTTTTTCCCATAAGATTAACATGGGAGATTTTATGAGTATGTTTTTTTGGATTTTCTCTGCAACTACTTGACCTAGGTTAATAATTCAATCGACCATATTATTAGTTTTTTTAAGCTCTATAACATGGTCAAAACCAAAATTAAGTTTTATAAAAATTGTAGTGTGAAAAATGCAAAAAACTGATTTTTGGAAAATTTAAAACCCCCATAAAACCTCTTTCCCATGGTCTGATTTTCCTGGCTTTCGAACTTAAAGTCATGAATGTCATTTTACACATTTGGGCCAAATTTCATTGAAATCGGACGTTTTTTACTCAAGTTATCGCATTCACGGACACATATATATAAATTTGAACGAATAGTGTTTTTGTCATCTGGGAACCTCAAAACAAAAAATTATCATGGTCTCAGACTTAAGTCTTACCATGAGACCTACGGTAATAGCTTCTTCCCTATAGGGGAAATTCGCTAAAAACACGTACTTTTTATTATTTTGACTCCTTTCCCGATAACCCGACACCCTTCAGCCCACATTAGTCCGGTTTGTGGGACTCTACTCTATGTGAATGACCGATTCAAATTAATGTCATACCATATATTTTCAACTGTTAGTTAGTACTCGTTTCTTGCCATTATCTTAATTCCCTATGTTTTCATAATGTTTTGCTTGCATACAGAACCTATTATGAGTGTCAGTTTCACCCGAGACGCACAGTGTGCAGTGGTCGCTTCCACTGACGGTGTTATTCGGCTCTTTGACAAGGATTCTGGAGAACTACTGAGCGAGTAAGTATCAAACAATTGAGCAGTTTCTTTAAACACCAGCAAATTACAGCAGTGTACAGTGTACAAAGATATTGTTTGCTTAACTAACTAATCTTTACCACAATTTTTTTTATCTTGACTATTTACCACAGTATTTATAAGGTACTATATTTTGCCACTATTTTATTTTATTTTTTTTTTCATTTTACTTTTTTGACACACTGCAGGAATAATTTCAGTTACTCTTGAGCAATTCTTGAAAATTTTCACAGATTATCTAATTTACAACGTGCCATTTTTTTTTTCAGTACCATTTTTTTCTATATATGTAACCAAACTAGCAGACCTGTTAGGGCTTCGCCTGCGTGAATAATAATTTAAATAGAATTAAACATACCTAAAATTATTTGTGTGTGCTGCTAGTGTCCTGCTAGTTCTTCACACTGGGGAGTTTTTAAAATCTGGGTAACAATAAAGAAGTTAATATACTTAAGAATTATATTTGAACTTAGGAGGGCTGTGGAGCATAGCCCTAAGGGCATTTTTGAAATTCAAACATGCCTATCCGGAATCCTATGCCTATCCCATACGTATTTATTACCTTCATGTGAAGTTTCAGTTCAGTCGTTAAGTCATTTTCAAGCTAGATTGGACCATACATGAAGTCAGACTCCACCTTTAGAATACTGTAAATTTGAGGGGGCAGAACCCCAGCATATTTGATAATGGGAATAGAGGTGTATCTTTTACTCTGGTATATTAGCTTTTAGAATAAGTAAACATAATGTTAATGCTTGCATTTCAATGTATATAGTAATATAAATGGGAACTTTGATAATCTGTGAAGCAGGGTCCTACAGTGAAGTCGGTATCAAAACCCTTTGTTTTCCAGTTTTAAACCTAAAGAATTAGTATACCAAATTTCAGCCTTCTAGCAAGATCGGAAGTTTAAGAATTAGTTATGAGTGAGTCAGTTTTCAGGGGGGGCGGAGTTATTAATGAACATGTCTTTTAGGTATGAAATATTTTAACACTATTTGGTATCTCATCTCTAAATATTATATAAATAAATATATATTTGAATACTTTTGTGTAATTTAACACTCTCTTCACCTAACTTTTGCTACTCTGATCTTGGTTTGTTTACAAAGCTACGGCTGTCCTATCATGGTTGGTTCTGTTAGAAGGTAAAATGTCTAATTCTCTTATGAGTAAATTCTTAACTAGGCTACCTTTGAAATAATAAAATTGGTTTTAAAATGAAAAAAGAGGATTTATTACTAAAGGATGCATAGATTAAATGCCTCATAAAATGAAAAGAAAGGGATTCACAAAATAGGTTTACAATAATGGGTAAGGTTCTTTAATTGATTTGATTTTACAGAAATGTGCTCAGGCTAGACAAATTGTGGGTAGATTTACAGAGTTCTTAATCCCAGGTGGGGATTTCATGCCGGCATAGATAAATAAATGGCATCATTGATAAACTGATAATATTCATGATTCAAAAGTAAAAGTCCAAATGCTAAAGTTAGTTAAATTAAAAATACTCCAGCCAATTATGATCTCATGTTGTCTTCACAGTCATTGTTGGGATACAATGGCTTCCATTTTCTTAATGTTGGTTTTGAAAGATTACAAAGTTCAATATTATTAATTAATTAAATGTTCTTGAAGGTAAGTTAATAAAAGGAAGTTCTCAAATATAGATGTTCACATTATTTACTGGTTAATAGGTTTTGGAATAACTGAGTTCATTTAGCCTATTTAGTGTTCAAGTAGGCTATCACTACTGGTGGTATCAAACTGGAGAGATCTTACCAATAATTAAACTTCCCTTCTTGCTGCAGAGCTAAAATATCTTGAAGTGGCCTTTTGTAAATGAGGGATTGCTCTGTAACTGACTGTTTCATAAAATATTTTGGCTCGGTGGGCACATAATAATCTTTTTTAAATGGGAGAAAAACAGGGACAAGGCCCTCTTTAGGTGTTAACACTAGGCCCTCATCTCTTCAAGTGTCCTAGTCAAGAAGCTTCTCCTTTGTTGCAACAATTTGGGGTTCACAAAACATCATGCACTTCAGGGTTAGAGATTATACATACACTTTTGCACTTTTGGCACTTGCCAGCCATAACACATTCACGTACACATATCTATATATTTAATGAGATCAATTTAGAAATTTTCATCTTTAAATTTAGTTAAGTATTTGAAACAGCTTGGGGAAACTTATAGGCTATCTATATACAATAGTAAATATGTTTTTTTTATGATCCGATAAGAATTATTAGGCTCTGTTTATGATGGATAAATGGCATTTGAAATAAATTTGGGCAATTAACCTTATAAACATGGGTCAAAATGATATTCCTGGGATCTGACATTTTAGTTATATAGGCCTATTTAGTCAATTTATTATTTATATATAACATGATTTATGAAACATCTCATATTGATGCTGTGATTAAAAATCAAACAGAAATTATATGAATGGATTTCACATTCTGTTAAAAACATTCATTACAATGCTAAACTGCATACCGCAGCTTACTGATAGTGCCATGAAGATGACACAGCGATGCAGGAAGATTGTGATATCGTCATAATAAAAGAGCATTGCAAGATTACAATGCTAAACTGCATACCGCAGCTTACTGATAGTGCCATGAAGATGACACAGCGATGCAGGAAGATTGTGACATCGTCATAATAAAAGAGAATTGCAAGATTGCAATGCTAAACCGCATACCGCAGCTTACTAGTAGTGCCATGAAGATGACACAGGGATGCAGGAAGATTGTAACATCGTCATAATAAAAGAGCATTGCAAGATTACAATGCTAAACTGCATACCGCAGCTTACTGATAGTGCCATGAAGATGACACAGCGATGCAGGAACATTGTGATATCGTCATAATAAAAGAGCATTGCAAGATTACAATGCCAAACTGCATACCGCAGCTCTGATAGTGCCATGAAGATGACACAGCGATGCAGGAACATTGTGATATCGTCATAATAAAAGAGCATTGCAAGATTACAATGCTAAACTGCATACCGCAGCTTACTGATAGTGCCATGAAGATGACACAGCGATGCAGGAACATTGTGATATCGTCATAATAAAAGAGCATTACAAGATTACAATGATAAACTGCATACCGCAGCTTACTAATAGTGCCATGAAGATGACACAGCGATGCAGGAAGATTGTGATATCGCCATAATAAAAGAGCATTGCAAGATTACAATGCTAAACTGCATACCGCAGCTTACTGATAGTGCCATGAAGATGACACAGCGATGCAGGAAGATTGTGACATCGTCATAATAAAAGAGCATTGCAAGATTACAATGCTAAACTGCATACCGCAGCTTACTGATAGTGCCATGAAGATGACACAGCGATGCAGGAAGATTGTGATATCGTCATAATAAAAGAGCATTGCAAGATTACAATGCTAAACTGCATACCGCAGCTTACTAATAGTGCCATGAAGATGACACAGCGATGCAGGAAGATTGTGATATCGCCATAATAAAAGAGCATTGCAAGATTACAATGCTAAACTGCATACCGCAGCTTACTGATAGTGCCATGAAGATGACACAGCGATGCAGGAAGATTGTAACATCGTCATAATAAAAGAGCATTGCAAGATTACAATGCTAAACTGCATACCGCAGCTTACTGATAGTGCCATGAAGATGACACAGCGATGCAGGAACATTGTGATATCGTCATAATAAAAGAGCATTACAAGATTACAATGATAAACTGCATACCGCAGCTTACTAATAGTGCCATGAAGATGACACAGCGATGCAGGAAGATTGTGATATCGCCATAATAAAAGAGCATTGCAAGATTACAATGCTAAACTGCATACCGCAGCTTACTGATAGTGCCATGAAGATGACACAGCGATGCAGGAAGATTGTGACATCGTCATAATAAAAGAGCATTGCAAGATTACAATGCTAAACTGCATACCGCAGCTTACTGATAGTGCCATGAAGATGACACAGCGATGCAGGAAGATTGTGACATCGTCATAATAAAAGAGCATTGCAAGATTACAATGCTAAACTGCATACCGCAGCTTACTAATAGTGCCATGAAGATGACACAGCGATGCAGGAAGATTGTGATATAGTCATAATAAAAGACCATTGCAAGAGACAAATAAAATTCGGATTATTGCTAATCCATTTATAAATTAACTTAAAACTACTTATTTCTTCATTCAAATACTTTATTGTGTCATTGCATCAACAGCTGTTAAATATGCACTTCAATTTATCGCTTTTCTTTTATAAGGATTACATTGCTTCAAGGCCTCTGGGACAGAGGTCTAAGTACAGTATAATTCAACATTAAATGGACAGTCTCTCAGGTAGCCTCATCCGTCCTAATCCTCTGTTTAATAAACACTCCCTTTGTCGAACACTCGGATCGTCACCAACCGGTTGCCACCCTCTCTGCCCGGCATTTCTTAGAATTACACGTTCTGCCTGAAGCAGCCAATAATTGAACCATCTTACTCTTATTAACAAACAATAGCTCATTTGTTGCAAAATAACAAGTTACTGACCTAAATTCAACATTGGTACTATTTCACTCCATAATAAAGGTCGTCATTGCTTCAAAATTGTAATGTTATTTTGAAGCAATGACAACCTTCATCACGGAGGGGAATAGTTTGAAAATACCCCCGTCGCAGCAAACCTGCATACTCAGCGAATTTCTAATGAATATATAACATAACACATTAACACTTAACAGGATTCATAATAAATATATTCACAAACAAGCGACATTAAAAATATTAATCATTCTCCATAAGAATAACATTGGGGATGAGTACGCAGGTTTGCTGCAACAAGGAACAAAAAATAATGGGTTTTTATGCAAATATCATTAGAAATCATCTAAGTAAAGTCACATACCAAGTTTCATTCATATACATTTATAAGTAAGCGATATATAACATTTTAATTATTCTCCATAAGAATAACATGGGGACCGATTACCTAGGTTTGCTGCTACGGGAACCATACGTGTAAATTTTGTATTTTGTGCAAACAACGATAAACCTCCACACCAGATGAAGCCATGTACCAAATTTTGAAGGTTTATATTCATAAATAAGTGAGATATACAATTTTTCTTTTTCTCCATAAGAATAACATTAGACAACGTACTGTGTTTAGCACTTTCAATATCTCAGGAACCAATTGACGTAGAGCAATGATAAAATATACCAAATTGTTTGTTTTTTTATGCTGAACTAAATGGTCAAAATTAAAATTTGATTTAAATAAAAATTACATGTGGAAACCCCAAAAAAACATTTTTGGGGTACAAAACCCCCCTTTGGATGGTGCGATTCGTCTGGTTTTCGAACTCGTTCAAATAAATGGTGCTTTACACATTTTTACCAAATTTCATTAAGATCGGACCATTTTTACGAGAGTTATCGTGCTTACGGACACACATATATATATATATATATATATATATATATATATATATATATATACATATATAAATACCCCCCTCGCAGCAAACCTGCAAACTCAGCAAATTTCCAATGAATTATAACATGACACATTAAGCCACTTTACAAGATTCATATAGGAAATGTATTCACAAACATTTGGTATTTAAAATATTAATTATTCTCCATAAGAATAACATTGGGGATGAGTACGCAGGTTTGCTGCAACAAGGAACACAAAATAATGGGTTTTTATGCAAATATCAATAGAACTCAGCTAAGTGAAGTCACATACCAAGTTTCATCCATATACATTCATAAATAAGCGATATATAACATTTTAATTATTTTCCATAAGAATAACATGGGGACCGAGTACCTAGGTTTGCAGCTACGGGAACCATAGGCGAAAAATTGTTTTTTTGTGCAAACAACAATAAACCACAACCAGATGAAACCATATACCAAATTTTGTCAGTTCATGTTCATAAATAAGCGAGATGTACAATTTTTCTTTTTATCCATAAGAATAACATTAGACAACGTACTGCGTTTAGCACTTTCAATATCTCAGTAATAATTGACGTAGAGCAATGATCAAGATACCAAATTGTTTTTTTTATGCTGAATTCAATGGTGAAAATTAAAATTTGATTTTTAATAAAAGTTACATGTGAAAACCCCAAAAAAAACATTTTTGGGGTACAAAACCCCCCCAAAACCCCCCTTTGTTTAGTGCGATTCATCTGATTTTCGAACTCTTTCAAATAAATGGTACTTTACATGATTGCACCAAATTTCATTAAGATCGGACCCTTTTTACAAGAGTTATCGTGCTTACGGACACATATATATATATATATATATATATACATATAAACAAATTTGAACGATGGGTGTTTTTGGCATCTGGGGACCTCAAAATGAAAAGTTATCATGGTCTCGGGCTTAAGTCTTACCATGAGACCTACGGTAATATTTTAATATCTTCCCTATAGGGGAAATTCGCTAAAAGGGGTTTGATAAAGCCAAAGGGCTTAAGGGTTGAAGGTTGAAACTCGAGTCACCATCGTGTAAAACAAAGAATCGACAATGGATTTAAGTTAGTAACCTGTTACATTCAATGATCTCGATTCAGAAAGCATACATCATGAAATCATTTGTTTCATCTTGGTTGGACGAATACAACAAATTTGAATCACAGTGTTCCATAATCGAGATAAAAAAGTAAAAATAATATGTATACAGGGTGTTTCACGGGAACCCTGACAAACTTAAGGACAGGTATCCTTGGGTCAAATGAAGACAAAAATGTCCTATAAACATAGGACCTAATCTCATTCGTTTTTTATTTATAAGTGAAAATATGTTTTTTTTCAGTTTTCAGTGTATTTATTGATCATTTTGACCTCTAGATTGAAAAATTGATAAAATATGTTGATAACATTTCCATAGATAGATAGAATATTAAATTTAAAAGAGATTCCATTGCTATTTCATGCTAAGATGTTGAGTGTAGCTGAGAGAAACTAGTTTAATAATAAAGTTTTTCAAACAAAAATCAAGAAAAGAAATATTTATTTTTTGACAGCTTTTTATAATACAACTGTTCAATCATTTAGGTTGCAACTTTACCAAAAGTTGTATAATAATATGCAGAATTATAAAATATCAATTTATGTACACTTTGTATGGGGATTATTTTAGTAAAAACATAAAATATTGTAAGGTAACACAAATTTGACAGGAAAAACCAGGGGTTAAGCAGAATACAAATTGTTTTTTATTTTGACTTAAAGTGTATATAAACGTCCATTTACCTTTAAATAAGTAAAACCTTAAAAACAATTCACAGACAAACCTTGTTAATCCAAATATTTGTTTGTTAAAGGCATTCGGTTTATCAAAATGTTTCGGTTATTGAGGGTGTTGTAAGCAAAGACCACAAACTCAGTAGAAGCAATTATAATTACAACAAAGTTACATTATGGTAACAAATATTATGGCAGGAAACAATCTGTACGTAAGTTACAAGAGATAATATTACAACTAAAGTCAATGAAATCAGGAATTAAACTAACTTGGCAGGAATTACACTAACTTGGATCGTTTGTTGAAACATGAAAAATCTAAATACCCCCGTCGCAGCAAACCTGCGTACTCAGCGAATTTCCAATGAATATGTATATCTTAATAACACATTAAGCCTCTTGCCAGAATTCATAAGAAATATATTCATAAATAAGCGATATTTAAAATATTCATTATTATCCATAAGAATGACATTAGGGATGAGTATGCAGGTTTGCTGCAACAAGGAACACAAAATATGGGTTTTATGCAAATATCAACAGAACTCATCTAATTGAAGTCACATACCAAGTTTTATCCATATTCATTCATAAATAAGCGATATATATAACATTTTTATTATTCTCCATAAGAATAACATGGGGACCGAGTACCTAGGTTTGCTGCTTCGGGAACCATAGGCGAAAAATCTTTTTTGTTCAAACAACAACAAACCACAATCAGATGAAGCGATATACCAAGTTTCGTCAGTTTATGTTCATAAATAACCGAGATATAAGATTGGTCTTTTTCTCCATAAGAATAACATTGGACAATGTACTGTGTTTAGCACTTTCAATATCTCACTAACCAATTGACGTAGAGCAATGATCTAAATACCAAATTGTTTTTTTTAAGCTGAATTCAATGGTATGAATTAAAATTTGATTTAAATAACAATTACATGTGAAAACTATAAAAAAAACATTTTTGGGGTACAAAACCCCCCCTCGGATGGTGCGATTTGTCTGGTTTTCGAACTTGTTCAAATAAATGGTACTTTACATATTTGTACCAAATTTCATTAAGATCGGACCTTTTTTACGAGAGTTATCATGCTTACGGACATATATATATATAAATATATAAATATATATATATATATATACATATATAAAAATTTGAACGAATGGTGTTTTTGGCATCTGGGGACCTCAAAACGAAAAGTTATCATGGTCTCGGGCTTAAGTCTTACCATGAGACCTATGGTAATAGCTTCTTCCCTTTAAGGGAAATTCGCTAAAACATACCCACTGAAGGTCGTCGGATTACAGAAGCGATCGGATTACAGGGGCGTTTGGTCTACCGGGTGTTCGGACTATCGTGGTTCGTTAGTTAATTAGTAAATAATTAAATTGTAAAGTGAGCAACTAAACTTCACGCGGAATATCTTGAGCTGTGGCTTACTTCATTGCCGGAGTGACAGAGATAATCAGCTGGGCTACTGAACATTGCTCCTGTTGATGTAGATGTAGAAAATGGCATTTTAAACTCTGTACAGCAAAGCCCAGGATCAAGCGTGAGAAAGCTTTCAAGAAAGCATCTGGTATCCATCTCTAAAACATGGTGAATTGTAAATAATGAAGGATTATATCCTTATCTTTAAGGAAAGTTCAGGCGCTTCACCCGGGCGATGACAAAAGAAGATCTCAGTTTTGTCGCTATGTAGTGGCGAATCGTCCTCTGATCATGTTTATACTCTTCACCGACGAGGACCAATTTACTCGAAATGGTATAAACAACTCGAAAAATGTCCACATATATGGGCTGAAGAAAATCCACATGGCACAGTGGAGACAAACTTTCAACAAAGGTTTTATGAATGTTCGGTGCGGTCTTTAACATACTTATAGGACCTTATATTTTGAACGTACCTCACAATGGTGTCAGTTATCAACAGTTCTTAGACAACACTCTGCCAGAACTTCTCGAAGATGTTCCCTCTTAGAAAGGATGTTTTTCAAAATGACAGAGCTCCGCCGCACAGGGCACAAAATGTAGTTAAATCGTTAAAAAACTGTTTAAAGAGAAAAGTGATTGCTCATCGAGGACCAGTAAACTGGCCCTCTAAGTCACCAGACCTCACTCCGGTGGATTACTTTCTATGGGGCCATATGAAGTCAGAAGTGTACAGACTCAAGCCTCAAACAAGAGTTGGTAGAGAAGATCCTCAGCGTAGCTCAAACAATAAAAAAAATCTAAAATGGTCGTAAGAGCAGCTGCATAATTCCTGTAATTCCTGCTAGACTGTGTTGGTCTCGAAGTGTAGGACATTTCATTTAGTTAAATGAACTTTTCTTGAAAGGAAACACACTTGATGTTGCAGTAGTTATAGTTAATGTGTAAAAAAAGAAAAAAATTTAAATAAATAAATTAATGTGTTTTATCAGGACGATAATGTAATTCAGCACAACCCCTGGATTTTTCTTTCAAATTTGTGTTACATTACAATATTTTATGTTTTAAGTAAACTAACCCCCATACAAAGTGTACATAAATTGATATTTTCTTATTCTTCATAGAATTATACACCTTTTGTTAAAGTTGCAACCTAAATGCTTGAACGGTTGTATTATAAAAGGCTGTCAATAAAAATAAGTATTGTTTTTTTTTTGAAAAACTTAATTTTAAACTCGTTTTTCTCAGCCACACTCAACATTTTTGCATGAAAAAGCGATGAAATCTCTTTTAAATTTAATATTATATCTATCTATGGAGTTTTTATCAAAACATTTTATCAATTTGTTAATTTAGAGGTCACAATGTTCAATATATACACTGAAAACTGAAAAAAAACTTTTTTTCACTTTTAAGTAGAAAACGATTGAGATATGGTCCTATGTTTATCAGACATTTTTTTCTTCTTTTGACCCAAGGATCCTTTCCTGAAGTTTGTCAGGGTTCCCTTGAAACACCCCGTATATATATAAATATATATATATATATTTCTTGATTACAGAACATCGAGGAGTTGTGATTTAAGTGAGGGGTGGTATTCATCATCTAACTGATTGGTCGCACTCCGAGCGCGTTACAAAGGGGGAAATGAAACAGAGGATTAGGACGGAGGGGCGTACCTGCATGACTGTCCATTTAATTTGAGTTTACTGTACAAATGTAAATTATAAAAACTCCTCAATCCTAAATATTAAAAAACTTTTGTCAAAACTAAAGACAGCGACCCTGACCGTTCTACTGGGTCGATTTGCATGACTCTTTTTAAATGGCAGGTAATTATGCCTAGATATGTCATCATCCATCCAAACTAACATATCGTCAATGGGCTTTGCCCCAGTGGCTCTTAAAGTTCCCATCCCATGTTAATCTTATGGAGCTTAAATATTAAAAACTAAAGACAGCGACCCTGACCGTTCTACTGGGTCGATTCGCATGATTTTTTTTTTAAAATGATAGGTAATTATGCCTAGATATGTCATCACCCATCCAAACTATATCGTCAATGGGCTTTGCCCCAGTGGCTCTTAAAGTTCCCATCCCATATTAATCTTATGGATCTTATATATTAAAAACTAAAGTCAGCGACCCTGGATATGTCATCACCCATCCAAACTAACATAAAGTCAATGGGCTTTGCCCCAGTGGCTCTTAAAGTTCCCATGTTAATCTTATGGAGGAGGTTTATTCACATCAGATGATTACTTAAAACATTTGTTCATTAAGTAAGAGTGTTTATTTGGTTTGCCAAAGAATAATGCAGCAAAAAATACAACTCCTTTCTTTTTCATCTTTCTACAGGTGTTTATATTTTTCTTAGTATCATCTTTCTTATATATTAAAAAACTTTTGCCAAAACTAGACAGCGTCCCTGTCCGTTCTACTGGACCGATTTACTTTATATATGTCTCCTTTTTTTAACTACCTCTAGATGTGTCATCAGACATTGAAAAAAGATTTTGTTCACTTGGCTTTTCGTTACGCTTATTTTATTGTTTTTGCCAATTTTTTAGAAAGAGAACAAAAACAGTCATTCTGGCCGATTTACCCAACCGATTTTACTCCCACAAGGCTCATTTTGTTCAGAAATATGTGTAGATTCATTTTGAGGCAACTATGGGTAACTTCTTTGGGGGTGACTTAGAGCTATACTCATTACACCGACCTAAGTACACAAGGGCTAAAAGTTTATGACCGTGAGACTGACCATACTAACGGACCGATTTAGCTTATATATGTCTTATTTTGTTTGTAACTACCTCTATATGTGTCATCAGACATTGAAAAAAATGAAATATCTGATTTTCTCTTTTCGATTAAATTCTATCTAAACATTAGAAATACTATCATTACAATTTTTATTTTGTATAGTGTATTCAAATTATAGAAATTAACATAAGTGTTTTCATCAAATTAAATTTAAACCGCTTGATAATTATTATCAGCTGATTATTATTTGTTTTGAAGGTTACTATGGCATACTTTTAAATATCAGCTGATAATTAATTTAGCCATACTAAAAAATATTTGTATCCCAATCTCCCTTCACTAATCTTTCATAATCTTCAGATTTATTAAAAAGTAATAAATTCAATATGAATTCCTCCTTATTATGAGCAAAGCAAGCAAGCGGCGCTTTGCGCTGCATGGGGGTACTCTAGTCTCTTAACCCTCCAAGTGTCTTTAGTAATGGTCTTAATGTTTTTTGTGTATTTTGCAGTGTTTTATTCAAATAAATGTAAAAAACTCAAAAACACTCCAAACTGCATTATTGTATAG
Source organism: Allygus modestus (assembly GCA_963675035.1). Taxonomy (NCBI): domain Eukaryota; kingdom Metazoa; phylum Arthropoda; class Insecta; order Hemiptera; family Cicadellidae; genus Allygus; species Allygus modestus. The sequence continues at coordinate 119,159,634 of OY776111.1, forward strand.
TTTTTCTTTTCCAGAAAATCATGGGCTTCAATATTATGTATATAACATCTCAAAAAAATTATAATAGAACAATTGTGTGATGTTAAAATAAATAAAAATAAGAACATTTTTATGTTTGCGCTCCATGAAATTATAAACGGTTCTAGAATATACAATTTTCAAAATAGCCAATTTGTTTTAAATTGTATAAGGATATTAAATATATAAACAAATAATCAGGTAAAGCAGCAAATAAAAAAGTTTTAGATAATAATCTGTTGTTGCGTGCTATAGCAAATGAGCAAAATGGCCTAGGCGACGTTACAGTCGGAAGGATAATTTACCTCGATATCTATCACTGCAGCCTATTTCTCCCGTAACATCAACCAACCATTCATCATCACTAAACTTTCCTTTTAAAACCCCACGTATGTCAATACTGCCCATTTTTACAAATAAAAACAACGAAAAACATTGCAAAACAACACCATTCCCGAAGTTAGGTTAACGACACACAACAAACCTTCACACTTCAGCTGTTTGCTGAAGTACGATTGGCACGAACGTAAAAAGCGTCTGCAGACAGACATCGGGAGAAAGCTAAGAATCTGCCGTAAACGGCGATACCAATTTCGATCCAGTTCATTAGATTCAATGCGCCCCAAAGCCTATTCCATAAATGCTGTTTGACTGTCGACACAGCGACAGTAAACACCCCAGCGGATGTGTTATGTGTCGCTATAGCGACACATAACACCTAGAGGGTTAACAGATATATCTAAAATTAGTCCTCAGCCTTTTAAAAAACCTTCTTAAATATTTTCATTTAAGTTTTACGTAAATCCAATCAGACATCCCCCAATAAGAATTTGTGGTCGCCAGGTACAGTGGGCACGTGACGGGAGACTATGTGATGGAGTGTGGAGTGGACCAGGGAGACAGGCACATAGTGTCAGGCGACGTGCACGGGGCAGTGTGGTGGTGGGAGCTGGTGTCGGGGCAGGCAGTGCTGCAGTTGCGACACTCCCCCGAGCGGCCGGTCACGTCACTGAGCGTCCACCCGTCCCGGCCCAGGCTCCTCACTGCGGCCGCCAACACCATCAACCTGTGGCAGCCCCAGTCCGAGGAGGATACTGACACGACGAGCTGATTTGGGGAAATTCACGCCAACGGCAGATCTGCTCCCTTCCCAGCAAATTACTGTAGTATGTTTGTAGACCTCTAATGAAAAGAAGACAATGTTCATCATGCGCACAGAGGTTTGCAGCATTTATATATTTGTGGTACCAGCTGTGGTATGCGGGACATAGCATGCAAACGAGCTTGCAATATTACACAACATTCATACTCAACTTGCTTACATTCGAGGGATTAAAATGTGTTACACATGTTCAAGACTAAACTATGTACCTAACATGATATCTCTGTGTCTGAGATTTGATTAAAATATAACTTACCAATGTTAATTTGCATTTTTTTCTGCCACCCAACATTTAAATCGAAAATCAGATGTTATTGAATACACAGGCATCACCTGTGTATACACAGACTGGTATACACAGACAACTCACCTAAAGATAATGGGTCCATTTGTGTTAGCTATTTATCTTTTTCCAAGAAACTTCCAAGCCCGAGATAAATGTTCCTTCCTTCCGTAATAAATAACTTCTAGGATTGTGATTTTCTGGAGTGATACAATTAAAACTTAGCACTAAATCAATTAAAAATTAGAACTATTAATCTTATTACCAATCAATATTTTGTTTTTAATACGTTCGCTACCGAGCGACGCATATTTGCGTCGGTCCGGTCACTCCCACAGACCAAAATAAATAATCTGAACGTTGCAAACAGACCGGGAGGTACAGGAGTAACACTAACAACAGACCACGAGAGAAATTGGGTTTAAATAGACTAATTTACTTCCTAATAACCTAAAATGCATTTGTAAACAATAACAATTATTTTTTATTTTGCTTTGAGCAATTTTAAAAACGTTGTATATATGCATCAGTCAGTTTATACAATGGAAAATAGTAAAAAAGATGTATTTTTGTTCAATAGACCGAGCGACGCACATTTGCGTCGTTGTAAATTTGATTATTTGTAGGCCTATTCAGTTTCATTGTTAATGTTCTGCACAATAACCAAACACCACTAAAGCATGTCCAAAAACTGTAAGGTTAGCCACGTGGACAGTTGTACAGTGATGCATCGAAAATGACAATGTAAACAACAGTTCTGCCAATTGTAATGTGACGTCACCAATCGTCTTACGCACAGACCAAGCAACGCGCATGTGCGTCAGTCAGATATCCCTATTACAGACTGATACAAAGAGATCAGAGCTTTAAAATAGACCGTTGCTAAGAATACACGTTTGAATAACAATGGGACACTGACGCAAATTCGCGTTGTCAGTCTATTTCAATGTGACCAGCCGACGCAAATATGCGTCGCTGATCTATGTGGATGACAAATTCCATGTAATTGCGGTAGCGAAGGTATTAATATGTTGATTTTTGAGGCCTTTAAGCAAGAGAGAGTTAACTTTTCATATTAGTAAGATTTCAAACTATTAAGAATGGGCGCCCACTTACCCTCAATGCATTGTATTTCCTTGGGATGGCAAAATTTGAACAGATATTGTTATATCGGATTTATAATTCATCGTCTAAGCAATGTCGATATGAACAATATATCGGCTTGAAAATATCAATGTTTTTTATCAGAATAATGAAGGTGATATTTTACTTTTGACATGTATTTATGAATATTAACAGTTTTTTGGCTGTTAAAAGCATAATAATATTTTATATAATACAATTCGTGAACATATTGCTCCATCTGGCTGTAGTCCACTGATATTTGTATAAAACCAGCATTTTTTGTGGTTCGCATTGCAGCAAACCTGCATACTAAGCCCTAATATTATTCTAATGAAGAAAAGATAAAATGCTATATCTCACTTAGTTATTAATATATTTTGATGAATGTTGGTTTGTGTCTTCGTTTGGTAGTGAGGTAGATGTATCACTACCAAAAACTACTATTGTAAATTTTCTGAGTATGCAGATTTGCTGCGATGGTGGTGTTACTTATGTTTAACACCTTGTACCAAAATGCAGTGTAAGGGTAAATTAATTTAAACAACTTTTTGATTAGCATATTACGTGTTGTTATTACTTATGGGATGTAATAAAAGACGCCTTTCAATACAAAGTATATTTACACTATACTATATTCACTTTCAGACGGTAAACATATAAAAACATATGCCTTGTACCAACTTTTATATATGTTTGCTATCTGATACGTGAATAACAGTTTTATAGTGGCTTGAAGGGGCCATAGCTCCTAACCTTTCTGATTACTCTACCTTATCTGATTTTTTTTACTCTTTAAATTCTGAGGAAATTAAAACAATATAAGTAGTAACGACAATGACAGCAAGGCTCCAGACACAATAGGAAGAGTTTAAACAAAAAATCTATGCTGTTGTGAATAGCCCTGTATAAAATATATTTTGTTATTTATTAAAACCTCAACTGCTCAACTGCTGGTTTGTAAATGATTTGATCAATCTTAATAGCATCTGTGCAAAACACAAATAGTCGGATAATTAGGTAATGGGAATTTAAAAATAACAGTTGATTGTGCCATTTACTTAACACTTCGTAAAAACTTTATTTGCTTTGCTTTAGCTTAATCTCCCAAGCCTTATATAGAATCGTATTCAAAGACATTAAAACAAAATAGGCCTATATACTTGTGATTTTAGGTTATGTTATGATCGTTGCATAAACAGCTAATCAGAAGATAGTTCACCGGTCCTCCGATCAGCTTGTTTGCCTTTTAACCTACACTGATTCAATTTCAAAAAAGCAGCTGTGATGTCATTCAATGATCAGATCCCGTGGAGGGTATACCAATGCCTCCCCTCAAACCACCTAAATATATCAGACAGATTATAGGGGCTTGAAGGGGCCATAGCTCTTAACCTTGCTCCAATAATCTGCCTTATCTGAATTTTTTTACTTTTAGATGATGAGGAAATTAAAACAATTAAGTAGGAACACATGGTAGTTCACAAACAAAGTAGACAAATAATTGCGTGTTTTACTGCAAACAAAGCCGACGTTTTAAAATACCCATGCTATATATTTAATGGGCATATTTTATTCCTTAAAAATTGTTGGTACATAATTTTGGTACATAATTAAGAAAAATGAATAATTTCCCCCAAAATTCCATGCCCAGACCTTTAAAATGAGACCTCTCCCAGCTTTCTACGACCTCCTGTTCGCTTACAATTTCATTGTCAAATTTGGGTTTACGGAATTAGATATATAGAAGTGTAAATATGTTTTTCCCCCACCTACCATGTAAAGTCGAATTTTACTCCTTGTAAAAGTATTGTAAAGTGCTACTTTGTCTCCCAAGAGAGACAAAAAGTAATTTGACTCCTAAGGGAGACAAAGTAAACCCATAAGAATAACATTGACAATCTGGCAACAAGTTTGGAAAATTGGCAACGCTGTAGCTATAAAATGCGGAACAGAATCAGCTGATATTTCGCTGTAATAATCAACGTTCCGAGTTCTGAAGTTAGTTATTACGCATTACGCAACCAAAATGGACAGCGATTGTGAATGTGAATACTTATCGATACTTGTGGATTTTGGGGTGTGGGAAAAATGTTGGGTGTATTACGGGAGTAAAGTACATTGTCTTCCTCAGGAAAATTGTCACAACAACTTCCTTCAGGGAGACAAAATTGCACTTTACTCCCTTAATGCACGAATAACTATTTAAGTGTTGTAAGACGTCTTTTATTACATCCCGTAAATTAATTTGTAAAGTATTGTAAGTTGTCTTGGATTACATCCCATTATGGTATTAACCAATTCAGTGCTAACTTATGGGGAACCAGGCGTTTTTGGATCGTGCAATAATTTCCAAAAACCGTGGAACCTGATGTTATTAAACATGCATAAAATGCCAGTGTCATGTTAAGTGGACTTGTAGTAACAACTAAATATTAATTATCATAACAACCGAATAGGTTCTTGGATATTTTAAACCAATATAAAAATATGGTCAAAAGTCAGGAGATTCGATATGTTGATCATTAATTATCAGACATACATCAGAGTAAACACCCGTCACTTTTGAATGGGAACTTATATATCCCATCCTGGCACTAAAAGAGTAAAAAAATTAGTTAGGCTAGCTCATTCAAGTTAAATTTCATGTTTATTTTTTAATTTGAATAGTTAATACTATTTCTTAGGCAGAAGAATCAAGGTTCAATGAAGGACAGTAAAGTACGTTTAATGCATAAATTGACTGTCTTCGTAAAAGTTCAATTAAAAAAGGCCAAAAATGCAAGTTTGCTATGATGGTAGTGTTTATAAATATCCCCTCCAAAATTATACAAATATTTCATTAGTGTTGCCTCTGTTTGACAATTAAATTAGACCTTACATTTTTTTAGGTAAAAATAAATTTGGAGATATTTAAATACAAACTAAAGTTTTATTGATAAGCACAATGTCACCTACTCTCGTCATCCTCTGAACTAGAATATTCAGCACTCCCCTCATCCTCTTGATGGTCATAATGACCTTGTACAAATACAGGGTACGGTTTAGGAAAAGCAATTGGGACTAGAGTAGGTACTGAGACTGCGACTGGGTACTTGACAGGGTATGGGTATGGCCGGTCTCCTGTGACAGGCACCGGCTGCTCCACAGTCACTGGGTACGGCTTGGGCACGGAGACTTGGTATGGCTTCGGTACAGGGACGCTGAAGGCAAAGGGGACGTGCTTCTCCGCCGTGATGGTGTAGGGCTGATACAGAGGGTAGTGGAGGGGAAGGTGGTAGTCGTGGTCTGCAGGGTGCGCCACTGAGAGGCCGTGGTCGTGGATCACATGAGAGTAGCTGAAGGCCTGCCCGTGCTGAGGAACGTACTGCCTCCCGTGGGACTCCTCGGCATATTCTTGTGCCATAACAGCAGTTGCCACCAGCACAACGCCAAACTGCAACATAGGCACACTTCAGTTGTACCTGACCTGTACCTGTTCAGTCAACCAGTTATTTGGCTGGCGCTGACTGGAGTGTGAGACGTTCACTCATTCCAGGGCCACAGGCAGGGGGAGATAACCGGGGCATTTTGTAATGAACCCCAATATCAGTGATAATTTTATAAAGCTTCAGAAAAATTACCTTGAACAGAATAGATCCTTCGAAAGCACAAATTGTAACAGACTTTTCCCCGTAATAGCTCAAGTACCATGAAAATCCAAGAAAAGTTTTTAAAAAACCCAATAAATTTCCAATTAATTTAAACAATATTTTGTAAATTATAATAGTAAGTCAATTGCCAACTTCTTTACTTACTGTTTAATTTGACTTAATTTTGGATATGTCCCCAGCTATTATATGTAAAATTACCATATATTATTTCCAAATTCGATACTCTGCATAATGTAAAAATATATTAACCGGCGTTTTTTGTTTGATTTGTTTGTAAATTGGATATGTTACTGTGCTAAGCTATTACATAAGTAAATATCCCATATTATTTCCATATTCAATATTACGGTTAAATTTAAAAAGTTTTAAATTGCTATAGTGCCAAATTCCAGCTTATTTATTTACCATCCAATTTGGTTTATTTTCGGATATGTTATAGTCCCCGACTATTGTATGCATATTTGCTATATATTTCAAATTTCAATACTTTGTATGATTTTGTATATAATATATCCACAAAAAATACTAACTTTGGAGTTCATGGTCCGAATCAACAAATATGCAACTTTATTTTTATACTTTATCAACAAGATATGTTACTTTATTAGGCCCGTGCATAGGTAGATACTACCCACAATCACTAACATTCAATTCATACAATATTTTTTAAATTACTATAATGGCAGATGCCGACTTATTTATTTACCATCCGATTTGATTGTTTTTCGGATATGTTATAGCCCATGTTTTATTCCCATTTCGATACTATGTAACTGTATTTTTGCAAAATACTACTAACTTTAGACAATTTAATTGATTATTGCATTTGTTGTTGTCCTAGGCATATGTACAATCACATATAATTAGCTCCCAATTCCGTTATCTTAAATTTAAATTACTATGGGGCCAGCTTCTTTATCGTGATTTGTCATGTATGTTATAGCCCACAACTAGTATATGTATAATTAGCACTTATTAATCCTAAAATACCGACTGGTGATTATTGGTCAATATCGTTGTACTATAATAGTTAATGTATAAATGCTACATACTACAACGAATTATTATATTGCAGATTACCACATTCTTAATGCATATGTTGGAAATGTTGACTTTTAGGATAATATACTAACAACACACATTGTTAACAAATGATATACTTTGCAGGGTTAAAACGTATTACACTATTACAGTAGAACCTCGATAACACGACTCTCAAGGGGATCTCTAATATAGTCTTCTTATCGAGGTGCACTTGTAATTGAGGGTCGTGCTATCAAGGTGGTTTACACAACAAGACGTGTTATCGAGGTCACAGACTTTTTGCTAAACCAAGCACATTTGTTATAAAACATTTCTAATAAGTTGTGTTTTAAGTAGAAAATTACTGTATAAATCAGTCATAAATAAAAGAACAAACGTACAAGTAAAACAAACTTCTTTATTATTGCAACAGTAAGAAAAAAATCAACAGACTCAGTTCACTAAAGTACTGTATAGAGTTAATAAGCTCGAAATACAGTAAACTTAACCTATTGTGAAATACGCAATAAAATACTGTAATGTTAAAAAATGAAAATCTACATATTGTTTCAACTAAAAATACACACAAAATCAAGTTTTTCTCATAAACTGAAACAGTAAAATGTTACTAAAAAGTCAATAACAAAGTTAAAAACTATAATGAAAAGTCATGAATTCAAGTCAGGTCTTCTATAACTCAACTAGTCAATAAATGTACAGTAGGGACAGTAACAATTTAATCAAAGTTGCATTATAGAAAACATTTTAGTTTTTCCCGTGAATGACATCTTCTGACCCGTGATAGACAAGGAAAGGCCGGAATGGGAAGGGGGTGGGGAAGGGGTTTTCCTGTTGAGACCTGAGCCCAAGACGTTGTTGTTTACTTTAAAACATCCGTTCTAACCGTGGGAACTATGCGTGAGAAAGGTTTAGTCGTGCTATAAAGGTTCCGTAACGCAAAACGGCGCGCTATTGAGGTTAGAGTCGTGTAATAAAGGTTCACTTACCCAAAGAAGCGTGTTATTGAGGTGGGTGTCGTGCTATAGAGGTTCAGTTATTTGAAAAGACGCGCTATAGAGGTTTATTTATTAGTAATATGAAATTACAAAAAGACGTGCTATCGAGGTATTTATTTGAAAATGAGTCGTGTTATAGAGGTATTTATAACATTGAGCGTTATGGAAGATTCACGGGGATTAGAAAATCAGACTCATTATCGAGGTTTTTGTCTTATCGAGGGTCGTCGTAATGAGGTTCTACTGTACTTAAATTTTTAACTGTCAATTCTTAATGGCAGATATGTTATATTACCTTAACAAATGTACTATCACCATCACCAAACTAACTTTGTTGTTATTGTCTAAGACAATATGTAAACACCATAATTGTGATGTTTGGCAACTTCTTTATTTACGTCCAACGGGTGTTATTGTCCAAAACGTCATCTTAATTATGAAAATCATTTGATACCCCACTATAAGTATATGTAAAAATACCAAATAATTAGGAGGTTTATTTGATTCTCCAAATGTTATCTCCAATTTGTGATTCTTAGACCTCTTACAACACCTTGGAAATGTTATAATTTTATTTTATTAGTGAATTTCCTTTAGAAAGTGAACTATTAGCATGACCCGCACGGTGAAACTTAGGCCCGGGACCACCATAGAAGTTCCTAACGTGACCCCCTGAACACGTTTTGGGGGGTCGTTCAAAATTGTATATATATATATATATATATATGTGTATATATATATATGTATATATATATATATATATAGACATATACATATATATGTGTGTGTGTTTGCACTCTAGCGGTCACATTTGTTGTCCGATTTACTTCAAATTTGGTAGAGACGTTCCTTTCTGTAATCAGTTGGACAAGTTCGTTGGGCAAAACAATCGGAAAACTCTAAACCCCTTTTTGGGGATTAATCTTTCAAATATCGAGTTTTTGGGCCTAAAAAGGGTCATTAAAGCCCCAGGTGTAAAATCAATGCATGTAAAAAGAAGGGAATTAGAGAGAAGTAGTTGGAAGTGTAGTGTAAACCAGATGCCATGGCAAGACAAACACCACATAGTGCAGCACGTTCTAAATAATATCCATTACTATAGCCGGCTCTTGTAAAGTATATGTTACCTTTCTAATAAGTCTGTTATCAATTGATAAAGTTAAAATAATAGTATAAGGACATAGTATTGGTACAACATCCGATATATTAGCCATTAAGGGTTATAGTATTGTGACAGTCAAACACAGACAATAAACAGTAAATAAGAAATAGTATTATTAACAGAAATACAGTGTGTTGTACGAGTGAAAAACCAGGCTGTCCATAAGCCCAATGTTAAAATTAAAATTAGTCTTAGGGACGGTCTGGTTTTTTACACGTGCAACGCACTATAGTAAGAGTATAAGGACATAGTATTGGTAATATTGAAAGTCTATAAAACAACACAAATACAAAGACACAATAATAAGTAACACACAAAATACACTCCAATGCATTATGGCACAGGCACAGATACTGGTTTACAGCCATTTTACACAACTTTTACAGGTTCTGTTAACTGACACAAAAATAGTTTGTAAGTTGTGTAAAAATTATATGTTATATAACAAACTTAGGATTTAACATATTTAAACATAACATTTAGAGGATAAGGACACAATGTTTGACTGTCACAATACTATAAACCTTAATGACTAATATATCGGATGTTGTACCAATATTATGTCCTTATACTATTATTTTAACTTTATCAATTGATAACAGACTAGTAGAGAGAAACTAGCAAAGAGACACCGTAATCGGCACTTTTTTCCCATGTTATTCTTATGGGGAGCCGTTTTTGCACCGACGCCAGCTCCCGCCTTACACAAATTTTCTTGTTAGCCTGTAGTACCCTTGCCTTAAATACATTTTCCCCATCCTCTATATTTAAAAATTCCAAAATCTAACTTTGGATTTGTCTGCAATTTGGATATCTAATGCATTAATAAATCCTACATTTCCCAAATTAACTATTACGGTCGAATTAAAAAAATACTGCCAACTATTTACTGTCCGATTTTTGTAATAAAAACACACATTAACTGCAACGATCCACACCGCTGCCCACTGACACACTGACCATGACGCCAAGGTCGACCGGGATTCCCCACGTGTGCAAGCACGCGACCAGCCTTGGCCAGAATTAGCTATGAGGTAATTTCCTGGTTAAATTGAAAATCCAGCCTCTCGACGTGTATATAAGGAGCTACCGACAGCACACAGCTCTATTGTTCCACATCCCAGGACAGGACCCAGGACCTTGGCAGTGACGGCAGACGCCGAGTGGCATTGGACTCTGAGGTGGCACTGGATGAGGTCACCACGCAGCGGCACTGGACTATGGCGTCACGGCTCACCTCTCCAACATCACCAGACCCGGCGTCTCGCACCTAGGACTCCGAGCTGATGATGAGGGAGTGTTAGCGACGGCAGTCAGTTGTAGCTAAAGTGTAGATGATGTCTTCAGCGGAGGACAATCACAACTGACTGTTAATCCATCATTTTTTTATAATCGCTCCAAAAATTGTGAAATAGCTTTCCTAATATTTGTAAATCATATTTCGAATGTAACAGCCACATTTCCAAATTAAATTTTAAAATAGATTTCCATATTTATATATCCATTTGTGAATCATATTTCGAATATAACAACTGCATTTCTAAATTAAATTTTAAAATAGATTTCCATATTTAAATATCCATTTCTAAATCATATTTCAAATGTAACAGCTGCATTTCCAAATTAAATTTTACATTTGAAAATAGATTTCCATATTTATCTTAAATATATTTATATTAAATCTTACTAATTTAATTCTCCATTTCAAAACTGTAATCGTAAAACATAACTATTGAATTGGGAGATACAAAATTACTAGTGATCTAATAGTCACTCCCATCACCAAATGATCCTCTTAGGATGCTTTAAGGATATTAATTTAGGGCGCAACAATTATCTTACACTTCAAAGTTAAATGTGTTTTGAAAATTATTTGTACTTTGATCAAACTAAATATTAAAGTAAAATATGTTTTGAATTTTAGACTTTAAATATTAAATTATCTGTTTTAATTGAATATGTAGATTGATAGTTTCAAAATGGCAGTTTTATTTATAAAATGATATTGTGCAGTGTGAAGACGTATCCAGTCCAAACGAGTTAGTTCAGCTGCACTGCCGCAGGTTTCTGATCACACATCTACAACTTCGTGTTTTAAATTAAACTTGTTAAAGTAAAATATAATTTAAAACCAATGTTAAATGATTTTGTCTAATTTAACATTAAAAATAGTAATTTTTGAACTCTCATATTCGTAAATTAAACTTGTTAAAGTAAAATATAATTTAAAACCATTGTTAAATGATTTGTCTAATCTAACATTAAAAATGGTAATTTTTGACCTCTCATATTTGTAAAGTAAACTTGTTAAAGTAAAATATAATTTTAAACCATTGTTAAATGATTTGTATAATTTAACATTAAAAATGGTAATTTTTAAACTCTCATATTCGTAAATTAAACTTGTTAAAGTAAAATATAATTTAAAACCGCTGTTAAATAATTTTTGTCTAATTTAACATTAAAAATGGTAATTTTTGTTTATAAAAAACAGAGTAATGTCATCTCAAAATTTATTTACTTCGAACATGTTGTCCTGTGCAATCTGCTCCGTGCCCTGCTCCAAAAGAAGTAATTTAATCAGACACTATCGTAACATCCACAAAGTTATTCCTAAAATTTGTAAAATATGTCATCAAATATTTGACAATTGCAATTTTAAAATGAATATGCTTAATAACCACAATACTTGTAATGTGTGTAAGAGAGTCATCACTCTGAACAAACCCCGCCACCACCTACGATGTGACAAGCGATCCTATAATGTGTTTAAGTTTCAGGGTGAGTCCTTGGATATATTAAACACCCTTCAATCATGTCCTTTACCTATCAAATGGATTCTTATTAGGAGAGTGAAATTTATCAAACACACAGTTAGTAAGAATGGTGAATTATTAATTGATAAAGAAACTATCGCTAACTTTCGAAGATTAACTAATTTATCAATTGAGAAAGCACAATTAAAGACACAAATTGAAAATTCACTTTTAAAAATCGACACATCTTTACACAAATTTCAATCAGAAGGCAGTGGATGGATATATGACCATACTAAATATTGGCAGCTGCATGTTTACAAGTATAAACCCCTAACTCCCAAGTCATACATACCCACACCAGAAAATATAAAATCAAAACACGCTGTTTTAAATATTAAAAATAGTTATAATAAATGTTTTTGTGGAGTATTTTAGCAAACTTAAATCCAAGGAATTGTAAACATGCAAATCAAGTATTTTACTACGAACCCCACGTAGGTCAGTTAAATATGACAAATATAAAATATCCGACATTGATAAATTTGAAAAACAAAATAATATAAGTGTTAATGTATATGGAATTGAAGGACAATTAATATATCCATTGAGAATAACTAAACTAAAAAGTAATACGCACGCAAACCTGTTGATTTTACAACAAGGCCGCAAATCACATTACTGTTTAATTCGTGATTTTGATAAGTTAATGTTGCGGTCTACAAAATATGACCATAAGAAATATTTTTGCAAGTTCTGTGTGCAACATTTTTACACTAAAGATATATTGGAACGTCACATAACATATTGTAAAACCTTTGATGCCCAAAGAGGACAAATGTCTAAAAAAGATACATTACAATTTACGAATTACAAATATCAACTTAAAGCTCCCTTTGTGATTTATGCAGATTTCGAATGCTTTATAAACTCTGGCAAACACACTCCTTCTGGATTTGCTTATGTTGTAGTGAGAGATTCTAAAATTATTTACGAAGAGTTGTACAGCGGTAAAAATGTAATGGATGTGTTTTTCGAAAAGTTATTTAAAACTTATGACTTTATTAAAAGTCAGATGGGAGTATATGTTCCCCTTGTAATGACTCCAGAGCAAGAGACGTTATTCCAAGACCCTACACGCTGCCACATATGCCACCAGCCGTTACTGTGTGATAAAGTGCGCGACCATTGTCACTTAACAGGCGAGTTCAGAGGGCCCGCCCATAATGCTTGTAATTTAAACTATAAAGTAACTAAGAAAATTCCAGTATTCTTCCACAATCTTAAAAACTATGATGGTCATTTATTAATGCAACACTTAGGAAAATTTAATCGCAAATTGAATTGCATAGCCAAAGATATGGAAAAGTATATTTCATTCTCTGTTGATGATTTAGTATTTTTGGATTCCTACAACTTTCTGTCCCTTCCCTTAAGCAAATTAGCTTCCAATTTAAATACATTTAGATTTATAGACAATCCACTACTACAACGTAAGGGCGAATTTCCTTACGAATACATGACAGGACCAGAAAAGTTTTTAGAGCCTCTCCCACTCATAGAGGCATTTTACAGTAGTCTAACTAAAGAATGTATATCTCCTGCACAATATGAACATGCTAAAAACGTATGGAACCATTTTAATATAAAGAATTTAAAAGAATATCACGATTTATACCTTAAAACAGATGTGTTGTTATTGGCTGATGTGTTTGAGACATTTAGGGACTTATGTTTAAAGGATTATAAACTTGACCCTGTCCATATGTACTCACTGCCTGGACTAACATGGGAGGCATGTCTTAGAATGACCGGCATAAAATTACAATTATTTCGTGACATTGATATGCATTTGTTTATAGAACATGCCATTAGAGGCGGTGTAAGTATGATTTCCACGCGCTATGCTAAAGCCAATAATAAGTACATGGGCGAATATTATGACCCAAATCAAGAAAGCACCTATCTTGTATACTTAGACTGTAACTCGCTATACTCTACAGCAATGTGCGAGTCGTTGCCCATCGATGGCTTTAGATGGACAAATTAGAAAGATTATAAATACAATCAAAATGAAAACTTTGGATTTATTTTGGAAGTTGATATAAAATACGATAAAAGTTTACACGATTTGCATAATGACTACCCGCTCGCACCAGAAAAAATGAATGGAAAATTAATACCAAATTTTAAATGACAAAACTAAATATATTTGACATTATAAAGCACTAAAAAAATACGAAGAACTGGGTTTGGTAGTTACAAAATACCACAGAATTTTAAAATGTAGACAGTCGAAATGGCTTGCACCCTATATTAATTTTAATATTGAAAAGCGACAAAAAGCTAAACACGATTTTGAAAAAGACTTTTACAAACTGTTAAATAACAGTCTCTTTGGTCGAACAATTATGAACCAACGTAAGTTTCGTGATATACATCTTTTAGACGAGTCAAAGTTAACAAAGTACGTTACAAAGCCAAGGTTTGACTGTAGCAAAATGTTCGATAACAATTTGCATGCTGTACATTTTAATTAATTAATTGTAAGGTTTGATAAACCAATATATTTAGGAATGACCATTTTGGATATTAGTAAAGTAATAATGTATGATTTCCACTATAATTATATGTCAAAATTTAAGAATAAAAAGTTCCTAATGACAGACACAGACAGTCTTGTTTATTCTATAGTAACAGAGGACTTTTACAAGGAAATACAATGTGACTTGGACTGTTTTGACACCTCTGCATATAGTAAAGACCATTTCTTATACTCTGATAAAAATAAAAAAGTTAGGGCAAGTTTAAAGACGAATTAAATGGTCAAATTATGTATGAATATTGTGGTTTAAGGCCAAAATTATACTCTTTCATTCCTTTACAATGGTTATACGAAAAAGAAAAGCAAAATGAGCTAGAGGTTAAAAAGGCAAAGGGGGCTGACAATGCTACAGTTAAACATCTCTTAAGACACCAACATTACTTAAACTGTCTTGCAACCGGGGAAGATTACTATGAGAATGTTACAAGAATTAAATCCACAAACCACCATCTTCAAACATTAACGATGAACAAAAAGGTACTCTCTTTTGATGACGACAAGAGGTTTATTCTGGATGGCATTAACACTCTTGCCCTTGGTCATTATAAAATTGGTCAAACATAAATCTATATTTCCCATTATTCTTTGGCCTTTCCTTGTCTATTACAAAAAAGCCATATTTAGACCTGTCCCAGCATTGATGGCAGAGATTTCTAAATTGGTTGAATGAAAAATCATTTCCCACATGATTGCTATACACATGTTTTAAATTTAAATCGTCTTGTTTAAATAATATTAGAAAATTAACATTGTCACGTAAATGTTTGTTTACTTTACTGTAAGATTGACACAAGTAAAAACTGTTAATATTTTTGTGTCTGCCCATTGAGAAAAATTGTGTGATATTTGGACTATATATGTCGTCAAATACAACTATTGAGTGTGATTCTACATCATTTGGTGTGATTTCACAGTTTGAATATGTGTGTAATTTAACTTCATCACACATACGGAATATTTCAACTATTTTTTTATATTTTTCTTGTTCTAAAGATTTGGATATTATATATAAATTTGTAAACTTTAATCCTTGATTTTTTACAATTAAGTTATAAATTACAACGGTCTTCCCCGAACCGCTAGGCCCTATTATAAGACAGGGAATATTATTAGGAAATAGACCCAACCTCTTTGGTGTATTTTCTTTATGTGCTATTTTAAATTTGTTCTTTTGTTGAATAAATGACATTTTTTATATAATAAAAATGGCAAAGAGAAAGTGTAAAAAGGTCCAAGGTAAGGGATTATTTTTAAAGCCATATAGAGGCCGTGGCTTGTTAAATACCCTTCCTTAAACACACCTTCCTATAAACAACCTTCCTTTCCCCCTCCACATCCCGTCATATTCATATTGTGGTCCTGGAAGTAAGATACGTGAAAATTTAGCCAGAAATGTACTTCCAAAAAATAAGCTAGACTCTTATTGTAAAGAGCACGACATATTCTACATGAATAATCCTGATACAGCCGCCCGGAACAAGGCAGATATGAGATTAGCGGACCAGGCTTGGACTAGGGTTTCGGCAAATGACGCCAATCTAGCCGAAAAAGCAGCAGCTTATGCAGTGAAAAATTTGATGAAGGCCAAGGCAAAAATGGGAATGGGATTAAAATTTTAAAAAAAAGATGGACAACTTTCAGCTGTTAGAGGCCGCAAGAGACGTGCCTCACTTTCGAGGAGTGTACCTAAAAAACTAGCTAAGAAAACGGAGACCAAAAGTAAAAGAATGTGGAATTATTAATTTAGACAGTGACAGGGGCACACATTGGACAGCATATCGTAAAAATAAAGATATTGTAATATATTTTGACCCATTCGAAATACAGCCTCCAAAAGAGGTAATTGAATATTTTGTACCATCTAAAATTTACTATACAACTGATCAAATACAAGATTTAAACAGTTCCATTTGTGGAATTTTATGTTTATCATTTCTGAAAATTTTAGTTTATAAAAATGGATTCATTTACTATAACATTTACGGGTACAGAGCCAGAGTTGAAGTCGGTGTTCTTTCCTCCTATAGAATTAAATGGTGATTATGTAATTGGACTGTTAGATTTTCAAAGTTATAATTCTATATTTAATGTTAAAAAACCTCTAAATACTTTGACATATTACAAAATGCACAAAATTACAACCCCAAAGGGGGAGGTCACAATTGACGAATTAAACCGAGCATTAGATGGTAAAGTTGAAGTTATTATACAAAATAAAGTAGCATTAATTAATACAAAAGTCAAACTTATATTTTACAAAGGGCTAGTTCCAAAATTAAATAAACTTAAAGACACAAAATTAACTATAGACGAGGGTGAGGATGTGTATTATTACGATCACAAAACTCCAAATGTAATTTAAATTGCTGAAGGTACATACGAAGTGTTTGAGCTTGCGAAGGAAATTCAAAAGCAACTCTCAGATTTTGTACTTATAGCCGATAATAAAACTATGAAAGCCACATTACATTCTGGCCATATGTTTGATTTTACAAAACCGTGTTTAGGGTCTGAATTATTGGGATTTAAAGGATTTTCTACTCCAGATATTGCGTTTAAATCCGTAAATAAAATCAACATAAATAATGTAAATGTGATTAGAGTAAAATGTAATATTGCGAATGGGTCTTATTTAAATGGTGACAAATCACACACCATACACAGTTTTTACCCAGAAGCTCCTCCCGGCTACAAAATTATTGAGGTCCCCAGAAATATTATATACTTCCCTGTAAATAAGAGAAGTTTAGATGTTGTTAGCATTACATTTGCAGATCAACATGACAAGCCAATTGACTTTAATAAAGAAGAAACTACAATTACTTGTCATATAAAAAGATATGAGAATTTACAAGAACGGACTGAGTGTGCAAAATGCCAGGTTTCTGCGATCAATTGGGTTGAAGTTAAAATTTTCTATTAATAAAAATGGAAGATTTTCTAGACGTTACAGGAAAATTCCAATACGACGATAGCGTGGTTAAAATTACAAATCACTCCTATGTTCCACACAACACTTTAGCAATAAATAATTCCGATGAAATTCGAATATGCATAAATAATCAAGATTTACTAACACTCCCATGTAGGAGTTATCTGTATATTAAAGGAGAAATAGAGAATCATGATAAAGGACATTTTATAAATAATGCATTTGCATTCTTATTTGACGAAATTAGATATGAAGTTGCTGGTAAAGAAATAGATATTGTAAGAAATCCGGGAATTTCCAGTCTTATGAAAATATTGTGCTCTTACAATAAAACAACGAAATTTTCGAATGTAGCGTTTGATTCTGATGAAAATTTAAAGGAGTTCCATAAAAGCGACAAGTTTAGTACTTGTGTCCCGTTAGAGCTGTTAATGGGTGTGTTTGAGGATTTTAATAAGGTTTTAGTAAATGTTAAACAAGAATTGGTGTTGAAAAGATCCAAAAACGACTTAAATTGTATATTAACAACATCTAATGCTCCAACTGGGGTCGATCCTATTCCTAAAATTACACTTAAATCGATTCAGTGGGTGATGCCGCATGTGGTGCCATCTGATGGGGAGAAGCTTCAATTACAAAAGATGTTATTGCAAAATAAAAATTTGCAAATTGCATTTAGAAGTTTGGAGCTACACGAACTCCCATCATACCCCGAAACCAAGAGACATACATGGTCAGTTAAGACGTCTTCGAGTTTGGAGAAGCCCAGGTATATTATATTTGGTTTCCAAACTGGTAGGGACAACAGTGCACGAAAAAGAACTGATGAATTTGATCACTGTAAATTGAAAAATCTCAAAGTGTTTTTAAACTCTGAATATTATCCTTATAGTGATTTAAATCTCGACTTTGAAAATGGAGATGCCTCTAAAGCTTATGAGATGTTTGTGAGGTTTAGGGAGAGTTACTACAACACCGTCCCCGATCCTATGTTTAACAGAGCTGACTTTATAAAGAAATATCCTCTAATTGTAATAGATTGTTCTAGGTAGAATGAATCAGTAAAAGAGGGGGTTGTAGATATTGAATTAGAAATTGAAACTGCAGAAAATGTCCCTTCAAACACATCTGCATATTGCCTAATAATACACGATAAAGTGTTTGAGTATAATCCTTTGACAAATGAGATAAATAAAATGTAAATAAAATGAAAACAAATATTCAACAAGAATTGGTAGAGTCTGCAAAACAAATAAGAGAAAAATATAGGGCGTTAAAACGTGGTAAATTTCTAGAGGCTGAAGAGAGGTTCCAAACATTCCAACCGTTAATAGAGCCTTTGCAAGAATTAAAAAATTCAGCCAAAAAAACAGAGAGGCCAGTTCTCCCAATGATTTTAGAAAAGACCCCGTCTAGAATACCAAGAATAGCCCAGATAACACCGCACAAATTAGATTTTGGTCTTTTAGCATCAGACTATTTAGGAAATTACCTTAGTAGAAGTAGTATCACAGACACCACATATGGTATTAGGCGAGAAGGAAATAAATTTTTTATTGGGAATCAGGAAGTTCAAATTGCCAATGATGATGTTACAGTTGCAGAAAAAATTTATAAAGGGACAAAGGGATTGTGGGAATTGTTAACTTTAAAAGAACCCGTAAACTATAGTCAGGTTGATTTGCAAAAGTATAAAGAGATTTTGGAAGCTACAAATGCACATTTAAAAGGTTATAAAACGGGTGCGGCGATGTCAAGTAATAAACACACTAAATATCTTAATATAATTAAACCCCTGTTTAAGACTGTTGGTGAAGGTTTAAGGCAGGTAACTGGTAATAAAATAGACTATGTTTATTGGGACGATCCTAATGAGCTTGTAGATAGGTTAAGACTGCTTTGGTTAAGCCGATTGGCGGGAAATTCTGGAGTGGATAATGAGATAGATTCTATCATAGAAGAATTGAGGGAAAGTGGAATTGTTTATTAAATAAAAAGATCATAGATAAATTTTATCGCGTATATAACCCGTATAGTAAACCAGAAGCTAGAAGTTTTAAAGAAACTACTTTAAATCTAAAAGATGATGGTTGGAATGCTTTAAATTATAAAATTAGTAGTGTTAAAGGTGGGGAGTTTACTGATGATGTATCGACTTTGGGGCAGACGTTAACCAGAAAAGGTGATGCTTTTGTACAAGGTAATACTAAATATAAGTTTTTAGAATCCAAGAGTAATAATTGGAACGCTAATAAACGCAAAATTACTAATGTTAAACGAGGTGAAAGCTCAACCGATGTACCCACATTAGAGCAAACTTTAATAAGAAAAGATGGTGTCTTTGTACAAGACAAAAATAATTATGAATTTTTGGAATCGGAGAATGGTATTTGGAATGCCAAAAAGCGAAAAATTAGTAATTTGTTGGCTGGTAAAGAAAGCGATGATGTTGTAAACGTCTCTCAAGTACCAAAAATGGATCTAAACTTTTGGGATTTTAATAATAAAAGGCTAGTTCGTGTTAAACCCGCTGTTGATGAGAACGATTGTGTTACAAAACATCAGACTGTGACTTTAGACGGTCTTAAATTTGATGGTAAAAATAAGCAATTAACAAACATTTTACCTGAAACATTGCCAAATGATGTGGCTGTTGTTAATCAAATATCAACAAAAGGTGAGAAAAGCATAATAAAACAGGGGGATAAAAAGTATAATGTATTAACATTAGATAGCGATATGTGGGATGCAGAGGACAAATTAATAAAGAATGTACCTGAAGGCAAAGATAGGAGTGATATTTGTTTAATGTCACAGGTTTTGAGGTATGACGATAATATTAAAACTTTTAGACAAGACAATATTAAATTTGATATTTGTTTAAAATCACATGCATTAAGGTTTAACAATAAAACTAATAAATTTATGCAAGACAATAATCAAATCGATTTGATGATGTACAATCCTAAATTGTTGGTTGCAGACCCTACATCTTTAAGCGGATTTAAGACTTTAGATGGAGAGGCATATTTGCCAAAAAACTATGTATATCAAAGAATGAGTGATGGTATGTTAATTGGTAGCAATGGAGGTGTTTTTGAAACGACAGAGACTGGCAGATACGTTAACATTAAAAATAAAGAATAAAAAATGGAAAAAATTGCTTACGAATTGCATAAGCCCGCGAGAAAGAACTTTGTTAGAAGGTCTTTTAAGGTGTTGGGTGTAAACGAAACTGTTCAAATAGATTTAATAGATATGCGGAATTATGCTAGAGAGAATTGTGGGAATAAATATATTTTAACTTAATAGACACATTTTCTAAAAAAGCTTATGCTGCTCCACTAAAGAATAAAACTGGATTAGTAGTCACAGAAGCTATAAAAACTATTCTCCCAAAGGGAGTTAAAAATATTCAATCTGATAACGGAAAAGAATTTTTAATGAACATTTTACCAAACTAATGAAAATTCTAAATATTAATCACTACCACACTTACTCTACAACTAAGGCGGCTATTGTGGAAAGGTTCCAGAGAACTTTAAAGAATTGGTTGTATAGAGAGTTTAGTGCACAAGGGAGTTACAAGTGGTTGGATTTACTTCCAAAGTTAATAAGGATATATAATAAATAATAAAGTACATAGATCCATAGGGATGAAGCCTAACCAAGTAAGTGCTAAGAACTCTAAAGATGTACATGAAAGGTTAGCATCTAAAGTACAAGTTAAAAAGCCAAGATATAAGGTGGGGGATAGTGTAAGGATATCTAAATATAAACATGTATTTAGAAAAGGATATACCCCTAACTGGACGGGAGAGCTTTTTACAATAGCAGAAGTTAAGAAAACAAAGCCTGTGACTTATATTTTGAAAGATGAAAATGGCAATATAATCAAAGGAGGATTTTATACAGAAGAATTGTTAAAGACTAAATATAAAGACATGTATTTGGTAGAGAAGGTAATTAGGAGGAAGGGTGATTTATTATATGTCAAATGGCTCGGGTTCCCAAGTAGCCAGAACTCGTGGATTTCTGCAAAGGATGTATTAAAATGAATTTAGAGCAAATTTTAAAAATATAGGGGAAAAATATATTTAAGGCAAGAGTACTGGTCAAAAAGGAAATTAGGGCGGGTGCAAAAATCAGTCAGTAAATAGTTGGCAGTATTTTTTTTAATTCGACCGTAATAGTTAATTTGGGAAATGTAGGATTTATTAATGCATTAGATATCCAAATTGCAGACAAATCCAAAGTTAGATTTTGGAATTTTTAAATATAGAGGATGGGGAAAATGTATTTAAGGCAAGGGTACTACAGGCTAACAAGAAAATTTGTGTAAGGCGGGAGCTGGCGTCGGTGCAAAAACGGCTCCCCATAAGAATAACATGGGAAAAAGTGCCGATTACGGTGTCTCTTTGCTAGTTTCTCTCTACTCAGACTTATTAGAAAGGTAACATATACTTTACAAGAGCCGGCTATAGTAATGGATATTATTTAGAACGTGCTGCACTATGTGGTGTTTGTCTTGCCATGGCATCTGGTTTACACTACACTTCCAACACATTTCTTACTGTAAACTAACTATGTAATATCTGACCATCTTTTTATTTAGTGTCAGTTATAAGTTATGTTACAGCTATTATATCCAATAACACATATGACTGTCAATTGGATAGTTGTCGTTTATGTTTTACTTTACAGCATACATTCAACAAACAACAGGTGAGACGCCTATTCTAGAATTAGATCTGCGTTAAGGTTCTTGTAGAATATTTGTATATGTATTAAATATCATAAAGGTGTGTTATAAGATGTAGGATTGGTCATTACTTTACAACACATTTAACGTAACAATTACATATTTTTCCTATTCCGGTACTTATACAACAGATTATGTAACGTATTGTAAAATAGCATAGGTGTGTCTGTAGAAGTTGCCCATTTAATTATAAGACTCGTGTATTGGCACAATTTAAAACAGGTTATATTATAATACATGCATAAATTACTCTATTGCACAGGATACTATTAGCATGTGGGGGTTACTTATTGGTACAAAACCCGATACCGTACAAGGACTAAGGAAGAATAGACAGTAAAATATTATAGAATTTGGACTTGATTTTAGGTACAAATGTGGGATATTAGATCTGTATAGAATTTATAATTGTAGTAGTAGTTTAGAGGAGCATTCCATTATTGTTAACAGAGACATTTGCAGACATGTGGGACAGAAAACTTAATGAACAATATACACCATGTCTAATAATCTGTCAAAATATCTAAGACGGTTATTCTTACATGTTATAGATGTAGAATTAATAAATATACCAGAACGTTCGGACAAAATCAACAACATTAGGATTATAAGAGTCATGTTGCAGCAAATAATTGGAATTGGTTATAGTCTATCTTCCTATGCGCTAAACTTGGTCAAGAACATCTATTTACAATTTATAGACAAAATCAGTCAATAAACATAAAATTGGTTGAATAGCAAATAAAATATGTGTTTTATACTAGCCAAGTTCTATAACATATACATTACCCCCCCCCCCCCCCCCACCAAAATGATTGTTTTGTGAAGCTGAACTGATTGGTAAAAGCAAATGTGAAGTTTACATTGAAATGAACTGAGGAAAAACCAAAAACCTTTTTCCCATCAGATTAACATGGGATATTTTATGAGTAGGTTTTATGGATTTTCTCTGCAACCACTCAACCTAGGTTAATAATTCAAAAAACTATATTACAGTATTTGGTTTTTTTTTCAAGCTCCATAACATGGTCAAAACCCAAATTAAGTTCTTTTTTAAAGTTTAGGGTGAAAATGCAAAAAACCTGATTTTTGGAAATTTTAAAACCCCCTTAAACTCCCCTACTCATGGTCCAATTTTTCTGGTTTTTGAACTTAAAGTCATGAAGGTCACTTTACATATTTGAGCCAAATTTCATCGAAATCAAACTTTTTTTATTCAAGTTATCGCATTCACGGACACATATATATAAATTTGAACGAATAGTGTTTTTGACATCTGGGGAGCTCAAAACAAAAATTTATCATAGTCTTGAGTTTAAATCTTACCGTGAGACCTACGGTAATAGCTTCTTCCCTATAAGGGACATTCGCTAAAGTAAAATTAAATTAAATTATAACACTTCCAAGGTGTTGTAAGAGGTCTAAGAATCACAAATTGGAGATAACGCTTGGAGAATCAAATAAACCTCTTAATTATTTGATAGTTTTACATATACTTATAGTGGGCCATCAAATGATTTTCACAATCAAGATGACGTTTTGGACAATAACACCCGTTTGGACTTGTAAATAAAGAAGTTACCAAACATCACTAGTATGGTGTTTACATATTGTCTTAGACAATAACAACAAAGTTAGTTTTGGTGATGGTGATATAACATATCTGCCATTAAGAATTGACAGTTAAAAATTTAAGTAATAGTGTAATACGTTTTAACTCTGCAAAGTATATCATTTGTTAACAATGTGTGTTGTTAGTATATTATCCTAAAAGTCAACATTTCCAACATATGCATTAAGAATGTGGTAATCTGCAATATAATAATTCGTTATAGTATGTAGCATTTATACATAAACTAGTATAGTACAACGATATTGACCAATAATCACCAAAGTCGGTATTTTAGGATTAATAAGTGCTAATTATGCATATACTAGTTGTGGGCTATAACATACATGACAAATCAAGATAAAGAAGCTGGCCCCATAGTAATTTAAATTTAAGATAACGGAATTGGGAGCTAATTATATGTGATTGTACATATGCCTAGGACAACAACAAATGCAATAACCAATTAGTATCAAAATGGGAATAAAACATGGGCTATAACATATTTGAATACCCCCGTAGCAGCAAACCTGCATACTCAGCAAATTTCCAATGCATATATATGTATCTTAATACCACATAAAGCCACATACAAAGTTTCATCTATATACATTCATAAATAAACTATTTATGACATTTTAATTATTCTCCATGAGAACGACATGGCGGCTGAGTATGCAGTGTTGCTGAAGCAAGGAACACAAAAAATGGGGTTTTATACAAATATCAATTTAACTCAAGAAGGTAAAGCCACATACCAAATGTTATTAATTTATGTTCATAATTAAGGTAGATAATACTTTACTTATTCTCTATAAGAATAACATGGGAGCTGAGTACGCAGGTTTGCTGCTACGGGAACTATCAACCAAAAAATGTTTTTTAGTGTAAATATCAATAGACCACTACAATATGAAGCAATATACCAAGTTTTATCAGGATAAGTTGATAAATAAGCGAGAATACAATTTTTCTCATTCCACATAAGAATAACATTGGACAAAGTACTGTGTTAGCACTTTCAATATCCCTGTAACCATTTGACGTAGAGCAATGATCAAAACACCAAATTGTGCGTATTTTTAAGCTGATTCCAATGGAAACAACTCTAATTTGACATTTTCAAAAAATATATATGTAAAAAACTAAAAAAAAATTTTGGGGTACAAAACCCCTCCAAAATACCCATTCGGATAAGACGATCTGACTGGTTTTTGAACTTAAGGTCATAAATGCTGCTTTCCACGTTACACACACATATATATATATATATATATATATATATATATATATACAGTTTTGAACGAATGGGGTTTTTGGCATCTGGGGACCTCAGAACGAAAAGTTATCATGATCCCGGGCCTAGGTCTTACCATGCCGACTACGTAATAGCTTCTTCCCTGTAGGGAAGACCCCCTATAACCCCTCCCCCACCAATGTGTTACTTAGTTCAATCTTAGTAGGCCTCAAACAGCTTAAAGCCTTTAATCATCGTTTTACTAGCAATTTGGAGCATGGATTTCAATGAATCATTAAACTCTTTCAATGTATTTATTTTAACAACATTTTTGTATAACTTATTTCAAAGCAAAATGTATAAAAACAAACAACACTTACTAATAATATAAACAACAAACTAAACTATTTAAGCAACAAATTTAATTTATAACCATTACAAATACAAAACAATTTTAAAATACAAATTTTGGTGGCATTGCTGTATCAAGTCATGATTTTACACTCTAAAACAATGCAAAACATAGGTGTAAAGCAATACAGAACTTACTTAAAACACGTAATGTATTTATTTGTAGTTTAACTGTTATTAAAATAGTATGACGGAAGTATTTTTATGTAACTAACTGTAACCTTGATTCAGATATAAATTTGATTTTTTTTAAGTTTGAAAGACATATTAACAGTATCAAGAGATACGGGAGTGCGCCAGATCTTAGGGTTAATATGTCTGAGTTACGTAACGTTGATCCAAAACCCCCCTCCCCCCCTTAAGTGCGTTACATAATATGTGTATGGCCCCTTATGACCTACCATGCTTGCAGGGTGAGGTCATAAATAGGTAATCTACCTTTGTATTGTAATTTCCAGGCAGATGGATGGATAACCAAGCCAGCTTAGTTGGTAGTCCGGAGCGTCCCGAGCGTCGACCTTCCACCTCCCTCCGTCGCGACGCTGCAGCATACCAAGTACAACCAGCACCCAGCATGCCCGGGGTTGGGCTCGCGGACCATGCAACTTGCCTGCTGATGTATCTCGGGCGACGAAGCGATTTGTACGCTTTGTTCCAAGGCAATACATCTCCACACACACATAACTGTGGGACTGTGGATGGAGTGGATCAAGCTATGGTATTATGGTTTGTAAATGATGATTACCTATAGATACTGAAAATAGGGGATCTCCATTTCTGAGAAGGGAGCTGCGAGTTAACATATATTTTCTGGCTCCCTAACAAATCAATTACATATTTTAATATAATAAATGTGAAACCACAGGAAACTTCAATATAGTTTTCTGTGCTCTGTGCTGAAAGCTTGTGCTTGTTTGTTTGTGGTTCCATCACACACCAACTACTTGAACGATTGAGCTGATATTTGGTAGGAAGTTATACAGTAGCCAGAGGTTAAACTTACTTCTGTTTAATAAGACACATACTAGCCTGATTTCTAATCAATAATTAAACTACCCGTCAATTGAGAATAGTCCGGCTGGGCTTCTGATACTTTCATGTTATTTGTTAACCACTGAACAATTAAACCTACTACTGATCCGATATAGGGCTGGAATTTGTAGGAAGATTGATAATGCACTATAGTGAAAAATATATAACTAAATACCCCCGTAGCAGCAAACCTGCGTACTCAGCGAATTTCCAATGCATATATATGTATCTTAATACCAAATAAAGCCACATACCAAGTTTCATCAATATACATTCATAAATAAACGATTTATGACATTTTAATTATTCTCCATAAGAATAAAATGGTAGCTGAGTATGCAGGTTTGCTGAAGTAAGGAACACAAAAAATGGGGTTTTATACAAATATCAATATAACTCATGTAGGTAAAGCCACATACCAAATTTCATTAATTTATTTTCATAATGAAGGCAGATAACACGTTACTTATTCTCCATAAGAATAACATGGGGCTGAGTACGCAGGTTTGCTGCTACGGGAGCCTTGGGTAAAAAATTGTTTTTTTGAGCAAATATCAATGGTTCACAACCAGATGAAACCATATACCAAGTTTCGTCAGTATACGTTCATAAATAAGCGAGATATAACATTTTTATTTTCCTCCATAAGAATAACATTAGACAACGTACTGTGTTTAGCACTTTCAATATCTCGGTAACCAATTGACGTAGAGAAATGATCAAAATACCAAATTGTGTGTTTTTTTAAGCTGAATCCAATGGGAAAAAATAAAATTGATAATTTCCAAAATTATATGTAACAAATTCGAAAAACCCATTTTTGGGGTACAAAACCCCCCCAAAATACCCCTTCGGATAGAGCGATCTGGCTGGTTTTCGAAATTAAAGTCATAGATGTTGCTTTACACGTTTATACCAAATTTCATCAAAATCGGATAATTTTTACGAGAGTTATCGTGCTCACAGACACACACATATATATATATATATATATACAGTTTCGAACGAATGGTATTTTTGGGGGCTGGGGACCTCAAAACGAAAAGTTATCATGTTCCCGGGCCTAGGTCTTAACCATGCCGACTACGGTAATAACTTCTTCCCTATAGGGGAAATTCGCTAAAACGATCCGGAAGGGCTTTGGGGCTCCGCCCGACTGGAATTCAAAATTATGACAACCAATATGTACATATTACAGAACTGATGAACTGGTGGAGCTAAAGTTCTGTAGGGAAAAAGGTAATTGCCTACACCACCAGAATCCAACATAGACCTAGGCATACTTCCATACGAAAAATACTTTTGGGCTCCTTTCCACTGGCCATTAACTTTTTTACGTTTGCCATCAACTACCAGACCGGTTTAATTGACATTTGGCATATGAGTATATCTTGTTATGTACTCAAGACAGACACAAGCCTACACACCTACACCTGATTCAAAAATCCTCTGATAGGGCTCTGCCTCACTGGGCTTTCAAGTTCCTACATTGATTTTCGGTGCGTCCACTCTGGGCAAACGTTTGCGACGAACGTGTTCACCAAACACATATTGTTCGCTGAACAAGAAAAAAATGTTCGCAAAAATTTATTCGGATGTTTGTCGAACAAAATATAATGTTCGCTGAGAATTCAGTATTTTATTGTCAGGAGGGTTGTCAGGGAAGATGGATTTGGGTGCGCGTCAGCATTTGCTTGTATTACTTGCATTGTTGTTTCTGCAGCATTTCGTTATCAGCTATCAACGACGACCTCGGTGATGGCAGAGAGAGTTATTAAGAAGGCAAAACGAATATAGTGGTCAAGACTTCAGAGCGGACTTGACAGCAGATGGTTGCCTGTTCTCCAACATTACTCGGATGTACAACTCTGATGATTTTGAATTTCTAGGAACATTAATAGTTTTTTTTAAATTCATTGTCGGTGATAGCGAAAGGGTTTATGTTATTGAAGGAATTATTGCGGACATTTTCCATCAGTTATTATAATGGTGGGCTCTATAATAAGGAATCTATCATCACGTAGGTTATATAATAAGTGATGGAAAATGTCTGCAATAATACCTTAACTGAAATTTCAAAACAGAATATGAATTTTCATTAATAAATAAGTGTGAAAGGTTGATTAGCAGTCACCTAGAGATTTTTGGCAAGTGATTACTCTTATCACTCCCTAATGCACATGTTTACAATTTCACAACGAAGTATATCAAATATAGTTCCGGAAGTCTGTACAGCATTAGTGACTGCATTATCTACTTGTATAAAGACAAATCTTCACTAGAAACACAAAATATCGACAAGAAACGGGCTGCAAGGGCTGTGACATGAAGAGCAGCTTTCACCGAACAAAACAAAAGTTTGCTCACAGAGCAAACATTTTGTCTGAACAAAAATGGCTCCAAGAAGGTTCGTCAAAGCGCCCACACCTAAGAAACATCGAATGTTCACCAGCGAACAACAAAATGTATGCTAACATTGTTCGGCGAACCTGTCAGCCTGTCAGGTGAGTGTGGACGCACCTTAAGAGGGGGCTCCAGTCACCAAGAAATTTGATTTTTTACAGGTAATCCGGCTTCCCTCATAAGGTCAATGTTAACTTTCAAAGCTCGTCCTCCTGCAACGGATTTTACAAAAATATTAATGTATAAGGTTCGTTTTAAACAAACAATTGTTTTTAACAGCGATTTTGGTGAGCAGAATTTTGAAATCACAGATACCCCATAAAAAGTTGTATGCCTACATTTGTAATATTTTAGAATTGTATTTATTATTTGCGATATCAGCATTTTGGTCACTAAAATCGCAACGTAGTTTTTGCTGTTTAGAATAAGCCATAAATAAACGATATCGGATGTCATCCTTTGATTAGGGATGGGATTTGACAGTTTATAACACTGGCCTAATGGGACAGCAAGTATAAACATAAACGCGGAATGTTTCGTGGCCGGAGCCCCAATAAGATGCTAGAGGCCAAGTGTTTACTGGATTGCGATTGGTAGGTACTAAACTATAGTCTAATAAAATATGGGGTTACTCCAATTCTGAAAAAACCTTAAAGGCTATACTCCACCCTCCTTAAAAATTAGCATAAACTATCTTTCCAGTTCAATAATTTATTACAGGGTTCCACATATACCAGTTTTTAAAATGATGTTAATTGAGTTTTCACTTACTGATATCTGATATCTTACTAACATTGCAGGGTAATCGCAAGCGAAGCCGCATCGAAAGGGCGAGTTTACGTCAGTTATACTGGATTAACTCAAAGAGTACATACACAATCGTTTATTCAGTAAATAGAACTTTTGATTTTTTCAGGGACATAATATGTTTTTCCCACCAGCGCTGATCCCCATTAAAATATCCAAGGCCAAATTTGAACGTTCTATTTATAAGTAAGTATTGTATACGTAAAATACGAGTGGACAGTTTGACTGTTTGACGTGTTAACAGCAAGCTGCGCTGGAGTTGAAGTGTTAGGTAGAGTGCCAGAGTGGTGAGAAGCTGTGGCTCTCTTCTGTGTTGTTGTGTCGTATAAATACAACCAGACAACCAGACAACCAGGCACTGAGGCACTGAATGGGCAGCACCTGAGACCGGCGAGATGTGACCTCGCCGTTGTAAACAGTACTACTGTATGTATAATCCGACCGCTTCCAGTATCACCGTAAGGGGCCTACTGCCTAACTAAACCCTCGCGGTCCCGATTTGAACGTAGGAATCGGTATTTGCAGCTAAAATATTAAAAAATTGTAAGTGTGTATTAAGAGGCAATTACATGATTATTGAACGACCTTCTATTTAATGAAGATAAAATTGTTTTAGCGAATTTCCCCTATAGGGAAGACGCTATTACCGTAGGTGGCATGGTAAGACCTAGGCCCGGGACCATCATAACTTTTCGTTTTGAGGCCCCTAGATGCCAAAAACACCATTCGTTCAAATTAATATATAAATATATGTGTCCGTAGGCACGATAACTTTCGTAAAAATGGTTCGATCTTGATGAAATATGGTATAAATGTGTAAGGCAGCATCTATTTTCATTAGTTCGAAAACCAGACAGATCACACCATTATAAGGGGGGTTTTGTACCCAAAAAATTGTTTTTTTGAACTTTTTACATACAATTCTTTTAACCCAAATTTTGGTTTACACAATTAAATTCAGCTTAAAAAACAAACAATTTAGTATTTTGATCATCGCTCTACGTCAATTGGTTATCGAGATATTGAAAGTGCTAAACACAGTACGTTGTCCAATGTTAATCTTATAGAGATTAAGTACAATTTTATATCTCGCTTATTAATGAACATATAACCATGACACATAATTAATGGAATTAATGGAATTAATGGTTATTTTGAATTAATGGAACTTGGTATGTTGCTTCATATGGTTGGGGTTTACTAATATTTGCATACAAAACCAATTTTGTGTGGTCCCCGTAGTAGCCAACCCGCATACTCAGCAGCTACAATGTTATTCTTAAGGAGAATAAGAAACATGTGGTATCTTGCTTGTTTATGAACATAAATTGGTAAAACTTGGTATTTTGCTTCATATAGTGGTGATCCATTGGTATTTGCATAAAACCAGATTTTTGTGCCCCTTGATGCAGAAACCTGCATACTCAGTCATAATGTTTATCTAGTGGAGAATAAATACAATTTCATATCCCGCTTATTTATGAATATGCTTTGATGAAAGTTGTTAAGTGGCTTCATGACTTAGTGAAGTACCATTTGAAATTCGCTGAGTATGCAGGTTTGCTGCAAGGGGGTATTTTTTCTCACTAAACTCTGTAAAGCAAGTGTCACTGTGGGATGTTAGTTTTTAGTCCAATACACTGATATTATGTATTAAATTACTAATAACTTAAAAAGATGACGTTTATAACCAGAGGCATTAACGAATTCATTCACTCCTAAAATATACTTGTCTATGAATATCTCAAAACGTATTACTGTAGATTTGTTTCACCGAGTGTAAAGGACTTTTTAACGCCAAGTATAATAGTTTACAACGGATATCAGTGGTGTATCCATAAATATTTTTAAGGCGGGATTGGTCCAGTCCTCTGCGTCTACCTGCTTCTCCCCATAAGTTCAATGTTAACTTTCAGAGTCCGTATCTCCTGGGGTTCTCAATCCAGAGATTCGGGATCCCGGTCAATTTTGGGTGCCTGAAAATCTTGTGAGTTTTTACCTTCAACCCATGGGCGGATTTACGGGGGTGCCTGGCACCCCATGATTTTTGATGATTTAAAAAAATTGGAATCATATTTTTGTAATGTTTTTGTTTTGGATCAAACATTCTTTAGGACAACAAACTTTTTTAACAAGTGAGACTTAAGTCGCGTAATCGAAACATCTATTTAAAAGAAAATTAAACTATATTTAATTTTGAACACAATGCGTGCGCGTGTGTGCAACGCGACGAGGTTTCCGGTTTCCAGCAAGGGCGAGTACCGACCAGGTACCGACCCTGCTCTCACGCGCTCTCTCTCTCTCTCCCTCCCCCTCCCCCTCTCATCCTTTACCTGTGGTGACTTGATTTCTCGGAATATGATGCACATCCGCGAAATAGTTATTTTTATTTTTTTGTAATGCATTGGATTCTACAGGTGTAGCATCGTTCGTTACTCATCAGTGATCAGTGGCCAGTACGGTTTGCTTATTAGTTCGTGCAGTGTGTAGTACTTTTTATTTTAATAGTTGTTATTACAAGTATAAGTTAACTAGTGCATAATTTATAAGCGAAATATCATGAGTTTTAGTAAACAAGTGCGAGGCGGGGGGAGTGGCCGTGATATACGATCGTGTTTTTCAAAACCAAATGAGATAAAGAAAGTACAAAATCTTTCAAGTGCCTGTGCATCAGTTCCGTCTACACGTCAAGGTTCAACATCAAAACACTTTAAGCCAAATGATAACCTATCAGGTGAGCTTCAGCTTGATACGGATAGGCCTACTACACCTGTTGAAGAAAATGATTTGGGAAGTCTTGCTTCCGGCTCATGCAGGCCTATTTTGCCGCAGTTTCCCGTAACAGAATTTTCTGATAAACCCCGTTTTTTCAATAGCAAATATTATGACAGCTATGAATGGTTAGAATATAGTATAAGGAAAGACGCCGTTTTTTGCTTTCCATGCAGAATGTTCTCTTCTAAAACAATCGGGAAAGAGGATACATAAACTAAAAAGGGAATAAACAATTGGAGGAAAATAGCAGCAAAATTAGATAAGCATTCCGAGTGTGATACACATAAATTTAGCATGTCTAAATGGTTAAATTATAAAGCGCCCTCTGAAAATGTTCTTGCGCAAGTATCTGAAGTCCATAAAAGGCAAATAATTGAAAAGGAGTATTTAAAAAAAATCATTGACATATTGCTCTATCTGGCTCGCCAAGGTTTAGCTTTAAGAGGCCATGACGAGTCTGTCAACTCGGAAAACAAAGGTAACTTTTTAGAACTTTGTGAATTATTATTCAGTAAATACGATCCCTCTTTTAAGTTGAAATGTGAGCAATACTTCAATTTAACTGGTTCCAACAGACAAAATGAAATAATCCATATTATTTCTGAGGAAGTTCTGAGACAAATTGTGATAGAAGTAATACTGCTTAATTATATGCTATTTTAGTTGACGAAGCAAGATCCCATAAAACTCAGCAACTTTTTATCTGTATTCGGTATTTTTTCCATAGTGAAATTAAAGAAAGGCTAATTTCTATGAAAGATGTTTCACTCGCACGGGATGCTGACAGTCTGTCTCAAATTATTTTAGATTCTTTAAGTAATATGGGAATATCAGCTATTTTGGTTGGACAGTCCTATGATGGAGCATCAGTAATGTCAGGAGTCAACAATGGTATCCAAGCAATCGTTAAAAGGTCCCATCCATACGCCAATTATGTACATTGTATGGCATATAAACTAAACTTAGTTTTAGTAGCTGCATGCAACAGTAACGATCTGTGTTGTAAGTTTTTTTCTACAATGCAAGCTCTATTCAAATTTTTTTCTAGTCCTGATTCAAATGCTATGTTTATAGATTTGCAAAAGAAATTAAAAGTTGAAACCAATGACAAGAAAAAACACATTCGAACTGTTGTCAAACAATCTGATACGAGGTGGTCATGAACAATTGGAGGAAAATAGCAGCAAAATTAGATAAGCATTCCAAGTGTGATACACATAAATTTAGCATGTCTAAATCGCCCTCTGAAAATGTTCTTGCGCAAGTATCTGAAGGCCATAAAAGGCAAATAATTGAAAAGAAGGAGTATTTAAAAATTGTTGTTGAAGACCTTTTCAAGCCATAGTAGAGGTTTTGAAAAATGTTTCCTCTGATTTGTGGCATGCGAGGGCGCCTGAAGCAAAAGGCATTCTTGCTTCAATCTTGAGTTTAGAGTTTATTGTCTGCCTTTTGGTTTTCTCCGAAATTTTGACCCATGTGAATGTGCTGAGCAAGGCCTTACAGAAAGAGAACAGCAGCATCGCCTCTTGCTCGTCATCCATTAAAGGAGCAATAAATATTATGAAAAGCTGGAGAACCGAGGAGAAATGGAACCAGATTTGGAAGAAGGTAATTCAATTTGCAAAAACAAACGACGTACCAACTCCATCTGAGGACAGTGATGATAGTACATCCACAGCCACTGATGTAAGCCTACCCAAAAGCTGTAAACGGCGTAGGGTACTGTCTAGCAGGCTTGACAGCTACGTCGTTATTACACCTGTTGGGCACAGACTCGACAGACTCGCTGACAACATTCAAAGCACAAACTCCAATGGAAAAGGGTCGGCGGCATCAGATGCGCAGCCGAAAGCATCAAGCTTCAGGACAAACTTTTACCATCCGGTTATGGACTTGCTATTGAATGAGATGAAGAGAAGATTTTCAGAAGACAGCTTGAAACTGGCGACATCATCCGAACAGTTTTTGCGATTGAATATAGACAAAAGTATGTTCTTCATAGACAGTTACGATATGGCAAATGTCAATATAAGAAGTTTGAAAGCAGAAATGAATTAACCTAGCTAAGCTTGTTGTGCAAGAAAAAAGGACGCTGACAATATGGTGATAAATTTGGAAACTTCATCATTGAAAAAAATCATTCCTGTTTTAATCGAAACATCAGTGCTTCAACGTACCCTAACTTGCACAAAATGATGTGTGTTGCTTTTACCTTGCCTTCCAACAGTGCGACATGTGAAAGGACTTCTCAGCAATGCGGAGAATAAACAACTGGCTGCGTTCGACAATGATCGAAGAACGTCTGACCGTCTGGCGGACCTAATGGTGCTGTGCTCAGAAAGTGATATAGTAAAGGACATGGACTATGATAAACTTGCAGACTTGTATCTTTCAAAAGGTCGACGAATATAAGGTAAGCCTAATTGGTAAAGAGACATTAATAAGTATGGAGAATAAATAGACTTTTGTTGTACTTTTTTTGTAAAAGTTTTCACAGTACTGTATCATTAAAATAATGTTACTTTTAATTTAATTTGTTATGACCATTTTTATATTCCTTAGTTCTTTCATACGGTAATTAATTATCAAATCAAATTGTCTTGAAGGTTAAAAATAGATTAACAAACGATCTTCTTTAAAAACAAATAAATGCTCTTTAAAGATTTTCAAAATGCTTTTCTAACAGCGATTAAAATCAATATTCTAGGGCGGTTTTCATAATAAAATTCCGAAGTAGAAAGACAGTTTTCTCAACTGATATGAAATGAGCTATATTAATAAAATGTTTTTTTTTTTTTTGTTATAATAAATGAAACAGCTAGGGCCTACTTGGGCCTTTAAACGGACCATTTAAATAGGATTTTGGTGTTTGAATTTGAGCATACAGTGACTCATACTTTAGGATAGCTGGCACCCCCAAATATTTTGACCTAAATCCGCCCATGCTTCAATCATCGAATTATGCTAATGAATGTTTAGCCTAATTCATAATTACATGGTTAGGGAGAAAATCGAAAGTCAATCTCACGTCACAGGACGAACAATTACTGAGACTCCGAATGTTTCGAAACGCAACTCGCACCGCACTTCAGCACGCACATTGCGTTTTGCCGATAGAAGGCACCCGTTTGCTGGTGATTACAAAGCGAACATTCAAACTATAAAACAAATTACAGTTTACGCCAATACAATCAACAAAACTATCTGGTTGTAAAGGTATACAAAAATACTCTGCTTTTAAAAGTACGCATTATATATACGCACGAGTTTATGTCTGCGTTTTATAAAGGAACGTATTTAAGTACACGTTAATAAACCCTGTTTTAATTTGATTCTTAAACACTCAGTCTATATCTATATGAATTTATTTAAAAGACGAATTGTTCAATGTAAACTTATTTTAGTGTGACATTTCACAAAATTAAATATCTCGCATATTAAACATAGGTTTATAACTAGCTCTTTTCTGAATTTTAAAATACCCCCGTAGCAGCAAACCTACGTACTCAGCGAATTTCCAATGCATTTATATGTAACTTAATACCAGATAAAGCCACATACCAAGTTTCTTCAATGTACATTCATAAATAAACGATTTATAACATTTTAATTATTCTCCATAAGAATAACATGGCTGCTGAGTACGCAGGTTTGCTGAAGCAAGGAACATAAAAAATTGGGTTTTATACAAATATCAATATAACTCAAGTAGGTAAAGCCACATACCAAATTTTATTAATTTATGTTCATAATTAAGGGAGATAACACGTTACTTATTCTCCATAAGAATAACATGGGGATGAGAACGCAGGTTTGTTGCTACGGGAACTATCGGCCAAAAAATGTTTTTTAGTGCAAATATCAATAGACCTAAATGATATGAAGCAATATACCAAGTTTCATCAGGATAAGTTGATAAATAAGCGAGATATACAATTTGTCTTATTCTCCATAAGAATAACATTGGACAACATACTGTGTTTAGCACTTTCAATATCTCTGTAACCATTTGACACAGAAAAATGATCAAAACACCATATTGTGCGTCTTTTGAAGCTGATTCTAACTAAAAATAAATAAAATTTGACTTTAAAAAAAATTACATGTAAAAACAACAAAAAAAACATTTTTGGGGTACAAACCCCCCCAAAATACCCCTTCGAATTGGTCGATATGTCTGGTTTTCGAACTTGTAGTCATAAATGCTGCTTTACACGTTTATACCAAATTTCGTCAAAATCGGGATTATTTTTACGAGAGTTATCGTGCTCACGGACACACACACACACACACATATATATATATAAAGTTTTGAACGAATGGTGTTTTTGGCATCTGGGGACCTAAAAACGAAAAGTTATCATGGTTCCGGGCCTAGGTCTTACCATGCCGACTACGGTAATAGCTTCTTCCCTATAGGGGAAATTCGATCAAAACAATCAAATCGGATGTTAAATAATTAAGTCGGAATCTGACATTATAGTAATTTACAAAATATTGTATAAATTGAATGTTAGTGATTGTGGGTGGTATCTACCTATGCACAGGCCTAATAAAGTAACATATCCAAATATTTGTTGATTCGCACAATAAACTCCAAAGTTAGTATTTTTGTGGATATATTATATACATAGGCGTGCGCAGAGTCCGGTCAGCGTGGGTGCCAGAACCGAAAAATTCGCCCCCCCCCAATCACGTTATTTATGTGCCAAATAATTGAATACGTCAATTATTGTATGAAATATGAAATTTAATAGTTGCCTCCTTGATGCAAATATGTGCTAATCTTATTCAATGCAATAAATATCGTGTCTGCATAGGTACCTATATTTAGTTTACAAAATATCGTAATGTTACTGGTTTTGTATTATCTTCTAAAACAATCTAAATTACGTGCAGGCCGGGTGGCTGCACGTCACTCCGATCTTTCGGTAAAACAAATTTAAACAGTATAACAATCAGCAAAATTAAGGGGAGTCGGATGGTCCTATCTCATCCATGTTCGATTTAACAACTTTAGGTACACTTTTCCCAGAAACTATAACAGATATCTTTATGATTATTTTTTTGTTTTGTTTGGTCTGTTGTGCTGGTCATTTTGAGTGTTGGTTAAAAAAAAATATTAATATTTAATATTTTTACTTTTAAATTCAAATTACGAGGTTTATTTACCGTGTTTTAGGATATAAAAAAAGGCATAAATATAAATATATAAAATATATCAAAAAACCCAACACTCAAAATAACCAGCTTAGTGTGCTAAATAAAATAAAAAAATAATCATGAAGATATCTCTTATGGTTCCTGAGAAAATGTACCTTTTGTAAGAAAAAAACTGATTTTTCGTAAATCGCGTTTAATGTTACGAGTAGCTCTTAACTTACTCAAAACTACTAGTTACACTTACTTTAATATAATCCAGCTCCATAGGATGGTTGGTCCTGGTGTGCTTCATCTTCATACTTATCTTCTAACATCATTTTTGCTAAAGAAGCCTTTTTCCTGCAGGTTTTTTCGAGTTCATCCATAGCTTTCTCCGCTTTTTTTATCCGTAGCTCATCTAGTTGTTTCATCAGTTTTACAAACTGTTGCCCAGGAGACACACCCATCTTCTCTAAAATCCTACACCTTGCAATGTTCCCAATATTAAAACATGCAACAGCCTCATAGACACCACATTCTAGTGTATCTTTCATAACAAATGTTGATTTTGGAAGCCTTGACCACACTAGGCCATTTAGCGATTCATTTGTATTTTGGGTTCCCCCATGCAAACATTTTTGGAGAAGCTCTGGTTTGGCCAAATGCCTAAAAATTGGTTTTATTTCTTCCATAATTACTAAGGGAAGGTGAAAATGTTGCTTGTGGTTATATACTTCACCATTTGTTATCGCTTTATGAAACTTGCACCACGTGTCGCTGTCTTTGGGGCATAGGCCATGCTGGGGCGTTTCGTTTGTCGAACCAAGATGAAAGTATTCTGCCCAAACAGCTTTTTTCATTTCTTCTAAACTGGATGTGTTTCTACGTATGGCTAATCCATAATACAATTGTATTTGTTTTATAGCAGAATTCGTAAGACGGCCACGACCTCCAATCGTTTTGTCATCTGAAAGTTTATCTTTCCCTTTTTTTGACTTAAATTTTTTTAATCTGGCCCCCATCCGTTTCTGGACATGGCCAATACATTCCAGCTTTTCAATTATAAAATTTGGGCCATATGGTTTGCTTTCAACTACAGTAGGAAATGCAGCGCTGTCTCCGTCTCCTAAATAGTACTTGTATCGGATATTATTCTTGGTAACGGAACTTTTGAACATATCTGTCACGCCTTTTACCTCCATACTACCACTAGATCCTTGAAAATTTGCAGTACAATTAGGCTCATGTTCTTCTTTCAATCTATTTACACAACGGCAATGTTTGGTATAAATTCTGACATCTAAAACCTTACCGTTTGTGCCACTTATTGCAGTCACTATTCCATTTAGGGATCGATGTCCTCGTCTCTGCCATGAACCATCAAACGTTGCTGTTATGTCACGATTGCCTTCATTCTCATTTACTGTTTCTTCTACTGCTTCATTCATTGTTTCACAACTCACTTCTTTAGCAGCTTTACACATAATCTTATTATAATATTTCATTGCAGGAGGGGTAGGTAAGTTCAGAGCAGCACACACTTTTTTCGCACTCGCTTCACCTTTGCCAATGCATCTGAAGCCATAGGCTAACCTAGTGTTCACTTCATTTATTTTAGTTTCACTTATTTTACTACTATTATACTCTGAAACTTCAAATCCACAATTAATACATCTAATAGTAATTTTGAGGCTTAGGCCTAGTCTGTGACTTCTGTTCAATACTACTCGTCCGCCACATTTTTCACAAACTACAATTTTAGCCAGCAAATTTTCTAATTTCTGCAGATTTACTATGTCATTACATGAATCATCTGCTACTTCATACTGTTCATAAAGGCACAATTTAGGTCCTACCTTTTTCTTGGAAGAACTTTCATTTCTGACAGACAATTTGGATGGGGGAGTTCTAGGGCTTGTTTGTCCCACAGCTAGGCCTAACAATTCCCTATCATTATTGTTTTGTATATGTTTCAAATTAACATTACACACACGTTTTCGTTTTTTAAATACCTTGTTAGTAGCTCTAGGCATTATTACAACGTAAAATACACTGAAACACTCACTAATTATAACTATTATTCACATTCAAAACACTATTATTCACTATTATCCATCAAAACATAACCATCAACAAGCCACAAGAGAGATCAATAAACAAACAACAGAAATGCAGCTGTTGCTAGGCAGCAGAGTTGAAACACAGGTTAGCCAACAGCAAAACACAAAATACTATAGAGCAAGGTGTCTAATGTTATCAAACATGTATAACAGATAGCTCGACCGCACAGTCGAGAAATTTCGTCCAAACTGTTCGTGCGCACCTTTACAAAAATGGTTATAAAACTATTTTGACTTATCTGATTTTAATAAATAAGGCCTTAAAATAATCCTGGAAAGATACGGAATAAAAAATCATAAAAAACAAAAAAAATATTTTTTTTCAATTTTTCACCACCCGACTCCCCTTAACTGAAATAGAGGACCAAACAGTTTTTTTGTTGTTTTTTTAAGCTGAAATACAAGAAGATATCAACACAGAATTTATTCTTGTTTGATTATTTGGCAATCTCATCTTCTTTAAAGTATATTAAGTGAAACAATGTTAAAATATATTAAAAAATAATATAGGTTTAAATTTTAAAATTGTTTTTTATAATTAAAGAAGAAGATGAATTGCCAAATAATCAAACAAGAATACAACCACCATTTTCAACAAAGTCAGAAACGTTCATAAGAACAACAGAATTTATGTTTTCTCAGGAAAATATACTTGGTTGTACCATTGACTATAAATATTATATCTCAAAGTGAAAAGTAAAGTTCAAATAAACAGCGATATAAGAGTCATATTTCTCTTTATACTCCAAATTTAAACCATTATGACATATACTTTTCCACTAAATCTCTGCCTAAAAATGATTAAAAGGATGGTGAAGGGATATTGTACCAGCTGTATCCAAATTCACCAATGGTTGAAGGGTCGGGCAAAATATCAAAATTCACCAACCCCGAAAAACCAGCCCGTCAAAACATCTAATTTCACCAGCTTTTGCGCGCGTGTGGGTTGTATCGCGTGTTTAATTGTTTTGTGTACTTATTGCAAAGTTTAGATATATTTACACTATATAATTAAATTTCAAAATTATTCTGTCATAAGCAGTTTTTATGGATCTACATAAGACAAAACATGAAACTACGTATTTTTCCTTTCATCTTGTGTGTAATAATAATCGTTGCCGTTTGGTATGACATTGAATTCATGACAGTGTATACTGTATTATATGAAAAAAATTGTTGATTGTCGAATTCCTGTAATTCTGTTTAGGCAGTTTTCAATTTTGTAAAGGGACAGTTCATCCGGCACTCGGTTTCCAAGATATCTGCCGACCGTTAGGCCTACGGGAAAAAGTCAGACGACAATCATGATTTGGACGTCAATATTAATAAAATTTGAATTTGTAAATACTAGTTAACTGTGTTACAATAATTCTCCCAGTACTACTAACTGTTAAAGAAAATACCCCCGTAGCAGCAAACCTGCATACTCAGCGAATTTCCAATGCATATAATATTATCTTAATACCACATAAAGCCACATACCAAGTCTCATCAATATACATTCATAAATAAACGATTTATGACATTTTAATTATTCTCTATAAGAATAACATGGCGGCTGAGTATGCAGGTTTGCTGAAATAAGGAACACTAAAAATGGGTTTTTATACAAATATCAATATAACTCAACTAGGTAAAGCCACATACCAAGTTCTATTAATTTATGTTCATAATTAAAGGAGATAACACGTTACTTATTCTCCATTTAAGAATAACATGGGGCTGAGTATGCAGGTTTGCTGCTACGGGAAATATCAGCCAAAAAATGGGTTTTTGTGCAAATATCAATAGACCACAATGAAATAAAGCAATATACCAAGTTTCGTCAGGATAAGTTGATAAATAAGCGAGATATACAATTTTTCTTATCCTCCATAAGAATAACATTGGACAACGTACTGTGTTTAGCACTTTCAATATCTCAGTAACCAATTGACGTAGAGAAAAGATTAAAACACCAAATTGTGCGTCTTTTTAAGCTGAATCCAATGGAAAAAATAAAATTTTACTTTTTCAAAAATTATGTATAAAAAACTCAAAAAACCCATTTTTGGGGTACAAAACCCCCCCACATATCCCCTTCGGATAGGTCGATCTGTCTGGTTTTCGATCTTAAAGTCATAAATGCTGCTTTACACCTTTGTACCAAATTTCATCAAAATCGGACCTTTTTTACGAGAGTTATCGCACCCACAGACACACACACATATATATATATATATATATATATATATATATATATATATATATATATATATATGTATATATTATAACACCATTCGTTCGAAACTGTATATATATATATACAGTTTCGAACGAATGGTGTTTTTGGGGTCTGGGGACCTCAAAACAAAAAGTTATCATGGTCCCGGGCCTAGGTCTTACCATGCCGACTACGGTAATAGCTTCTTCCCTATATAGGGGAAATTCGCTAAAACGTATATTACCGTACTTTGTACTTACTTCTTAGATTTAACTTATGATTTTAACATTTAAACATTTATTCAATCATCTATTTTGACGCCCCCCTCAAACCCTCTTTGTAGCTACCGTAGGTGCCGCGGCACCCACGGCACCCACCGTGCGCACGCCTATGATTATATACAAAATCATACAAAGTATTGAAATTGGAAATATATAGCAAATATGCATATAATAGTCGGGGACTATAACATATCCGAAAATAAACCAAATTGGATGGTAAGTTGGAATTTGGCATTATAGCAATTTAAAACTTTTTAAATTTAACCGTAATATTGAATATGGAAATGATATGGGATATTAACTTATGTAATAGCTTAGGACAAAAACATATCCAAGTTACAAACAAATCGAACAAAAAACGCCGGTTAATATATTTATACATTATAGAGTATCGAATTTGGAAATAATATATGGTAATTTTACATATAATAGCTGGGGACATATGCAAAATTAAGTCAAATCAAACAGTAAATAACGATGTTGGCAACTGACTAACTATTATAATTTACAAAATATTGTTTAAATTAAATTTGGAAATTATCGGTGGAATGTACTAATGCATTAGCTTGGGGCAATAACACAAATTGTAGACAATTAACTTAGGACGATAAAACACAATCGGTAGTATTTTTTGATATACTATATAAATTATACAAAGTATTGAATTTAGAAATAATATATATAGTAATTTTGCATATAAAGGTAGGGGGCTATAACATATACGAAAATAAATTAATTCGAAAGGTAAATAAAGAAGTCTGCAATTGGCAGAAAATGTTGTTTAAATTGAGGTTAGGGATTGTGGGTAGAGTTTACTAGTAGCTTAGGTCAGGAACATATTCAAATTGTAGGCAAATCGGGACATAAACACAAAATTTATTTTTTCTGGCTATATTATATATAAACTATACAAAATATTATATTTGGAAATAATATATGATAATTTTACATATAAGAGTTGGGGACTATAACATATCCAAAACCGGTCTGCAATCGGCACAAAATATTATTTTAATTAAATTTAGAAATTGTAGATTATATTTGCCTATTACAGACTAGGACAGTAACATAACCACCACAAAAACCAAAGTTAATATATACAGAGTATCGAATTTGGAAGTAATATATGGTAATTTTACATATAATAGTTGTGGGGCTATTAACATATCCGAAAATAAATCAGATCGGAGAGTAAATAAAGAAGTTGACATTTGGCACTATAGTAATTTACTAAATATTTTTTTAATTTGGCTTTAATATTTAATTTGGTAATTATGTGGGGTTGGTATATTTGCTTGTGCATTGGTCTAGGACAGCTACATATACAAATTGCAGAAGAACTGAACCATAAACACTAAAGTTAGTATTTTGTGGTTAGTATATATATATATACAAATTATATACATTATTAAATTTGGAAATAATATATGGTAATTATACATATAGTGGTTGAGGGCTATAACATATCCGAAAATCAGCCAAATCGGCCAGTAAATAAAGAAGTTGACATTTAGCACTGTAGTATATTTTAAATATTTATTCAATTTTACCGTAATATTTAATTTTGATATTATAGGTAGTGTTTTCATATACATATACACTAGCCTAGGGCGATAACATATCCGAGTTTAAAACAAATCGGGCTGTAAATTAAAAAGTTAGTTTTTAGGCCTGATTTTGGAAATTATTTTTTTAAAATATAAAGCTCAGATTAGGTTTGTAAATATTTATTTGGTATAGTTAGGACAAGAATATGGACTAAAGAGGAAATTGGTATAGGCAGGATCTAGCAATTGCGCAAAAACTGATCCCTTTGTTATTCTTATGGGTAAAACCTGCTAAAGGTGGCGTTTCTTTCTCCTATTGCCACTACTTGGTTAGAATATATATACAAATTATACAAATTATTGGATTTGGAAATAATGTAATTATACACATATAATAGTCGAGGGCTGTAACATATCCGAAAATTAGCCAAATTGGCCAGTAAATAAAGAAGTTGACATTTAGCAATATAGTATTTTTTAAATATATTTTGTTTAATTTGACCGTAGTATTTAATTTGGAAATTATAGGTAGTATTTACATATACACTAGCCTAGGTCAATAACATATCCGAGTTTAAAAGAAATCGGGCAGTAAATAAAAAGTTAGGTTTTTGCGTGATTTTAAAAATTCTTTTTAAATATAAATTAGTGGCGGTTTAAGTTATAATTTTTAAGTTCGTGTGCTTTAAATAACACGTGTATA
This sequence comes from Allygus modestus, assembly GCA_963675035.1. Classification (NCBI taxonomy): domain Eukaryota; kingdom Metazoa; phylum Arthropoda; class Insecta; order Hemiptera; family Cicadellidae; genus Allygus; species Allygus modestus. The sequence goes on from OY776111.1 coordinate 119,204,398, forward strand.
GTGACAAGGGCTTGATTATATCCGTGGGCAGGATTTTTCAATTAGTGGCTAAAAAATGCCCACCATGTTATTCTTATGGGAAACACGGGGTAAAATAGGCCCCACTTTGCCAGTTCTCATCTCTACTTCCTAGCATTGATTATACATCCCTTCCGTAGGATGTATAATCAATGTTCCTAGCTATGTAGAAGTGGTGTCATAAAAACTGAGAAACCAGACAAATAAGACAATTTTTTTATCATAGGTTAAAATTAACTAGTTGTCCTGTTGCTCGAATACGAGCAAGTTTGTACGTAACGAAAGGTTACTTCATATGTAAACAAACATAACAAAACATCTGATATTAAAACGGATGATAACAACGTACTTTCTATCAACACATCAACACGTGGTTTAGACTTCCGCCGTCAGATAGCGCCACTGTTCCAAAAATTCAGTCCTTTACTGTATTTAAGTGATTCACTTTCTTACAATTCTGAGAGTATTGGCAAATCTACGTAAAAATACCTTTGATTTGACACCTTAAAGGTTAAAATCCGTCCAGCCGTTATCGAGTTATAACTGTGAAGAAAAGACCCCTAGCGTATTAAACTAGGTATACGCTCCTATGTCCCGTAATAGGATGAAGCGAGGATTTGTAATACCACCATAATAGGCAGTATAGGTGCCGGATTAATTAATTAAAAGTACCTTACCTAACCTCACCTAGGCCCACATCAATACTTCGACTAGCCTACCACAAAAAAATATTCACCCTGAAAAAGAACTACTTACCACATAAACATGCCTCTCAGAATAGTCACTGTGTAAATTTGAATTCTGTATTGTTAATTTGAAGTGGATATAAATAGACTATAGGCAATAGGCATAAATTTGAAAAAGTCTTTAAAGCCCACTTACTTCTGGCCTACCAATGCACAACTTCAGCGAATGTCACTCTTGAGAATCAGGCAATAATTATGGGTCAAATTATTGCCAGGGAAAAAGCTAGTACAGTATCCGGTAAGACCTAGGCCAAATGTGAAAGTATTCTCGTTGGTTGAAATCCAAACAAACATTATCATATTTGTAACGTGTCGCAGATTAATTGACTACAAGTAAACCTCACCTAGGCCCACATTAATGCAACTGGTCTACCACATTCCAGTTCATTGTAGAGTTTAGTATATTAGGTGAATAACCAAAATTTATACACCCTGAAAAATAACTACTTACAACATATAGCCATACCTCTCAGAATAACCATTGTTTAAAATTTGTCTTTGAATAGAGTTAGGTTTAAGAGAATATAATAATAGGGGCAACCCCAGGGCTCTGAGGGGTGGGATATTTCCGGCTCAGAGCCTTAGGGTTACCACAGTAGGCTATGGGCAAAAATTTGAGTAAGTCTTTAAAGCCCAGTTACTTCGAACTTACTAAGGCATAACTGTAGTCAATGTTACTTTCAAGAATCTGCCACTGCCTTCTTTATTATCAAACTTGAATGTAATCTCAAAACCGCAAATTAATATAGCTATGAAACTATGTTAGGATAACTATCCTATGACTGTTTTTATGACTTTATAATATATATGAGTTGAAAAACAAAATTTTAGTTTTGCCAAAAGCCAAAAAGTTATTTGAACACGACAGCTGACTTTAAACAAATAATTGTTACAAAAAACAAGAACAACTAATGGCGTTTTTCCAATGGCACAGAACACTTCCGAAATAACCAAAATTAGTGACATTACGATTTTTGAAGACAGTATATCAACACTTACAAGTCTCACGCACAATATTGTGTTAAAATTATTATAACTATAACTAGGCTATATTGATCCGTTACTGCTACGAGGTAATTTTTTAGATCAAAATGAAAGTTAAGAATCTCCTCTTTTAATTTATTGTCAGTATCGCAAATGAAGAAAAGTTAAATATGAAACCATGTTTACAATAACTAACCTATGAATAACCTACCTAGGCGCTTAAAAAAATTGAAATGTAGTAGATACGAAATCTATATCTCTTACTGAAATAGGCCCTATAAGGTTTTAAGTAAGAATTTTAACCCACAGCGTAGGCATAGAACAACTATAAATTAGGCTCGAGGCTGTTTGGTGACTTTATTAGTATTGATGTTGGCTAGGATTGATTTTTTTTACATTTCACAGTTTCTTTTAGTGTCAAAGTCATGACTTAGGTTATTCAAACAATAAGAAAGTCATAATAATTAGATATGAATAACATTAGACTAAGCCTAGGCCTAACCAAATTGTTCATAAACAATTAACCAAAAAAACGAATAAATGTGGAATGATTCTATTAAAAATTCTTGATTCAAAACTCATTTATTCACAAACGCCATTAACTAAACAACTGAACTGAGTGAACTGACCGACCACTGCCGGCCAGGAGACCACAGACTACAAACGACATAATCAGTTGTTTTGGTTAGCTGCTGCTGCTATTGTCAACATCCGGCCGTAGTCTGTTTGACTGAAAAATCAGTTGAGCGACTATTTGCTTACCACCTACTACCCAACCCAAGACACATCTGAATATTTCCGGAAAATTAAAAAATAGAAATATACCAAAATAATAATCCAATTATAGTTTATTACCACCCTTTTTACAATTAAGAGCTACCCTGAAAATTTCATAGCAATTCATTAAACCGTTAAAAAGGAGTTAGCGTAACAAGAGAGTAACTAAGCACGAGTATGAAGGATTCAACTCGCTTCGCTCGCTTCATCCAATTAGGTGAATAACCAAAATTTATACACCCTGAAAAAGAACTACCGGTACTTACATATAAAGATACCTCTCAGAATAACCATTGTTTAAAATTTGTCTTTGAATGGAGTTAAGTAGCCCTGGGATTGCCAAAGTAGGCTATGGGCAATGACTGTTTTTATGACTTTATACGATAGGCTATATGAGTCGAAAAACAAATTAGAGTTTTGCCAAAAGCCAAAATGTTATTTGAACACATGAAATGTCAGCTGATTTAAAAAAATAATTGTTACGAAAAACAATAACAACTAAAGGCGTTTTTCTAAAGGCACCAAACACTTCCGATTTGACCAAAATTACTGACACTTCGATTTTTGAAGACAAGATATCAGCACTTACAAGTCTCACGCACAAAATTGTGTTCAAATTATACTACAATTAGGCTATATTGATCCTTTACTGCTTCGAGGTAATTTTTTATATAAAAATGAAAGTTAAGAATCTTCTCTTTTCATTTATTGTCAGAATCACAAATTAAGAAAAGTTAAATATGAAACTATGTTTACAATAACTAACCTATGAATAACCTACCTAGGCGGTTAAACAAATTGAAATGTAGTCGGTTAAAAATCTATCTCTTACTGAAATAGGCCCTATAAGGTTTTAAGTAACAATTTTAACCCACAACGTAGGCATAGAACAACGATACATTAGCCTCAGGCTGTTTGGTGACTTTAGTATTGTTGTTGGCTAGGATTGATTTTTTTCATTTCACAGTTTCTTTTAGTGTCAAAGTCATGACTAAGGTTATTCAAACAATAAGAAAGTCATAATAATTAGATGTGTATAACATTAGACTACGCCTAGGCCTAACCAAATTTTTTATAAACAATAACCAACATGTAACAGGGGGGGGAACTATCCCCCTGAAATTTCAAAAATACATGTGAAAAACGGGAGAAACAGTGGGATGTAAGTAAGACCAAAACCTATTCACCACAAAAAATCCCAAATAAATAGGCCCTACGCCACTGACAATTAATAGAGCAAACGCAAACTTACTGTACTACTTACTGAAGATTATATCTTAAAAATCAACCCATTCTATTGTAAAAAGATATAGTTTGTAATTTTTGTGTGATAGGCTATCAGAATTTGTCAAAGCTGTAGATCTATTGAACCATAGTTTACATCGTACCGTACCGTACCATAGTTTACATCGTACATGGATTAAAGTCGTAACGTCGTAACCGAGTAGACACAGACTGTGTAGCCTTTCCATACAGCATACAACTTCCATTACATCGTATAGGTACTTTCACTATAATACTGAATACATAACGTTGATTGTTTTCAAATCGAATAAATGTGGAATGATTCTATTAACAATTCTTGATTCAAAACTCATTTATTCGCAAATGCCATTAATTGAACCGGCCAGGAGACCACAAACTACAGAAGACATAATCATTTGGTTTTGGTTAGCTGTTACTGTCAACATCCGGCCGTAGTCTGTTTGACTGCAAAATCAGTTGAGCGAATGTTTGCTTACCACTTACCCAACCCAAGACACATCTGAATATTTCCGGAAAATTAAAAAATAGAAATATACCAAAATAATAATCCAATTATAGTTTATTACCACCCTTTTTACAGTTAAGAGCTACCCTGAAAATTTCAAAGCAATTCATTAAACCGTTAAAAAGGAGTTAGCGTAACAAGAGTGTAACTAAACACGAGTATGAAGGATTCAACTCGCTTCGCTCGCTTCATCCAAATATAGATTATAGGAAACTAGTCGACCCGTGCGGAATTCCGCACTGCGAACCAAATCTTGTCAGCTGATCAGATGTTCTTTTGTTTACATTTTCGCTCCTGTCAAAACAAACTACTGTATTCCCTTTATTAGTGAATTTCCTGTGGAAAGTGAACTGCTAGCATTACCCGCACGGTGAAACTTAAGCCCGGGACCACCATAGAAGTTCCTAACGTGACTCCCTGAACACGTTTTGGTGGGTCGTTCAAAAATGTATGTGTGTGTGTGTGTGTGTGTGTGTGTGTGTGTGTGTGTGTGTGTGTGTGTGTGTTTGCACTCTAGCGGTCGTAATTTTTGTCCGATTTACTTCAAATTTGGTAGGGACGTTCCTTTCAATAATCAGTTCGATAACTTCGTTGGGAAAAACAATAGGAAAACTCTAAACCCCTTTTTTGGGGATTAATCTTTCAAATTTTGAGTTTTTGGGCCCAAAAAGGGTCAGAAAATCCCCGGATGTAAAATTAATGCATGTAGAAATATGGGTATTAGTAAGGCAAAACTTTTAAGCCCTCTCTCGTCATTCTAGCATAACTATTTGCCAAGTTATTAAAGAAAATCTGTATCGACCAAACACAGTACGTTGTCTTATGAGGTTTTTACATTATAAAAGCCTGTTATTCATTTGTTGATGTACTTTTATCATCCCCAGCAACTTCATGCCTACTTTCAAGCCTGAGTGGACCTTCTCCTAACCTTATAATGTGTAAAATTGTATTCCCAGCATTGAAGGTACATGAAACCAGGAGCATCAGAACAGCCAAAAATCAGTATTTTCAGTTTTCAATAAAAATTTGAATAACTCTATGTTCTTAAACAGATTTTGAAAAGTTCTTTTTTGATTTTTTAAAAGTTTTTCATGTGTAAATTCACTACCCTCAGTCAGCGTGATGCGTGCGAACTCTTTCATTTTATTCAAATTTCAGAGAAGCGGTACATTTTTGGGTATATTTTTCGTCATTAGCCGGCACTATAAGCTTTAAAGTGAGGGGTAAATCATGGAATTTGAAAAAGGAATAAGGAAGATCTCGCGGACTGACAGAAAAACAGGCTAGAGAAATAATATATGAGATAAAATAAATTATTTACCTCTAATCCTTTATTTCAAAACCACAAACGTTGTTTAATGAGAACAATGCTGTGGGGCTACATAACAAATAGTCGATAATTTATTTTCATGTTGATTTGCTTGTTTGTTGATATGTTTTGCCAAGGCCACTTTAAATAAGCTCTAAGAATAAATTGTATTAATTAATTAACTTATATGATAAAATACTAATAAATTTAACGTAACAAATTCACAAGATTGATGAACTTACCAGACGTCTCTCCATGCTGTCATTCGTGTGACTGTCATATCCCGGTCTAGTTTTTATATAGTAATTTGCCGCTTTCCCTGGAGGGCCGTAACTTGATGTTATATAAAGCCTTTTCGATGATCACAAAAGTGCGATACATCGCCGTGACCGGTAACGCGTCGCACGTACAGTGGCTTGCGCAATCGGCTGGGGCAAATCTGCGTGAACTTCTGATTTGCTCCCAGTTGACAGGTAGGCTGCCTCGTCACGTATGTTGCCGCACCGTATGCTACAGCACCTCTCTATATGTTAACAAATAAAATACACCCTAGTTGCGTCGGCGTCTTAGAAAATTATTTAATAATATGGTTGTTTTTAAGTTTGTAAAAAAGAACTTGTGTACAAAATATTTATTTTTCCCAATAGTCTCTTCAGTTTACTAAATTATAAAACATGTAAAATGTATATTGTTTTATACAATACAGCTTTTACCCTTTTCGTATAGTTTTTGAGTGAATTAAAATTTAAATATAACAACAATAATTAGAATACGACCTACTAAGTTAACCTTATATTATATTTGTATAAATCCCCCTAAATTTTGGAAATTTAAGCAAAACAATAGCAAGTTATTTTTGATCCTACAATTGATTTGTTTATGTTAAAAATGCATTATTTTGTATACTTCATTTTCAAATACTTCCCTGATGACACCCCTGAGCCCCCCCCCCCACTAGGCACCCTCTAGACACCCTGGTAGGGGGTCACCAGCCAAAATACCCTTGTTTTCCCACACTGGCAACCCTAACCCTCAAGGAGTGACGGGATGCATTTTAAGCAATTTTACGTGACTCACTCATAATACTCGAATATTTCGAATAGTAGGCTATGAAAGTAGTATTCAATTTTCATCTGGATGAACTGGCAATTAAAAGGCATAAAGTAAGCATTTTTTATTTTCGTGGAATTATTGCAGTGGCAGTGTTTATTTGTAGAACGTATAATTTACCAACAAATTATACATGCACCGTTTACAAATTTGGTGATGTTATTGATATTGCAATTTTATTTAAAATATATTTTCTATAATGATTAGGCTATTTAAAATATATTTTCTACAGTGATTGAAAACAATAAATAGGACCTATAATGGATGAGCACCAAATCGTCGTGAAAACGGAAACTGCATCTAACTTTTCACGAACCTTTCTGGAATTCATAAATCAAATATTTCTCAGAAAGAGTTAAAACTACTCTAGCTGTTTCCCGTCTCTGCTTCGCCCGCGATCACAGAATTACGTCAATAAGTTTTAGGTCAATTACCATTAGAATAATATATATTCAAAATGTTCGTTCATGAGAATAATTGGTATTCTTGATGCGTAATCCTATACTCTAATATGAGTAAGGTTTGCTTGCTTGTTTGCTTGCTTAATTGCTTGCTTGCTTGCTTGCGACACGGATCTCAAAAACGGCTCCAACGATTTCCTTCAAATGTTCTAAATAACTAATTTCTGGGATAAAAATAAGTTCTAGACAGGCCTCATCCCCAAAAAAAATCAAATAATGTAAAAAAATTAAAATTAAAATTTAAAAAAATTAACATTGGGGTTATGGAGTTTCAAATCAAAACAAAAGAATTGTAACAGCTGTTCATAATCAACCAGGGAACTGTCAAAGTAATACTCGTGTTGTATATGATTATAACATGTGGTTTCCTGAGAGCAGAGATTAAAAGATTTGAGTGAAGATTACATAAATAGAGTATTAAAATAAATCAAAGGGACATTGAACTATAAATAACAACTGGAGTGACCTTAAAAATGTAGAAAAGAGGCAAATGAGTTATACAATCTGATTATCAGTAGGGGGGAGTGGTGAAATATTACTCAAAGTCATCTAAACAAACTGACTGGCCTTCCCCCGAGCAAAGCTCGGCTCCCCAGGTACTTATAATGTATACACAACTCATAAAATGTAAATAAAAGTTACTCGTAATAACGTATATACTTGGCTCTATCAATAAATAGTTGTTCTTCGCTAGTTTATTTATATTAATTTGTAAACGTATACATTATTACATTAGAGATGCGAATGATTAAACAAAAAAATAACACAGTAAGTTGCCTATGCAGTGAAAGATACAGGGTTGGTGAAAAGTCCCGGGACGGCTTAATATTTTTTTAACCGTTACAGATGGAGCTATACAAGTTAGTAGGGGTGGTTGGAGACTCCTGTAACAGGGGGAGCATGAGCATCCCCCCCCCCCCCCCGAGGTCTCGTCTGTGACACTTTTGCCCCCCCCCCCGTCTAAGGGGGAGCATGAGCCCCCCCCCCCGTCTAAGGGGGAGCATGAGCCCCCCCCCCCTGTCTCAGGGGGAGCATGATCAACCCCCCCCCCGAGGTCTCGTCTGTGACACTTTTGCCCCCCCCCCCCCGAGGCCTCGTCTGTGACGCTTTTGTCTAGAGGCCCGCACCAACACTTAGAAGAAAATCTCCTCCAAGATTTCCTTCTAATCCCTAACATGAAAAGCTTTTGTGGCCTTGAAAAAGGCCGATTATGATGGTGGGATCAGGTGGAGGCTAAGGTGTTGGGAAACATTTATTTTTTATTTATGAAAAACTTTGTTATTTCATCTGGGTGGAGTTCATCCGTTCGACGATTCCACCACATTTCGACAAGCATCATGTACTTCTGCTCATGTTCAATGGTGTAGATGTGCTCCTCTTCAATAGGGTAGAAATTCATCTTGTAGTCCATGTCCCGCTGCCAATATTCCCATTCCAAGTCGTCCAGCGGGCAATGGTTCCACATGCTGTTGATTCCCCGTTGTTTGGAGTACAGAGCGTCGTCGAGATCTTGGATAGTTGAATACATTTTTGGCTCATGAACGTGCTTGAACTTTTTGTCATTGCGCCATAGCCTCTTCTTATGGAAATGCTTCAAGGTGCAATCATCGTCGTCTTTTCGGTTGTAGAATTCATCACCTTCAAAGTAATCATCTTCATCGTCAAACGGCCTCTTCTTATTATTGCTATTCATCGACGTTTCCGCCGCAACACATACATCCTCCAACTCGACGTCTGTGATGTCACATTCCCACTCGATGTTGGCCATGATCTCTTCGTAGCTGTTGACGCTTCGAAACTCAAGACTAAACTAAACTTTGCTGCTAGGGCCGCGCCGTGCGTGGTGGGCTGTTGATCGCAGGTGTTCAAACAAAAAACCCGGCGAGTCGAGACCGGTCTGGGATGCAGCTGCGCCCGACCCTTCCAGGAACCCATTATAGTCCGCCCGTATCGAATTACATTAGAGGAGGGTTGCTTTTACCCCTGACAGTGAATGTGATTTATTGCCGAGGGGGCAAACGTCGACAAAGGACCCAGCACCCTGAAAGCTTTTAACGGAAATTCCCCGAGACCTGTCTGGGAAGCAGCTGCACCCGACCCTTCTAGGACCCCATAATTATAGACCACCCGTGTCGAACTCCGAGCAATAAATCACCAGTTGTCAAACACCCCTGCTCTCATTCTTGTTCTAGTCTTCAACAATTCCTGAAGTATGGGGGAGCGAAAATCTCCCCCCTAGTAATTAATTAAACAGAACACCAGGCGGACGAGAAATTGGAGCGCGTATTGAGCGGTGGTGGTTATAAGAAGCGGGTCGCGACACGCCACAGTCTCTCGATAGACTTCTTCGAAGACGGACGTCTACCGGACGTATGCAAAGACAAAGGAGAACTATAAAGAGGGCAAGTAGGTGGAAAGTTTAAACGAAGAGCCATTACAAAGAGGATAAGGACCAACAGAAGGATAACACCGTTAGACAAACGTCGTAGAACTGTAACGAAACGACGCAGGAGAACAAGGGATATTTTCAATTAATTCGATAACAATGTCGTTTATTCATCAGAAATCGTGTGAATGTGTGAAGACTGAACTGTACTTGTTTTCGTTACCGCCTACGCAGACCAGTATCGAGAGCGGTAAATGGGTTCAATACAAACCGGTCTCATCGCTGACGGACGATTCGCCAATAGAGTTTGTAATACCCGGTCACGGTGACGAGTACACGGACCTGACACAAACGTTATTACACGTGAAAGCCGCTATTGTGAAACAGGACGACACTAAAGCGGACGGTGGGCAACCTGCTAAAGAGGTGGGTCCGGTGAACAATTGGCTCCACTCGATATTCAGTCAAGTGGATCTTTATCTCAATCATAAACTGGTGTCCCCACAAACTAACACGTACGCTTACCGTGCCTACTTGGAAAACCTATTGAACTACGGATGTAGTGCGAAGAATTCGCACCTGACTAGCGAGCTGTTTTTTGAAGATTCGGCCGGACTAATGGACGATTGTGACGAATTGAACGAGGGATTGAAAAAGCGTCGCGATCACACGAAAGAAAGCGATGTTTGCGATATGGTCGGTCGATTGCACATCGATCTGTGCAATCAGAACAAATTCATGTTGAACGGTGTCGAGATGCGATTGCAACTTAACAGATCCAGAAACTCGTTTTGTATAATGTCCAAAACGCTAACTACCTACAAGGTGACAATTAAAGAGATTAGTCTTTTCGTACGTCGATGTAAGATCAATCCGAGCGTATTGTTGGCGCACAGCAAAACTCTTGAGACCGGCACGGCCAAGTATCCGATCACGCGTGTAGAAGTGAAATCGTTCACACTACCCTCCGGCATAATGAGTAAGGCTTTAGACAGTGCATTTCTCGGCCAGTTACCGAAACGTGTGATAATTGGACTGGTCAGTAATCTTGCGTTCAACGGAGATTTCAAGAAGAATCCTTACAACTTTCAACACTACGATATGAATTATCTCGCATTGTACGTGGACGGTGAACAAGTACCGGCCAAACCGTTACAGCCCGTTTACACATTGAATAGTGAGACATATATACTCTCTTATTACACATTGGTCACCGGCACCGGAATCCAGTTCTCCGACGCAGGTAATGAGATCAAGAGAGGTGACTATCCGTACGGTAATTGTCTTATGGCGTTCGACTTGACACCGGACATGTCCGCGGCTGAGTCGAGTCACTGGAATCTCCTGCGCAACGGTAATCTACGTATCGAAATTGGATTCTCCAAAGCGTTGCCCGAGACCGTCAACTGTATAGTGTACGCCGAACTGGACAACGTCATCGAGATCGATCGTCACCGTAACGTAACAGTTGACTTCAGCGGGTGAATAAAAGCGATCGCCAAACAGAAATATTGTATGACAGCGAGTGCGTACAGTTTACTTCAAGGGTGAGCAGACGCACCGCAAGTCAGTAGTACGGTTGAAGTCACACGGTAAGGACGTTAACATGGACGCTTACGCTTCTGCGGACGACTATATCAAATCGTTTATTCAGGAGATTGAGGTTATGAACAATAATGCTAGTGACCAGACATTGGCATCACCTCAGACGTCATTTGTAAAACCGACCACTGCCTGCAAGAGACGAAGGAGGGCAACTCCCATTGAAGTGGAAACCAAGAAACCAGGATGGGTGCCGAAACCAACAGATGATTGTCCCATAGTGTCATGGATGGACGATGGGAATACTTTTGCTGTTCAAAACCCGGGAAACAAAGGACAAATGTTATTGAAAATGGAAATGTACGATGGTACAGATATGGTGTTCATGTGCGGTTTATTTTTGGACAAAGATGGTGAAATGCACCAAAGTGTTAAACAAGTAGTTGATAAAGTGGAAAACATGTGGATCGATAAATCAACAGGAGTACCGAAAATTACAGGCTTAACTCAAACTGTTACACAACGCAGTGCAGTTTCGCAGCCAACGTCAAAGAAGCGAGCTGTGAGGAAGAAACAACGAGTGGCGCAAGCATTCAATTAGAGCAGCTGCATCCCAGACCGGTCTCGACGCGTCGGTCTTTTGTGTGAACACCTGCGCCCGACCCTTCGGACCCCCCACTTAGAAGAAAATGGCGGCGAGGGTTTATAAGGCGGACCCCCACCCGATTGAGCATCATTCGCCACCAGACCACCACCTCACATAGACCTACTCCAACTACTACTAGAGATGTCGAACAGCAGCAGCACTTTCAAGCCAGAGTTTTCGATTTTGAACGGCACTGCAACAACCGCGGACCTGAGAGCTACCCTCAACAACTGCAAGTCTGACTCTCCGCTCTACACCAGGATAGCCGATCTCCGAGAGGAATGCGGCTATCTCATCACTGCGATGGAGCGAGCCACCACACCCTTTGGCGAGACGATCATCGTGATCCTGGAGGGGCAGGTCGGGGACGACTTCTTTCTGCGAGTCTACCTGCCTAGGCGCTTCAACGAGGCCCTGAGCAACACCGACATCGAGCGCTACAACGGCGGATTTGGAGAACGCCTTCGCTTGGTGAAGCGCAGCCCGAGGGGTTCCAATAGCAGATTCACACCGTTGGAGTTTATGTAAAGCAAGACTTGAAGATTACGTTAATACCTTTGTAAATTAGTTTTCGTAGTCAATACTTATAGTCACGTTCAGAACATAACCACTGTGTTATTTATTTCACTTAACCCCAAAAATGTCCTTTAGTAGTAAGTTTAAGAGTGTGAGTATGGTAACTGTGAGGTGTTTAGCTCAGTAGTAATCATGGGCTTGATGTGGAAACATCCGTTCTCAGCCATTGTGGCGGGACCTTCGGGTTGTGGCAAGTCACAGTTTGTGTCAAAGTTTATAAAGCACATTACAGAAATGTGTGACACACCATTTACCAGTATAAACTGGCATTATGGTAGTGGTGGTGGTGGCGGTGGTGGTGACCCGAAAAATGTCACCATTAACCACATAGAAGGTCTACCAAACTTGGAGGATTTTTCTGGTAACGAGCCGATACTTGTGATTATAGACGATATGATGCGTGAGGCCGACAACCGTGTGGTGGATCTTTTCACAAAAGGTTGCCATCATCGCAACATTAGTGTGTTTTTCATTACACAAAATTTGTTTCATCAAGGACGCGGGCAGAGGGACATCTCATTGAATGCGCATTACATTGTGTGTTTTAAGAATCCTAGAGATAGAGTTCAGATTAGGTACTTGGCCAGACAAATATATCCAGACAGCCCGAAATTCATCGAGGAGGCGTACGCTGACGCTACGAGGAATCCACACGGATACCTACTGATAGACTTGAAACAATCAACAGACGAGAATATGCGAATACGAAGTTGCATATTTCCAGAAGATTCTACCAACTATGTGTACTTGCCGAAGAAAAGGTAATTTCGCCATCAGTAGTAATCATGTCGTGCTTGCGGAAGGACGCAGCTCTGCTTACGGCTTTCATACACGCAACACCCAAGGAGCGGAAGGCACTGTTAAAGGTGTGTGACAAGAGCCGCATTCGCTCAGTGTGTGAGTGCGCATACAACGTGTTGCGCGGTAACGTTCCTCTGGCGAAGAAGAGTAAAAGTCAGTTAAGCAAACACAAGGCGACGCTACGTCGATTGGTGAAACGCGGCGAAGGCTGGTCAAAGAAACGAAAGTATCTCATACAAAAAGGCGGTGGAATCTTTATACCATTACTTTTGAGCGCAGTACTACAAGCAGCATTGAGTAGATAAAAATGACTGGCATCAACAATCAGTTCTATTTGACGCTGCCCAGCAACAGTTCGATGCAGTATTATCCGAAAAATACAGTTGCAAATTACATAACACATTTGCCGAGAGCTATTCAACTGGACGCTGGCGACTGGGAAATTGCACTTGTGGAAGCGCACTATCCAATGACATTTCTATCAGTCGGTAATGACGAAACAATTGACATTTGCATACAACCGCAAGAGGAAGCAAAAGTGAACATAGAAGCGTTGGCGCGGGTTATGGACAGCACTGCCGATGTAACGCCAGTAGTGTCGGCTATTCCAAAACAAAACCACAGAATTAAATTGAAGACTGGTGATTACGCAAATATTCAAGAATTGTGTGATCATATCAATTCGCAAGAACTAGCGATTACTTTTGGTGTAAAGTTCACCGTTGAAAACTCATACAACAAATTCATTGAAGTATCGATGGGAACTGATGTTGTAAAAATTGCATTAAGTCCAACGTTAGCGCTTCAATTGGGGTTCGATCCGAATGAATTGACGCTGGAAGGTGATGCAGTTAACAAAAGCATCCGTTCGCCCAACATTCGTCTTGGCTTACCGTCACACATGTACGTGTATTGTGATTTAGTCGAGCCGCAGATGGTCGGCGATACAGTCGCACCGTTATTGAAAATTGTCAATATATCCACGTCTACTTATGTATACGGTTTGCATAAATCAACATCATTCATCGATCCGCACTATGTGCCTGTTATGAATAGATCTTTTGACAGTGTGGAAATTGACTTAAGAGATAACATTGGTAATCATTTGCCATTCCACTTTGGAACGTCGTGCGTGAAGTTACACTTTAGAAAAGTAGCTAGTCATTAGTGAAAAAAAAAAAAAAATGGAACATGCAAAGAAGATGGTAGTTGTGCCACAAGAGTTGATTGATCGACTGCAATCAAATGCTACGGATAACAGACCGACTAATCTATCCAGTGAAAACAGCCTCGACGCGGAGATGCAACAAATATTGAATAACAAACGCATGGACGATAGTGAAAAGTGGAAATTGTACAAACAAGCGTTACATCGCTTCTTGCATATTGCAGAGAATAGACGTCAACCGATTAGCATACCAATCGTGGAGTCGGGTGGGAATGAGCATAGTCGACGATCGCACCCCGCTGCGGAAGGCGGTCCAGTGGAAGAGATTGTGGAAACGTTTTCCAAAACTTACAGATCTGATGCCCGCAATCTTTTACGTTTCATGAAACGTGATGGCAGCTTAATCAGTTGGGACAGTGGCTATTCAGTGTACATCAACGGTGTAAAAATCCCAGACTCAAATCTAGTGGATATCTTAAATTGCATAGTAAAGGTGCGTATGCGTGATTACACACCGCCAGGATGGCGGGAAGTGCTCAACGCATTGAAAGCGATGAACGTGCCAAAGGACTATATGAATAATCTAAGAGCGCTTAAGGAAATAAATGCCGAATATCGATCATCATTCACAGGAGGAGAAGGGTCAGACGATGACGTGGACACATCAACTGAATCAATACTGAGAACACCGCTAATAAATCGGCTTCGATCGGCAAGAGGAAAACGTGTAACATCTACACCGGTGCAAGCGACAGAGCAGTTTGATTTTTCAAATAGAAACAAGCCGTTGTCAAATTTGGACAAGTGGGAAACGTACACAGGATAGGTTTTCAGTATTATGGAGCGTTTGTATTACAATCCCATCGAACCTTCGTCGTATGGCGGTGTAGCTCCTTTAACGCGAGCTGCAAAACCAGTTTCAAAACGCAAAGTGATTGAATGGTTACAAACACAGGACACTTACACATTGCACAAACCGGCACGCAAGCGTTTCCCGCGCAATCCTTACATAGTGTATGGTCCATTTGAATTGTGGCAAGCGGACTTGAACGATATGCGTGGTCTTAGTAAACACAACGACGGCGTCAACTACCTACTGACTGTAATAGACGTGTTTAGCAAACACCTGTATGTGCGAACGTTGAGGCGGAAAGAAGGGGCTGAAGTGGCCAACGCTTTCGAGGAGATATTTGCCGAAGCGACCGACACACCTCGCTGTTTACAAACCGACAAAGGTACTGAATTCACCGGTGCCAAGACGAAAAAATTATTCAAACAATACGGAATCATCTATGTCACTACACAAAACCCAGATGTTAAAGCGGCCGTAGTGGAACGCGTGAATCGCACTTTGAAAACGCGCATGTGGCGATATTTGACTTACAAAAACACATATCGTTATGTAGATGTGTTGGACAAACTGGTTAGTGCATACAACAACAGCGCTCACAGGAGTCTAGGCAATAGAATACGACCAGTCGATGTGACTGTCGACAATAAGCGAATATTGCATCAGGTATGGCGTCGCATGTTCGGTAAGATACCGCGTCGTGTTAAGGCAAAACTGAAAGTTGGCACCACAGTGCGCATATCTAAGGAGAAGGGCACATTCGCAAAAGGTTACGAGACTAATTGGAGTAAAGAAGTGTTTGTGGTGCGTCGTGTAAACACATTGATGCCTCTACCAATGTACACTTTGTCGGATCTCAACGGTGAACAAGTGACTGGTCAGTTTTACGAATACGAATTACAAAAAGTGACAATATACAACGACCATCTGTTCAAGATTGCTGAAATACTAGACGCTAAGGGTCGCGGACGCAGTAAGCGTTATTTCGTCAAGTGGGAAGGTTACGGAGACGAGTTCAATTCTTGGGTAAGAGCGCAAGATTTGCAAAATGCCTAATAGCAACCAGTTCTATTTGACATTGCCCAGCAACAGCTCAAAGGATTATTTTCCAAAAAACACAGTGTCCAAGTACACTACACATCTGCCGAGACAAATTCGATTAGAAGGCGATGGCGAGTGGGAGATGGCTTTGGTCGAAGCGCATTATCCATGTTCCTTTATGACTGTGGACGAGGAATCGTGTATTTGGCTCGACTATAAACTCGTTCTACCGAGTATTCCCGTCACACTCAGTGTCGAGCACATTATGCTAAAGATGAAACCCGGTTATTACAAGAACATAACCGATTTATTGAAAATGATCAATAAAGCGAAGGATGTCACCCAGTACTTGTACTTTGAGTATGACAAAGAGCAGGACAGAGTCAAGATCACGACAATGGTGGACGGTATAAGCAAAGTACATTTCACCGAAGCGCTGTCTCTCCAGTTGGGTTTCGATCCGTACGAGAACGTTTTGTCAAATGACCTCACAGCGATATGGCCGCCTAATCTGACTATGGGACTGCCGACCCACTTGTACGTGTATTGTGATCTGATTGAACCGCAGCTGATTGGTGACACTACAGCGCCGCTTTTGAAAATTGTCAACATTGACAGAGAGAACTACACACACGGTGCGCATAAGACTGTGCATTTCATCAGTCCTCATTATGCGCCAGTTATGAAAGGAACATTTGAAACGATCGATATTGACCTAAGGGATCACGCTAGTAAAAAAGCGTCATTCCTCTTTGGGACGTCGTACGTGAAGCTTCATTTCAAAAGAGGAGCTCAGCAATGATGAATACAAACGATCCCTACTTGGCGTACTATCGCCGCCAACAATTGCAGCAGACCGGAGGCAGTATCGAGAGGGTATTTCGCGGTGCACCCTACCAGCGAGGACATGGAATTGGCAGTTTCCTAGGCGGTATGTTCCGCACCATCACACCGCTACTCAAGTCGGGAGCCTCTGCTGTGGCCAAAGAGGCGTTGAAATCCGGTGTTGGATTCTTGGGCGACATGGCCATGCACCAGCGGGACCCCAAAGAAGCCGCTAGAGATCATTTCAGCCAGTTTACCGACTCGCTAAAACGCCGGGCGGACGGCAAACTTCAACGTGTGCTAAGTGGCGGCGGCGGCTCTCGCGCGAAACACCGTCGCGTAACGCGAAAGAATACCGCGAAACACCGGCGCGCTACTCCTGCGCGAAAGACTAACGCGATACTCTCGCGTAAGAGGTACGCGAAGCGCGCCATGTCCGGCGGCCGTCGTGTCACACCTCAGTCTTTGGCGAAACTCCTTCGAGGAAGGTCGTCGTCGTCGTCGTCATCCAAGAAGGGCAAGAAGAGAAGGACAGTTAGAAAGAAGAAGAAGAAGACGAGGAAGACGAGGAAAGCAGTGAGGAGAACGTCTATACGCGATATATTCAATTAACACACACACACACACACACACACACACACGCTAGCAATGTCGTTTCTACATCAAAAGTCGTGTGAATGCGTCAAGACGGAATTGGACTTATTCTCCCTACCACCGACGCAGACCAGTATCGAGAGCGGCAAATGGATTCAGTACAAACCAATCTCCACACTGACTGATGATTCGCCCATCGAGTTTGTTGTGCCCGGCAACGGCGAAGAATACACCGATCTTTCGCAAACAATGTTGGAAGTTACAGCGTCTATTGTCAAGTCGACAGGAGCGGCAATCGCAGATGTCGAAGAATCGAATAAAATTGGCCCAGTCAACAACTGGCTGCACACGTTATTCAGTCAAGTCGATATGAGTATGAATCAGAAACTGGTCACACCACAAAACAACACTTATGCATATCGAGCGTATATTGAAACATTGATGAATTACGGCTATGATGCTAGGAAATCACATTTAACATGTGGACTGTGGAACGCGGACGACGCCGGCTATATGGACAATACTCTGGACGATAACGATGGACTAAAGGCGAGACGAAAAATGACAAATAAAAGTCGTGAAATCGATATGCTCGGTCGCCTACATGTGGACATGTGTAATCAGAACAAGTTCCTGTTGAACGGTGTGGAACTGCGTTTTAAACTGATCCGATCAAAAGATTCCTTCTCCATTATGGCGGATGATGGTGACTACAAGGTGCACATTGTTGATGCGAATCTCTGGATACGAAGGTGTAAAGTTAGCCCCACGGTACTGTTGGCGCACAGCAAGACGCTTCAGACCGGCACAGCTAAATACCCAATCACCAGAGTGGAATTGAAAACATTCACACTGCCGTTTGGAGTGAGGAGCAAAACTTTGGACAATGTCTTTCTAGGTCAAGTGCCGAAAAGAATTATTGTCGGACTGGTCACGAACGCCGCTTATAATGGTGATTTAAAAAAGAATCCATTTAACTTTCAAAATTTCAAAACCAACTACTTCTCGCTGTACGTGGACGGTGAACAAGTGCCGTCCAAACCGCTACAACCACACTACGAAACCGGCAAGGGAAAATACGTGATGGCGTATCACAGTCTGTTTTCAGGCTCCGGCATACACTTTAGCGATGCTGGTAATCTCATAAATAGAGACGATTACGACGATGGATACTGTCTGATGGCATTCGATCTAACACCTGATATGTCAGCAAGTGACACAACTCATTGGAACCTAGTGCGCAACGGCAGTGTGCGTATGGAGATTGCTTTCGACACGGGACTCACAGAGACTGTCAACTGTCTGGTATACGCAGAGTTTGACAACGTCATAGAAATCGATCGTCATCGCAACGTGTCTGCGGACTTTGGCGGTTAGATCGTCGGCGGCGGCGTCATCGTCCTCCTCCTCAGTCATCAACCAACACTCTCACAAGATGGATCGTTTATGCAGAGCACAGCGTACAAATTTAGCATCTCCAATTATTGTGGATTTTCAATGTTTCAAGGACAACTCAAATGACTACATTCTGAAGGAAGTGTGCGTCTTGGAATTGGCCAGTGGAACACTGCTAATGCATCATATCGCCAAATCACCATTCAGCCGAGATTTCCTATCACAAGAGAAACTGCGTGAAAGCTATTGGCTCACAAAACACTGTCACGGATTGGAATGGGACCAAGGTGATATCTGGTATCATGTGCTAGAGGAAAAGTTACGTGCATGTATCGCCAAACGACCGATTGTCTATGTCAAAGGTGCTGAGAAAAAAGAGTTTGTACGATACAATTTCATCACGGATCACTGTACTACTAATGTCATCGATATCAACGATATTGGCTGTGGATCACTATCGTCAATCAACTGTCTACTATCAACAAACGCAGTGCGATGTCGCCACCACAGAACAGCTCACACACGATGCGCTCTAACCAATTGTATCACATTGCGCGGTTGGCTACATCTAAGTACAAATATCGATGACGCTGATGATAACGCTGACGATGGTGAGAGTGATACCAGTTCCTGCTTTTGTTTTGCTACTAGTACTACTCCTACTACTGACTGTGGCGTCGACACAGTAGAATGAATACCTTAGAGATACAAAAGTGTATGGCTAAACTGCCCGTACAGAATGTTGGTGTCTACGCTGCGGATCAATTGCCCCATTATATTTCACCATCTACTGCTATGATTGTGAACACTGATCCACACAATGAAGACGGCACTCACTGGGTCGCTTTCTACCTTAACAAAGGAGGAGGAATAATTGAATTCTTTGACAGCTACGGTCAACCGCCACATATTCAATTCTACCAAGGATTCCTGAGACGCAACGCTCGTCGCTACCTGTACAACGAGCATCGCATTCAAAGTGACAACACTCTGGTCTGCGGTCAATACTGCCTTGTGTTCCTGTACTGCCGCACCCACTACGGCATGAAGATGACGGACTTTGTGCAGCTCTTTGAACACTCTTCTACTGGCCACAACGATGCACTGATCAGAAGACTCTTTGCACAAATGTATACCAATTGAATTTTGAAATTTTGCATTTTTTTTCTCAATAAACTAGTTGTGTACTCAGAATAAAAAGAAATATTCTTATTATTTCCCATCCTCTCCTCCTTTACCCCAAAGTGGGGCAGACCTCTCATACAATGGCATTAGCAGGTGCATTCTTGTCTTCAACAATTCCTGTAGTATGGGGGAGCGAAAATCTCCCCCCTAAGCCATTATGTGTTAGGGGGAGCGAAAATCTCCCACCTGGTAATTAAACCAATTGAACAACAGTTTTCAACCACCTGAGGTCTCATAGGTCTATCCCACTTTTGGGGTAGACCTAACGTACAATTATAGGCCTGCCCCAAAATGGGACAGACCTATCATACAATGATTCTAAAGTAACATTCATATCTGAACCTGGTTTATATGAATTAACATATTCCTGAATATATATATATATTTTTTTTTTTACTTTTGTATCTTAAGATTATGTGAGGGGAGAAAAAAAGACGAATGTATATATAAACAATTTGGCTATTTATTTACACACCTTATAGATATTTTACATCGAGTATGTGCTCCTGAACAATTGAGATTGACTAGCAAAACGAGGCTCGACTCAAACTAATGACTAGAACAAAAAAAAAAAAAAAAAGGAGCACATTTCTAAGTTTTACGAGACTCGATACAAACTAATGCCTAGATTTTTCAAAATAATATACAAGTCAGGGTCTTTGGTAATATGTCACAACCACTCAACGCTCCTCATCCGCCACCTCTTCATCGTCTTGCGGGATATCTTCGGGCTGATGTGGAACGTCAATGTGTCCCCACGGAAGTGTATTTACAGCGTCCGGAAGGATGTAGCGCTTGTCATCATTACAGCTCAAGGATAGCTTGTCGACTTGGACTGTGAAGACGCGGTGGTTTCGGGACTGGAACCTGGTGTTGATGGTTCTCTTCAACACGCCGTTGAAGAGGCATTCCCGATAGTCGTCAGAGGTTAGTGTGTGTTTCACCACTCCTCTGGCGACTCCCTTTGCACGCTTCACTGTCTTGATCTGCAGCTCGTCTTCCTCGGTCCTCTCATCACACTTGAGACTATCCATAAAATATAATTTGGAGCGAAGGCCGAGGTACTCGAGCAGCGGAAGACCGTTGCACTCATCCTTGAACTTTCCGATGACTTTGGCGTTGGTGGGGCTGTAACATGGGTGGTTCTGGGGGTAGGCGCTGGTATCGAAATCATCCAGATACTCCAACATGTCGCGATAAACATCATCTGTCTGGATGTCGAACACGAAGCTGTCGGTGTCCATGTAGTCCACCTTCAGACGATCGCCGTACCGGTTCTTCATCTTCCGAAGGAAGTCGTACATTAACCACTTGCTAAGATCGAGCACACACATTCCGACGTAAAGCGGTTTGTCCAGGACGATGTTGACTTTCGTCATGTGGACTATTGCAACATCATTTGTGAAGTAGGTGCGGTCACGGAAGTTTGACTTCGCAACATACTTTGAGAACTTCTCAGGTGTGCACACCAGTTTGGCATTCATTCGCTTGCGAACATTCTCGATCGTCTTGCCGAAGACCGCATTGTTCATAAGCTTGAAAAAGTCTTGATCGAACGTGGTCTTGGCCTTCTTCCGCAGCTCGGTGTTCATTAAGATGTAGCTCTCTAACCACCGTGACTGACGGAACGAGATGACGCGATGTACGTTCACAAGCTCCAGTCCGTTTTCCAGCGCCTGTTGGAGGACTCTGTAATGACAGATGTAGTTCTTCTTGTCATCCAGCGTCGTCATGAGCTTCTTGAATTTCCCTCCTGGCGGACGTTTGGTCTCACAGCAGTAGGGAAGGTCCTTGTGAAGGTCGTGTAGGTGGGCAGGGTAGTGAAGGTCCACTTCCAAGACGTATCCCGTGGGTCCTTCGGGGTCCAGCGTGGCGATATCCAACGCATCAATCTCCTCACGGTCGAGCCATTGGAAGTGTCCCTGGGGAAGGCACTGGGACATGGCCCAACCGTATAGGTTGTTGGCGTCCACGTACAGCAGGTGACGCGTTGGCTCTTCAAAACGGCGATCCTCGGGACGACACTTGTCGTGATTGGCCTTGGCATAACGGGTGATCGCCTGGGAAATGCCTCCTCTGATGCCCTGTTCGAAGAAGAGGTACATGTCATAGTCCTGAATTGTATGTAGCTCCACTCGACAGTTCCTTAGCATAACATCCCAGGCATACGATGGTAGAGTGAAGTAGTGTGCAGGGTCTAGTCCGTATTCGGTAATTGACTTGTCCCTGAAACGCTCGAAAACATCTGTCAACAACGCAATGTCACAACGCAGGTACTTCTCGGCATAGTCCTTGAGGTTACTACAGGCGAATGCTTCCCACACGTTGCGAGCGTGCTCGTAATCCTGGTCCTCAATGTCCTCCAGGGTCATATCGTTGTGGAAATCACGTTGTGCTGGCAACTCCTTGGTATCTTCCAACACTCCGTACGATGTTACGAAGTTGTATGGAAACACACCTTTCCTACGGACTAGATTGAACAGGTGGTCTTCTGGGAATCTCTTTCTCGTCTCCAAGAGTTGGGATGTTGGAAGCGCCGCTGCGAGGCTGGCGAGGCTCAAAGCCAGGAACCGGTAGGTGTCGAGGAACCTGACGCAGAATCCAGGTTGTCTTTGGCCTCGCCCCCGCATCGTAGCCGGTGCTGCCGCTCGGTCGAACAGGAACCGCTTCGTGAAAGCTATGTACCTCTCTTCCGTGTGTGGTAACACCTCAACATCACCCGGATCGATGGCCAACTCCCGCACTATGAAGTGTGCGTCGTAGTTGGAGAGGTTGTGGAAGTAGCAGTTGACCACACGCTGCTCCCTGTAGCGCAGGTTACATGATCTGTGCGCAGCGCCACGGAACTCGTACGGTGGTGCGTGGTTGTGATCACGAACCTTTGGATCTTCCTTCGAATAGAATTTCCCGCAGAGGTAGCAAGCCGTTGCCGCGTTGTACTGCATCGTCTCCGCCGGGGTCAGGACAGGCCGGAGATTTCTCGCTTCGTACAGGAAGGTCCACAATCGCTCAACATCTGTCTTCAGCATCTCCATGAAGGTGGAGGACGCGTCATCTCCGAAGTAGACACGAGGCTCAAACTCCTCCAGACCGTACGAGTCGATGATTTGATACGCGAATGCGTATGGGATGTGAATGTGTGTGGCTGCTCCTGCGTTCGGCACATCTACTTGTTCTTCCATCTCCGCGACAGGGCGCAGGGCGCACTCGAAGTCGGCGTAAATGGTGAATCGCTCGCGCCGGGTGAATTCTGGGTGGCTGAATTTGATTTCCGTCTTCTTCGGAACATCCATGCGGATAGGGGCATGTGCTCCACAGTACCGCTTATGCTCCTCCAGACGCTGGACACCCGTCAGACCGAGCTTGTTCGGACGGTTATCGAAATGAGCGAAGCAACGCTTGCAGATGAATATCCTACCTCGGTGCGATGTTAGTTGGGGTCGAATCAATCGACTCAGGTCTTTGATGTATGCATAATGACTGTTTCCCTCCTCAGTCACATACAAAAGGTCGCAATGATCTTCACGCTCCTGTTTACAAATCCTCAAGGGAAAGACGGTGTCCTCGTACTTGGGTAGCCCGTTAGGTTTCTTCCCCACATACGTCTGATCGATGCCATAGACGTTGATGCTGATGTTGTTGTTCCGCTCAAACGTCTTGATACTCTTCAGAGGAACGGGAAATTGCAGTCCGGTCCAATCGTATTGAGATATGATGATGGGTGTGTATACTGCCTGTCTGTGTGGATTTTCTTGAACAAACTTGCCCAGGATGGCGTACATAAAACAACGCTCATCATCATTCCGCACGTTGACTATTGAGTGTGTGTTCTCAATACTCGCGGGCAGTGGGATATATGATCGGCCTTCTTGACCTAACGGGAGGTATCTATTAATTCTAACCTCCAAATCACGGACCCGCATGTATGACCAACCTGAGCCAATCTGTTCGCACTGATCCTTCTCCCTGATGAGCTTCGCAAAAGCATCTGCGATATATTTTCTCAGGTCAGAGGTCTTGGTCAGTGGAACGTTCTTCGTCTTGAACGTGCGCGTACATGATGAGGTTCCAAACACGTTAACGAAATCGCACTCCATGACGATGTTGGTCTTGATGCTGTGATGAGTCCCCAAGACAGTCGTCAACAACTCCGTGAGGGAGTCAAATAGCAACACCATCACTTCACCGATTGTGACGAAGCTCTCCATCGGTCTATGTAGTCGGTATGTCAGCAAACGATAGAGGAAACCGCGCTGGATGAGCTTGAATAGAGGGTGGACGGAATGATCATCATCCACCGCCATCGCTTCATCTTCGGGTTGAATGCCTGAACTGGTACCTGGTTGTGGATCGACACTGGGTCCAGGCTGCTGAGCGGTGCTGGGTCCTGGCTGTGGGTCGGTGCTGGGTCCTGGCTGAGGATCCTCCAACTCCAAAGGCGCGCGGTTCCGAACAAGGTCCTTCATGACGTTACAGAAGTATCGCTCATGCTTGTCTTTGTTGTACATCCGAACGAATTCCTGACCACAGTAAGCACAAGGGAAAATGCGCGCCCGTCCATAGCCGTGGAATTGCTCGGTATGCCGCTGCAGGTGCTCAGCTCTCGTAAACACGGTCCCGCATGTATCGCATAGGAACCTGTGGACTCTGCTGTGGACTGTGTCCACATGCCGCCGCAAGTTGGATGATCTACTGAAGTGGCGGTTGCATTGTTGACATGTGTGACGGTTGGGACCAGGACCTCCATCTGAAAATAAAATTAGGATAACTGAAGCTATTTCATATTTCAAAATGAAACTGTTAATGAGAAATGTTAATTAGCGAGCATCGATTGTAATCTTCTTCTTCTTCTTCTTCTGATCCCTTCTCCTCTTCCACAGTTGGTCAGTTAAATATAGCTAAGCATTCTTCTTTCGGCACCTAGTTAAATATTTATGTGGAGGTAAATAGTTTCAAGGAAAACGCTATTTTAATGTAGATTCTCACCTGCAACGGAGCTTGGGTTGATGCCGACAGTTGACTGCTGCGACACAAGCACCTCCCTGGGCGGGTCGACTCGGTGGACAGTCGCCATGTGACGCTCTAAGACGCATCGGTCCATGAATCTGGTGTTGCATAGGCGGCAAACCACTGCGTCATCTGCAAACGTGATAAACGGATAGTGATAGATTTTGTTAAACCGTTACAACAGAAAATAGACTTGTAAAAGAACAACCCCGAAAATCCCCCCCCCCCGGTTTCGTCTGTGGCACTTTTGCCCCCCCCCCAACCCAAGGGTAATCATGGGGGGGGTGGGGGGTGTTACTTACACATACAACATTTATTCTCTATTTGTTAAAAATAAAACTGCCCTCACTCTCTAGTTATATGAACAAACTACATTTCTGGTTATTTATTCAAATTACACTTACTAAATGTATTCTCAAATTAGTTCACTGTCTATATCTCTATTTGTTAAAAATAAAACTGCCCTTACTCTCTAGTTATATGAACAAACTACATTTCTGTCTATTTAATCAAAATAACTATTAGTTTACTCATATGTGAAAGAATTATTTCATAAATATTAAGAACTGTTATAATTGAAAATAAATCAAATTTAAGTCTTTATTAAATTGATATCGTAACACACAATGACGTACCTTGCTGGTGTGGGATGAATCCGCCGTGGAATGATGCGTAGTGGTTCATCATACTATGTCTGCGCGGGAACGTGCTGCCGCAAATGTTGCATTGATGTGTAACGTTCATCTTGAATATTGTTGCTCGTTATCACAAACACAACAGCACAGCACAAGCGTTTTAATTGTTCAAGGTATGAATCACAATTCACAATAATCAGTCAATAGCTTAAATAAAAGGGTAGAGCTGGACTAATACGTCTGCACTCACTGAACTCCCAAACTGAACTGGAGGGGCGCTGGTGATGCGGTATGGCGCCCCTAGTTTTGGTGGGGGAAGTTCTATAGAGCGACGGTTAGAGCGGCATTGTTCCGTTTCCCGACCTTCTGCGAATGGTTTATTGTTATGTTGCTCGCTTTTATTTACTTTTTATTTACTCACTTTTGCTTACTACCTGCTGGGTAGTAAACTACCCTCCCCTAATCGAATTCAAAGGAATCTAACTGAAAGAGTCCTTTGTTGGAGAATGACGCCCGACAATAAATCTCATCCGCTGTCCGAAAATTCTGAGAAGGGTCTCTTGTTTATGGCCCGCTGGGTTGTAAACTACCCTCCTACAATGGACATGTGAAAGGGTCTTGGACCCTTTGTTGCATTCATGAAATAAATCGCATCCGCTGTCCTATTGTAGAAGGGTCTATTGTTAATACTCGCCCGCAGGGTGGGAAACTAGTTTCTCCCACCCTCACCACGCTCTCGGGCGCTTCGGGCTTCAGTTCAGATATAACAGCAGAGCCATGACCATGTCCGATGCCGATTTGGTCCGTACATTGGAATTTGTGGAGGACGCATACTACCGACATCGTCCTATCGCAACAATCCAATCGGAGTTGACTGATGCATATGGTTATGCATTTACGAAGTGGTGTGGTCAACCCAAATGCCCGGAAGAGTATGCTGAGCATGATGCGGATTGGCGCTCGGTGAGTGATCTGGAGGAGGAGCTGGAGATTGCGGTGAAGGCAGCTGCCGATGCTTTGCGGATGGCTGCTGATGCTGCTGCTGCTGCTACACCTGATGAGAGGGCGTCTGCCGAAGCTGCATCCTCCAAATAGTTTTTTAAGATTATATTGTAAAAATGAAAATAAATGACAAAAAAAAAAAAAGATATAAAAAGAAAACCCGTTGGTACAATGATAAACAAATGCAGTTTATCTTTGCATCAACAAAAAAAAAATATAAAAATATAAAAATATAAAAATATATAATCATTGCCTAAGAGGGTGAGTCGTCTATCGCCAAGTCCCAAGGCATGGTCGCGGTGCGGGCCCCTAGGCATAAAGGCTAATAGCGTAGTGTGAGTCGGGGGGGGGGGCTCATGCTCCCCCTTAGACGGGGGGGGGGCAAAAGTGTCACAGACGAGACCTCGGGGGGGGGGGATGCTCATGCTCCCCCTGTTACAGGAGTCTCCAACCACCCCTACTCAAGTTGGTACACTGTTACTGGGCATAAAACACTATTTTACTACAATTTCAATGAGCCGCTACCACCTCAAGGGGACGGCCCACAAGGAGTCGGAAGAAAATCTTAAATCGAAGCATAGGTTGATATACAGTGCCGCAAATCCGACTTTAAACGGACAATCGAGCCCAAAATGACAGCTATTAAAAGATGGCTTGAATTTGAAATGTTGATAAGTAGCTGTGTGTAATCTAATGTAACACATTTAAATTTTACTTCCAATTTGTAACAATTAATAAACATAGAATAACGTACCTTGAATGTTATAGGAGGTGTTCAAATTGTTTTCCCTCGGTTTCTTGGCAATAACCCAGCCGATGATAAAATGCTGACAAGGCTCTGTTTATTGCATCTACTGGAATATGTGCAGCTTCTTCTTCAATACGGAGTCTCAACTCTGCCAAATCTTGCGGTTTGGTTCAATAAACTTGATCTTTAAGATAACCCCAGAAATAATTGTGTAGTGGGGATAAGTCAGGAGATCGTTCTGGCCATTCTATCGCGCCTCTTCTACCAATCCATTTGCCAGGGAAAACATGGTTCAAATGCTGTCTTATGGGTAAACCGAAGTGTGGCGGGGCTCCATCTTGTTGAAACCAGAGTGTTCCAAAGTTATCACCAGAAATGTGTTGTAAGGCAGGAATTATTTTATTTTGAAGCATAGCTAAATATTTAACAGAGTTCAAATTTCCTTCAATAAAAAATGGTCCTACCACCTGGCTTCCAAAAATACCCGCCCAAACATTTAATTTCTGAGGGTGTTGAGTATGTTTCTCAGCCATCCAATGAGGGTTTGTGTCACTCCAATACCGGTAGTTGTGTCTGTTGATAGTTCCATGTAACATGAATGTTGCTTCATCAGTAAATACAATTTTATTTGGAAGATTGGGATCTCTATTGATGCTGTCCATCATGAGTTCACAAAACTCCAATCGACGATCAAAATCGTCTTCACATAATTCTTGAACTAAGTGCATTTTATAACCTTTAAAATTGGATCTTTTCAAAACTTTCCTAACTGAAAAGTGGCTAATTTCATGTTGTGATGCGACTGACGCAATGGAGGTATGTGGGTCTTCAACAAATGTTTGTAAGATGTCCATCGACTTTTCCTCATTCGTTGCTGTCTGTGGTCGTCCAGATTTTGGTCGATCCTTAATACTACCTGTCTCTTCAAAACGCTGTATGGTTCTACCAACAGTAGATTTGTAAACAGGATTCCTTTCTGGAAATGTGTCATTAAATAAATTTCGCACTTCTTCTAAAGATCGAGTACGATCACCATAACCACGCATCATTAACAATGTGATTCTTTCTCTCTCGCTTAGTGACATAGTGACAAAAAATATTCGGCTAAATGTTGATGTTACAGTTAACTACTACACTCAACAATACCTCTTAAAGGCAACTACACTGGCGAAAAATGTATTCCTGACCAGGGTAAAACCCTAATGTGTTGTTATTGTTGAACTAATGGGCAAAGTTCAACTGATAAGGGAAAACAAACAATCCCTGAGATCTTTCCTTTAAACATTCCAATGTTTAGGTAGGAATATTTTTGGAATAACCTCGAAGGACAGAAAGTTAAAAAATAATTTTTAGCAACCTGTTGAATTTGCAAAAATTTACTCTCCTAGCTAATAAATTACTAAACCGATTCAAAACTTCAGCACATCAAAATTTCAAATTCAAGCCATCTTTGAATAGCTGCCATTTTGGGCTCGGTTGTCCGTTTAAAGTCGGATTTGCAGCATTGTATTATACTAATAAAGACCTTTAATTTGATGTGAATATCAACCTATGCTGCTATTTAAGATTTTCTTCCGACTCCTTGTGGGCCGTCCCCCTGAGGTGGTAGCGGCTCATTGAAATTGTAGTAAAATAGCGTTTTATACCCAGTAACAGTGTACCAACTTGTATAGCTCCATCTGTAACGGTTAAAAAAATATTAAGCCGTCCCGGGACTTTTCACCAACCCTGTATATTTTAAAACTGTAAATTCGCTGAGAATGCAGGTTTGCTATGACGGAGGTATTTAATTCCATAAAATGACAAAATACCACAGCTGGCGGATGTAAATACAAAATAATTGGCTGCTGCATTCTAGCGTATAAACTATTAACTTACTCACATTATAGGAGAAAGTTATCTATATTTAAACAAATTAGTTTTTTAATCTAAAAATTTCAAAAACCTTTGATAAATTTAATTAACTCATGTTAAACGGACATTATTTTATTAATTTAATCATAAAACATATAAATAGGACCATTTTTTAGTATTGTCTTGTAATTTACGAAACAATATTTTTTACTATCTTGTACTTTACAAACAGTAATTATGCTTTACCTATTAATGTTGATCCTATCCTATCCAATCGTTTTGGTATCATTTTATCATCCCCTTTAGGTGGAAAAATATATTTTATTCTGCGGGATCCAACATAGTCTAAATGAGTAAGGTTTGCTTGCTTGCGTCCGTGCATGCTTGCTTGCTTGCAACTCTGATCTCAATATGGCACCAACGATTTCCTTAAAATGTTGGAAATAACTAATTTTTGGGATACAAATAAGTTCTGGACAGTTCTCATCCCTAGGAAAAATCAAATAATGTAAACAAACTAAAATTGAAGTTAAAAAAATAACATTGGGCTTATGGAATTTAAAAATAAAAACAAAAGAATTGCAACAGCTGTTCATAATCAACCAGGAAACTTTCAAAGTAATACTCACTCGTGTTGTTTATAATTGTTAACATGTGGTTTCCTGAGAGCAAGGTTCGTGAGCTTTCAGACCAGGTGTGCTGAGTCGATCTATTTAAGGTTTTCTACTTAACCGGAAGAGACCTCGTAAAAACAGCTGGAAGGTCACGTGATCACCAATCCAATCTCCAGTGTTGCTGGAAACACGATATTTATCGTACGAGTACCATATTTTCCTTATCAGTGTAGTCAGAATTATCATTGTTTAACTGCTTACATTTTATGATAAGCTGTTATTTTATGCAACTAATATATTGTTTTGATGTATTTGTATTATTAGATTAATCGATTAAGGGTTTAAATTGTACAGTGGTAATTTAAAAATAGCTGTACCATTATTATACCCTTAAGGTTGGCAACACTTTATGGTATGTTGTTGATTTATAAATCAGCTGGATGCCCTCGTAAGACATCTTTGCTGCGAACTTTACTCTTATGTAAATAAGCACACCTGGTCTGAAAGCTCTACGAACCTTGTCCTGATAGCAGTGGCTAAAACCATAGACTAACTACAGTATAGACATTGCACCTTATGGGTCTTTGCGTAGCACTTTTAATCTGGCTCCCGACGTAGTTCAGGGTAGCCCTGGAATGGTGGCGTTGCCATCAATGATGGTAACGTAGTTCACGAAGAGAGACGGAAATAAACGAGCGGTTCCGAAGGCTGCACCGCCACGAAGAGAGACGGAGGCAAACAAGTGATTCCGAAGTATTGATGCGCGATTACGAGAAGATTCGGTTGTTGAATGGTTGCGTTTCGAATGTTTCCGATGACGCAATCGAATGGATTTTGATTTTGATTTCGAAAATTTATTAGCGTTTATTGACTTCCCAATCTATATAATTCTTATTTACTTATTACTAAGTATTATAAACATGATGCATTTCAATTATGATCAGTGAATGCATACTAAATATTCGGTAACATTTCGAATGGCTACAACAATCGAAACGTTTCGAATGGTGCATCTCGCAATCGCGCATCACTATATCACTATTCCGAAGGCCGTGTCGCCATGCCAAACGAGCGATAGGTCCTCGGAGATAAGTGAGAGTGAAACCCCCAAAAGGAATATCTCTGCAACAGTTGGACTTAGAATCAAAATTTAATCACAAAATTAATTGTTAATTACTGAAAAAAATGTGCAGTTTTCAGTTAAATTAACTGAGGAAAAACCAAAAACCTTTTCCCCTTAAGATTAACATAACAAATGATGAATACGTTTTTTGGATTTCCCACAACCAACGTAAAGAATAATAAATTAACTTATTATGTATTATATAATAATGACTGGTTTTACATAAATACAGCAGTATACGTTAACAAATAAACAGCAAACAAACGAGCGAAAGCAGTTGCACCAGTGGCAATACCATGCGGATGATTCTGCAGTTTCGTCACTGTGTGGAAGGGGTAATAGTGGTGAGCGGGGTTGGGTGGAGGCCACTAAGATCAAAGGCAAGGCGCAGCCAATGCCCTACTAGATACAGGCCGTGCTGCTCCCTCACCAATTCTGGCACCACGTCATATTTTTGGGAGGGCTCGAGGCGCGGCCGGCGCGGGAAACTGCGGCCGCGACATCGGGCTGCGACTGTCTTTGAACTGCCACTAAACAATTTTAGTTGTACGTTATACTTGATGTATGTCAGAACTTACTCTAATAAAGCCCGATATTGTTTAATAAAATATCTATATAAATAAAATTAGAGTTTTGTCTGTACATTGCTTGGAATTATTAAATTTTTACATATTTTCACGTTTTACACCCTAAAGAAGCCAAAACAAGTCTTATCTCAATTTATGTCTGTCTGTCCGTCTGTCTATCTGTTGGTAACGCGCAAGGACGGGTTTTTGTTCGCTTTTCACGAGAAAACGGGTGCACTGACAAAGATGAAACTTTGTTTCTTTTATCTATATATGCGGGAGAAGGTTTTAGGCTACTTTAAACTGTAATACGCCTTTTGGAAAAATAATGGTGGCCGCTCAGTAAAAATAATATTTACTATTACTAAAATTCATGAGCAATCGCAATTACTAACATTTACAAAACTAACGAACGGTTGAGATGTTCCTTTAAACACATCCACTACTCCGCGACTACTGTACAGGGTGTTTTTTTTAACTGTGCCACCACTGGGATCTTGTAAACTGTACATCATACAGTAAACTTTAAATGGGGAACATTCCCTTGTTTTTAAAGAGGTTTAAAAATAAGTAGATAAAACTTTTGTAAATGGCCGCCATTTTCCAATATGGCGGTCAACTTCATTTTTTCTTATGGCATACCCTGTATTTTATGGTGTTTACGGATATTAAATAAAAATGTAAGACTTTTTTATTCTTGAGTAATTTCTGATATACTTAACCGTTTATGAGATTTAGAGAGATAAAGGTAAATCATTTTTGTTGTTTTTGTTATCTGTGCTACCATTGGGATCTTGTAAACTGTACATCTTACAGTAAACTTTAAATGGGGAACATTCCCTTGTTTTTAAAGAGGTTTAAAAATAAGTAGATAAAACTTTTGTAAATGGCCGCCATTTTCCAATATGGCGGTCAACTTCATTTTTTCTTATGGCATACCCTGTATTTTATGGTGTTTACGGATATTAAATGAAAATGTAAGACTTTTTTATTCCTGAGTAATTTCTGATATACTTAACCGTTTATGAGATTCAGAGAGATAAAGGTAAATCATTTTTGTTGTTTTTGTTATCTGTGCTACCATTGGGATCTTGTAAACTGTACATCTTACAGTAAACTTTAAATGGGGAACATTCCCTTGTTTTTAAAGAGGTTTAAAAATAAGTAGATACAATTTTTGTAAATGGCCGCCATTTTCCAATATGGCGGTCAACTTTAATTTTTCTTATGGCATACCCTGTATTTTATGGTTTTTACGGATATTAAATGAAAATGTAAGACTTTTTTATTCCTGAGTAATTTCTGATATACTTAACCGTTTATGAGATTCAGAGAGATAAAGGTAAATCATTTTTGTTGTTTTTGTTATCTGTGCTACCATTGGGATCTTGTAAACTGTACATCTTACAGTAAACTTTAAATGGGGAACATTCCCTTGTTTTTAAAGAGGTTTAAAAATAAGTAGATACAATTTTTGTAAATGGCCGCCATTTTCCAATATGGCGGTCAACTTTAATTTTTCTTATGGCATACCCTGTATTTTATGGTGATTTCGGTTAGCAAATGAGAATGTAAGACTTTTTTATTCTTGAGTAATTTTTGATATACTCAACCGTTTATGAGAAACAGAGAGACAAAGGTTTAATATAATTCAGGCAGGCCTAGGTGTATTAGTTTCAAGTGAGCTAGTGGCTTATTCATATTTTACTTGCTGCTTATAATAAGAAAATAATTAAAGTTATCTACAGGACACACATAAAAGATTTCTTTTAATTATAACAATTTCATTTTTGATACAAGAAACATATTTACAACAGGTGTTCAAAGTGGCCACCATCTGTATAAATACAAGCAGTCGCCCTTTTTAAAACATCATTCACAGCCTTATTGATTGTGTTGTGGTGAACTCCATGAAAGATTTCTCTGACTCTCGTTGTCATATCTGCAACAGTGTTGTATCGGGATTTGTACAAATTGTCTTTTAAATAACCCCAAACAAAGAAATCCATTGGTGTCAGGTCTGGGGACCTCGCTGGCCATGGTAATGGGCCATTTGTACCAAGCCACTTTCCGGGAAAGTGAATGTTCAAGAACTGCACTACCACTTCACTGTTATGCGCTGGGGCACCGTCTTGTTGGTATATCAACTGGGTTCTTACATTTAAAGGTACATCCTCAATTGAGTTCAACAAAATGTTCTCTAAAAACTGTAAATACATATGTCTTGTCAAATTCCCCTCATAAAAGTGTAGTGCTATTACTGCATTATTCAACACAGCACACCAACAGTTTATCGAGAATCGAACTTGGTCATGTCCTTCTCTCACTACTAACGGATTTACTTTAGCCCAGTAATGGTTGTTCTTCCTATTCCACATTCCCCTATTTGAAAAGTTAGTTTCATCAGTCCATATAATGTTCGATAAAAACCCTGGTGTATTTACAGCCTCCTGAGCTAACCATCCACAAAACTCTAGCCTCCTATTTTCATCACCCGGCATCAAAGCTTGAACTTTCGCATACTTATAAGCGTGGTACTTGTTTGTTTTTAGTACTTTAAAAATTGAGGAGGTTGAAGTTTGCAAAATGGATGCAACTTCTCTAATAGAAGCATTAGGAAAAGCCTCAAAGTATGCCAAAACATCAATTTGAAATTCATCAGTAACAACTGTGCTTACTCTCTGACGTGGCTTTGCAAAAGAACCATTGGCTGCCAAGTTTACAATAAGTTGTTTGAAATACCTACGATTCGGTACTCGCCTATCAGGATACCTCTCTTGATATGCGATATTTGCTGCACTACAGTTTCTGTTACACAGAAAATACACTTCGACCATGTCAAGTTTTTCATTGTTTGTAAATTCCATAGTAAGAGAACTGTCATAACAAGCGTAATTATAAAAAAAACCAAAATAAAAACAATAAAACTGTACAAGTTAAAAACCACAAGAAATTATTAATAAATTGCACGGTGAAAGACAACTATTCTGAGACTGCAAGTTTACAGGTTAGTGATTATTGTTTATTATTCCAACAATGCTATAATGCTAATAAACAGCTGGCAATGGAAATGGACGAAAGATTAATAACAGCTGTTATGAGAGCCTAAGCCTGCCTGAATTAAATTTTTATCTCTCTGTATCTCATAAACGGTTGAGTATATCAAAAATTACTCAAGAATAAAAAAGTCTTACATTTTCATTTAATATCCGTAAACACCATAAAATACAGGGTATTCCATAAGAAAAAATGAAGTTGACCGCCATATTGGAAAATGGCGGCCATTTACAAAAGTTTTATCTACTTATTTTTAAACCTCTTTAAAAACAAGGGAATGTTCCCCATTTAAAGTTTACTGTAAGATGTACAGTTTACAAGATCCCAATGGTAGCACAGATAACAAAAACAACAAAAATGATTTACCTTTATCTCTCTGAATCTCATAAACGGTTAAGTATATCAGAAATTACTCAAGAATAAAAAAGTCTTACATTTTCATTTAATATCCGTAAACACCATAAAATACAGGGTATGCCATAAGAAAAAATGAAGTTGACCGCCATATTGGAAAATGGCGGCCATTTACAAAAGTTTTATCTACTTATTTTTAAACCTCTTTAAAAACAAGGGAATGTTCCCCATTTAAAGTTTACTGTATGATGTACAGTTTACAAGATCCCAATGGTGGCACAGTTAAAAAAAACCCCCTGTATAGTAGTGTAGTTAGTCTATGATAAAACTGTTGAGTGAAGATTGTATATATAGAGTGGTCATATCCAAAATAAATCAAAGGGACATTGAGCTATAAATAACAACTGGAGTGACCTTAAAAATGCAGAAAAGAGGCAAATGAGCTATACAAATCGGACAACCAGTTGGGGGAAGTGGTGAAATATTACTACAAGTCATCTAAACAAACTGACTGACCTTCCCCGAGCAAAGCTTGGCCCCCAGGTACTTAATAAATATTGTTAAACTAATGTGTTCCGTTTTTTAACTGGCGTGAAGCGTGAAGTGTATTGGAAAACAGTTGTGTAAAATCTGAAAACGATCCGTGCAGCCCTGACTCCTTAACTCAGGTAGTGTAAGTAAGCTGGATGATCAGGGATAAAAATATGTATGGAATAAACCTAACAAAAGGAAGCCTTTCATCTTTCATCTTTATATATATAATTCTGCAAGCGAATTTTTTAAGTCAAAATTGTGGGAGTTTGACAAATCGCAGGATGATGGGAGAGGGCTCAAATTAACACAGAAAAAACAATTTTGTTGCAAAAACAAAAAGATAGTTGCAACAACAAAATGTTTTGGTTGAAATATGGACAACAACAATATTTGTTGAAATAACCAAATTATTTTGTTGAAAGTTATTTGGTTATAGCAACAACATTGTTGTTTATCCTAACAACAAAATATATTGTTGAATGAACACAATGTTTGGTTGGTACGATGACTTAACTACAACTAATTAAGTTTTAGATAGGATATTATATTACCATTGGCATAAATAGGCATTTTTCTATTTTAGCTTTAGAAAAATTAGGACAAAATATTTTGTTGGGGAGACAAAATGTTTGAACGATTCTATTTTGTTGTTACAAGCAAATGGTTGTGTAGTTACTAACAATATATATTTTGTTTTCTCAACAAAATAAATATGACAAAAATATTTGGTTGCAACAACAATACACTTTTTTCTGTGAAAGGTCTTCATCCCAGGGACTCGGGAAAATAGCAGCATTTCTAAAAAGTTACCAACAAACGAGAAACAACGTCAAACATCCTCCATAAGAAAAGCATGGGGATTTAAAAAACGTCTGCTTTGTTTACATTAAAACATGTGATTAAGTGACTACTTTGTTCATGAACTGAAGTCAGAGTATTGGAGCAAGGTTAGGGGCTATGGCCCCTTCAAGCCATTTGTCAGATATACTTACATTTTTCTCGCCGAGGATAAGTTATAGAAATATTTAAAAAAGGTACACAATTTTACAAAGACCAATACTTAAAACTTTATTCAAGGGAATCCATTTCTTTAACAAGAATATTTCATTCCTAGTTTATTTACATCATCTGCTAAAATCAAAACATACCAATAAACAAACAGCTGTGCAAATTCATCAAATATACACCCGTGTCCACCGAGATCGTCATGTCCGAGTTCGTCACATCTACGAAAATCAATGAGCCGTACTAATTAGGGTCGGCCGTCTACCTGCCCCGCCGGGTATGTCATGCCTCCTCCGCCCGAACGGGAACAACTTATCCTAGTCACAGATCACAAGAGAACGTTCAAATACCGTTCTGAATCTTTACGATCAGAGTTTACTGATGTTGGTTCTTCGTGTAGCTGAAAATTACAACTAGCCTGTACATTTCGCCGAGCAATATTAAAAGTGTTAAATATAAGTTCAATTAAACTTTTATCCATGATAGGATTTGGTTGTTATATTTATTAAATTCTTAAATTGTAAGAATGTATTTAACATATTTTTAAGTAAGAAATTGCGAAAATATCATATCAAAACTACTACAACTTTGGTAAATTTAAACTGACAGTTGTATTATTGTATTTATTTTATCCGCACGAATACCAAGCCCTTGCTAATGAACAAATATGCACATTTGCATTTTTTTAACTAAACTAAACATTTTGCACAAAGTAAACAAAATTAATACTCTATCCAAGAACGTTTTTTAAAATCTCTTTTAAAATTTGGAATTGTTTGAATGTGTTGTGTCATTTTTACTGGTAACAAATGAAAAATTGGGCTTAAAAATACAAATAAGTTTCTTAAAATAATCTTGTTATCCTAGTATAATATAATGAATGCACCCCTTTCAGTGCGATGTCCTTTTGTATGACACTTTTCAATTTTGTAACACGAATCCTTTTGTACTAAGGCTGTTTTTCGGACTCACGAACAAACATCAATCGGCCTAATTCATCCTTTCAGTGCGATATGTAGTCGTATGACTTCAATTTTGTCACGAGTTAGTTTGTATAATTTTTAGCTACATGAAGAACCAACATCAGTAAACTTTGAGCGTAAAGATTCAGAACTGTATTTGACCGTTCTCTTGTGATCTGTGACTAGGATAAGTTGTTCCTGTTCGGGCGGAGGAGGCATGACATACCCGGCGGGGCAGGTAGACAGCCGACCCTAATTAGTACGGCTCATTGATTTTCATAGATGTGACGAACTCGGACATGACGATCTCGGTGGTGTAAGAACCTATACACCACATGTTCTTAACATTCTCCCACCAAGTTAACCAGGCATGGTTAACTTAATTTCAGTCCAAGTACCGCTGTGGAATTTTTACTTTTCTTCCATGCTTGGTGATAGTCTGTTGAAGTGTGTCATCACATAGTTATTGTTCTTGATTTAATAACAAACAAAGTCTCTGCACTGGACGTAAAAACTCTCCACCACTAGCAGTTTTCACTCTAACAAGTCGAACCACTCCATCTTTTCCGGGTAGCTATTCAGTGACTTTTGCTAACTGCCAATCTAGACGTTTAAAGTCTCACTTTCAATCAGTACTATGTCTCCTATCTTGAGTTCAGAACAATGTTTCGTCATGTTATGTAGTTTTAGATTTCCAAGATATTCTGACCGGAATCTTTTCCTTAGATCTTCTCGAAGTTTCATTCTGTATTTTAATCTTTTAACCAATCTAGTCGATTCAATTGCATCGATTTCTGGAGTGCCAGACTCACGGATATCTTGGATAAACACAGCCGGAGTGATTGGTACAGGTTCATTTTGATCATCTGAAACGTATGTGAGTGGTCGAGAATTTATTATGCTCTCGCAGTCGCATAATACAGTTTCCATTTCTGAGTAGTTCAAAGATGATCGCCCTAAAACTCTTCTTAAGATTCTTTTCATGAGACCAATCATACGCTCAAAAAAACCTCCCCACCACGGAGCACTTGGTGGATTAAACTTCCATTGAATCCTTTCAACGTTACAATATGCTTCTACTTTTTTCCAGTTAATGTGTCGAAAAGCATTTTCAGCACCAACAAAATTAGTTCCGTTATCACTAAAAATAACTGTTGGCCTTCCTTTTCGAGCTACAAATCGTTTGAAAGCTTGTAGGAATTCCTCAGTGGTCAAAGATGTCAACAACTCGAAATGTACAACTCTTACAACCCTACATGTAAAAAGAAAAATCCACGATTTCTTCCGGTTCTTCAGGTAAACTGGACCAGCTAGGTCTACACCAGTAACTTCAAAGGCAGCTGCATCTCTAACACGCTCGACTGGCAAAGGGGGGC
This sequence comes from Allygus modestus, assembly GCA_963675035.1. Taxonomy (NCBI): domain Eukaryota; kingdom Metazoa; phylum Arthropoda; class Insecta; order Hemiptera; family Cicadellidae; genus Allygus; species Allygus modestus. Next base: position 119,243,420 of record OY776111.1, read on the forward strand.
TTGTCGTATCCAATTTCTTCGCATCCTGGTGTTTACAATGGATACATTTTGACACGACTAAAATTTGGGTATTGCTCTTCGCCCACCCAAAATCCAAAATCTCTCCCTTAAAATTACAAGGAGTGTTTGAGTTCCAGCATGGCAGTTCTTTAGATGAAGATCCATTATAAGCCTTTTTACAACTGGGTGGTCTTTAGGCAAGAGCACTGGAATCTTCGATGTCTGGTCTGTTGGAGATTTTTGTTCTAATATGTATAATACAGTATGGATCTTCAAAAGGGTGAAGGCAGGAGATCTTACGACTCTTCAAATTAATCAGGGAATCCTGTTGTACCAAGTTAAAAACTTTCTTTTCTGCGTTGGTAATCTCATTAAGTGAGAGATCTCCTCTTTTTTCAACCAAATTGTTATTTCTTTTTGATCGACAGTTATTTACAAAACGATTAATCCAAGCTACCATTCGAACGATCTTCTCATATTTTGAAAAATACAAGTAGTACCAATCCGATGAACTATCAGGCAAAGATGTATTTACCATCGATGTTGTTCCCTTTGACTTTTCCTGTATGATTGCTTCTTCGTCATACTTACAATCATGAGACGGCCAATACTCTTCTGGTTGTCTAAGCCATTCTGGCCCCTCCCACCATGACGACTGAATAAGGTGTTTGGCAGAACACCCCCTAGAAGGTAGATCAGCAGGGTTAAGAGTGCCAGGGACATGATTCCATTGCTCTGGCTGTGTTGATAGTCTAATCTCTGCTACTCGATTTCTCACAAAAGGTGCCCACTGTTCGTCTCGACGAATCCAGGCTAAAGCTGTAGTAGAGTCACTCCAAAAATATGACTCACAATGTAACGGTAGAAATTTAGATATAGACTGGTGAATTCGTGTTCCAATCAATGCTGCAAGACGTTCCAGACGAGGAATCGGCACATACTTTACTGGAGCCACTCTAGATTTCGCCTTAATTAGCTGCACTGATACTTTTCCTCCTAATTCCGCCCTAAGAAAAACTGCAGCAGCATAGGCTGCTACTAGCATAACAAAACGTATGAATAGACAATTTACCTCCCTCTAAGCCGTCAAGAAGTCATCTCTTTATTTTTACATCAGAAAGGTAAACCAAGTCTTGAAGCCATAACTTAAAACGTGTGCCAATTTCATCACCGACATCGTCATCCCACTCTTTCTTACTGCTCCAGAGCTCACGAAGAAGTAGTTCAGGCTCCAAAGTAACAGGACACGTGAAACCTATTGGATTGAAGATGCTGTGAGATAATGAAAGAATTATTCGCTTTGTAACTTGCTCAGGAACATGTCGAAGTACATCACAGTTGACTGACAGGACGTCCTCCTTCCTATTCCATGCCAATCCCAAAACACTGGTCATACAGTTTTCATTATCTAAGTGAGGGTCATTGTACTCCCACCCACGAAGATCAAATTTTCCTTCTGCCATCAGTCCACGAGCTTCAGTAATCAATGTCTGAAGTTGTTCTCTGTTGTCAACACTCGTTATGAAGTTGTCTATATAACATGAATCCATTAAACTGACAATATTTGACTCTGAATAAGCCGATTCTCCTTGCTGATATTTCTCGTAGGCTGCAGAAAGATGATGTTGAATAACTGCATTCAGCTGGTAAGGACTGCATACTACACCAAACACTACTCGTCTATGACGATAAACCACGTTATTTCCAAGATCATCTTTCCATAAGAAACATAAGTAGTTACGATCATCTGGGCATACACTTATTTGCAGGAAAGCCTTTTTAATATCTGCCACATCTCCATTTTGTTTTAATCGAAAACTTAAAAGCAAATTTAGAATCTGTTCAATCAAATTAGAACCCTTTTCTAGACAATCATTTAATGAAGGACTAAGCGACTCATGTGCAGAGGCATCAAAAACTGGGCAGACCTTGGTTGTGCTTTGCTCCTTAATTACTGGTCTGTAAGGTAACAAATGCTTACCATTAAATACATCATCGTCAGGCACCCTTTCGATTATTTCCTCCTCTAACCATTCGTCAAAGACCTGCTGGTATTTAGAGTAAACCCCATCCCTTTGCAACTTTTTACAGTGGACTCTAATCTTTTTTCAGCTAAACTGTGGTTAGATGGTAGAGGTGGATGATACCCTTTCCAGGGAAAAGTCACCTCATATCTGTCATCTGAACTAACCTTAAGTGTGTCCTTGAAATATATGTCAACATCTTTTTGTAACTGCAAGTTGCTTTTCACTTCTGTTGGGTCAGAAATACCAATTAAGTCTAACTTCCAAAGATCAGAAATGTTAAGGTCATCGACTAACATGGAAGTGACCACTCAATTTACTCAATTACTCAATTACTTTACTCAATTTTGGGTTAGCATTAGGGATCTTTCCTAGCAAAGCCCACCCCAAATTAGTTTGAATGGCATTTAATCCACAAACAAGTTTTTTAACATTTCCTGTAAAGAGTTTTCCTACAACGTCAGCCCCAATAAGAATTTCCAGAGGACCAGAACAGTCCTTAAACTGATTTGGCAAGATACCCATCTCACTTACTTCCTTTGACCACGGACCCTCTTTAAAGTGTGGCAGATCATAGCAAATATTTTCTTGATCCAATACATCAAAATTACATAAATAATTGCCATCCATACTTGACAAGTAAAGTTGTAAGTTGCATTTATTATGTTTACAAATACCTGACCTTTTACCTCCAAACAATGAGTGAACGATGTTTTCTTCCTCAAACGGTGCGTACTTCATCTCTTGAGCCGTTGTCCTCAGAAGGTAGGAGCGCTGTGATCCAGTGTCCAATACGGCTCTGGCAACCTTTTCTACACCATTTCCCCGGATCTTCACCATTAGTGTAGGTAAAAGCACGCTATCAGATGTAATGTTTGCTAAAACCTTATCTTGGTTAGTGCCATCTGTGGTTTTAGAGTCTAAGGTATTCTCGGATGTCTGCCTTTTTAAGTCAGGACATAACAAAAGCACATGTTTTTTGTCACAAATGATACATTTTTGTTTGTATTGACACTGTTTAGCTACATGGTTAGCTTTCATACAAACAAGACAACATTGTTTACCTTTTACCAGTCCTACTCTGTCTAAAAATGACATATCCCGAGCTTTGTAACAATCTGTACTACTGTGACGACTGTCATTGCAAAAAATAAATACACATCGCTTTTTGCCTTTCAAAGACAATAGACCTGTAGCAGAAGGAGTGACTTTATTTCTTACAGATTTATTTTGAAAATCCCCTTTTACCACCTTTTTATTGCTACCAGGTTCCCCAAAACCTGACAAAGCAACCGAAATTCTCTCTTCATTTTGTACTTCACTTTTCATAAAGGCCAAAAACCTTTCAAGTCTGATTTCGGCAGTAGGCGTGTCCCTGTCTGTGTAGCTCCTTTGCCATACCCTTAAAAAATCCTCAGACATACAAGATTCCAATAATGGACAAAGTATGGCGGCACACTTACCCTTTTTTACACCTAGAACTTCTAGTGACCGTAAATGACATTCTAGTTTGTCGTACATCTTAGCCAAAGAACATGATTTGTTAGAAGGAAGCGTCAAACTTAGCAAATTCCTGATATAGATTTCAATCAAAACATCTTCCCTACCAAAATGTTCCTTTAAGGCATCAATTGCAATAGTTTTCCTCTGTGGGAGGGAAACATTGTAGAACACTCCAGGCGCGAGAGTGACGCACGATAGCTTGGTCTAAGTAATAGAATTTATCCACAGCAGGAATGCTCTCGTCCTCGTGTATCCTTTGATACTGGTTCCAAAAAGGCAAAAAATATGACGGCACGATTTTTGAAGGTAACTCGACAGAGTGTGTAGTGACCATTTGATCTACAACATCATCGAGGTGAAACTATAAGAAGTGTTTGAAAATGTGTAGAGTTTTATGAGGATTAGGCCTACATAAATTAATTTTATATTTTGATCGTCTAAAACATATAAACAATTCTTTGTATAAAAGTATAAATTACAAAATGTCTGAAAAACTGTATTACAAAGCGCGAATTCAGGGTTAAAATAGTCAGAATTTTGAGGTTAATGGTCCGAATTACGAATTTTAGGCTAAAGTGTCATCATATCTTATTTATAGGTTATTTATTATAATTTTCAGTAGTCAATGCGTTGGTGTAAAATGTAATGTTTTGATGAAGTATAAGACGGGATTTTAGGCCTTTTTTGAAGGATTTTCTCGTTATTAAAAGTAGCACTGTTTCACTGCTGTTAACAACAACATTTGTCTATAGGGCTGATTGTCTTTGAGTAGGCTATATTGAATATTAAACTGTAGTTAATGTAAATCAAATCAATTATACAGTATTTTACTGTTTTTTTCAACTAGGAAATAACAGCAATTTCTTAAACTTATTCATTCAGTTTTTCGTAACTTCTTTAGATATACTGTCACAAAATAACAAAACGAGATAAATAACATGTGGGTAAACTTGGGCGGCGAAAAGGACAAATATAGTGACAGTGGTTATAGTGAAGTAGTTATTGTGGGAGGGGGGAGGGCGGAAAATTTCCTAATAGCCCTTAGGCGGCAACTGCTTAAATCCGCCACTGTTTGACTCAAGAAGACTGAAGTATTTATACTACCTTAGACATATTTACTAATTCTATATTTTTAGAATTGTGAAATTTTCCAAGATATACACATATTTTACAAACAGGTGTTTACAGGAGATGTGTAAAAATACTAAGATTGTACTTATCAAACCCAGTGCTAAAGTTATCTCATGGTTTAACATTGTAATACTCTTGCTCTTGACCGTTTTATTTTGTCACGTCGACCTATAAGGTCCCACACATATATAGTGACCTATATGGAGCAGGGGCGGATCCAAGGGGGGCGGTAAGGGCGGTCGCCCCCCCCCCCAAACCTAAGAATTTTTGTGTTTTATTTTATTATTCAGGTATACGATGAAAGTTTGAATAAATCCGAATTAAAATGTAAGCATCAAAAGCTTCCCGAAACCCCGTTTTTCGGTTCCGAGAGTCAAATTTTGCCGCTCCCGTCTACAAGGTTACATTAAAATTCAAACTAACGAACCTAAACGTTTCTTTAAATGAAATAAAATACACACCATTAGTCAGGTAAAATTTTAAACGTCCATTTTAGTGTATAACACATTACTTAGATCCATGTATTTAACCTAAAAGCGTCTTACAAAAACATGGATATTCCCGAGTATCGCGAAGTTGTTGCAGTTTTGCCAGTTGACAGACCGAAAATGCAGTGTTTTCAACATGGTCTTGGAGGTAAATTTTAGCATCAAAGGTTGCTTCAAGTGTATTCGGTGATTATTTTTTACTGGATTTTGCCCGCCTACCGTTACGTCGTTTGCTATCAGCGGTGCTTTGTTCACAGGTTAGGTTTGATTTTTGTTTAAAACCGCGTAATCCGTTGCTAGACATAAAATATCCAGTGGCTAGGCTAGAAGCAAAAAGTGCCTCGAATTATATGTAATGAAATAAGAGGAAACAAAGATTTAATTGCGTGCAAACCGAAGCTCATACGCAAAGTATTTTATTTCGTAAAAATGTGGTACGACATTTTCATTTTTCAACCTAGGCTGTTAGCCTCATTCCTAATTGTATCTTCGCGTAGTATAGTTCAGTATTGCAGATTTCAAATACGTTTTGTAAATATTTTTTTCCGTGGGTAAATACTAAAATAAATTGTTTATTTAGGCATCTTACTTGTTATTAGACGCCTACAGATGACTTAGGAAAAAGTGTAATGCCTAAATATTTTATTTTTATTTACGGTCGGGCGCAGTAGAACTAAAGTTAATTTTTGTTTATCTTGTTTTTAAAGTTAGGATTGATTTTTTCTTGAGTACAAGGTTATTGATATATTATGTTAACTTACTTTCATTCGTTGTATAATTTCGTATGGTTAAAAACAATAATGACGGTGTCAGGGACCATCCACACGGAAGCGGGATAGGTAACTTTCTGTGACCGCCCCCCCCAAACTTGACTTCTGGATCCGCCCCTGATATGGAGTCATAATACATCCCACCTAAACCATTTTATTATCCATACTTAATAAAAAAATGGCTGCTTTGAGAGATCGATACTTCGTCAGCGAAGGCAAGACCTTTAAACTTCAAGAATAAGTACAAATACACGTAGCGTGTGATCTTTAATAATTTTAAACTATTGACAACCTCTCACAGATTATTACAGACACAGGTCAATGCATCAATCTGCATAGCACGAAATGCCATTTAATGTAGACATTCATTCTTACAATACCAGGATGAATAAGTATAACAGTAGATAAGAACTGAGAAAGAGACATACTATTCGGCGCTTTTTTCCCATGTTATTCTTATGGGGATCAGTTTTTGCGCCGACACCCGATCCCGCCTTACACAAGTTTCTTGTACTAGTACCCTTGCCTTAAATACATTTTCCCCATCCTCTATATTTAAAAATTAACTTTGGATTTGTCTGCAATTTATCTAATGCATTAATAAATCCCAAATTAACTATTACAGTCGAATTAAAACTGCCAACTTACTGATTAATTAAAACACACACGCAACGATCCGCACCGCTGCTTGCACACGCAACGATCCACACCGCTGTCCACTGACACACTGACATACTAACACACTAACGCCAAAGTCGGTCGTGTGCAAGCATGCGTCACATTGACCAGAATTAGCTATGAGGTAATTTCCTGGTTAAATTGAAAATCCAGCCTCTCAATGTGAGGTAATTTCCTGGTTAAATTGAAAATCCAGCCTCTCAATGTGTATATAAGGAGCCACCAACAACACACAGCTCTATTGTTCTACAAGACCTCTCACCAGTGACACCACCTCCAGGCGGCCACCGGCACTAGATGACGTCACCACGCAGTAGCACTGGACTCTGGCGTCACGGCTCCAACATCACCGGACGTCTCGCAGCTAGGACTCCGACTATGTTAGCTGATAATGAGGGAGTGTTAGCGACGGTAGTTAGTTGTAGCTAAAGTGTATATGGTGTCTTCAGCGGAGGACAATCACAACTGACTGTTAATCCATCACTATAATCGCTCCGAAAATTGTGAAATAGCTTTCCTAATATTTGTAAATCATACTTCCAATTCACCATTTCCAAATTAAATTTTAAAATAGGTTTCCATATTTAAATATCCATTTGTAAATCATATTTCGAATGTGACTGCATTTCCAAATTAAATTTTAAAATAGATTTCCATATTTAAATTCTCATTTGTAAATCATACTTCCAATTCACCATTTACTAATTTAATTCTCCATTTCAAAACTGTAAAACATAAATACTGAATTGGGAGATACAAAATTACTAGTGATCTAATAGTCACTCCCATCACCAAATGATCCTCTTAGGATGCTTTAAGGATATTAGGGCGCAACAATTATCTTACACTTCAAAGTTAAATGTGTTTTGAAAATTATTTGTACTTTGATCAAACTAAATATTAAAGTAAAATATGTTTTGAATTTTAGACTTTAAATATTAAATTATCTGTTCTAATTGAATATGTAGATTGATAGTTTCAAAATGGCAGTTTTATTTATAAAATGATATTGTACAGTGTGAATACGTATCCAGTCCATACAGTTCAGCCGCACTGACGCTGGTTTCACACATCTTTAACTTCGTGTTTTAAATTAAACTTGTTAAAGTATATAATTTAAAACCAATGTTAAATGATTTTGTCTAATTTAAAATTAAAATGGTAATTTTTGAACTCTCATATTCGTAAATTTGTTAAAGTATATAATTTAAAACCACTGTTAAATGATTTGTATAATTTAACATTAAAAATGGTAATTTTTGAACTCTCATATTCGTAAATTTGTTAAAGTATATAATTTAAAACCATTGTTAAATGATTTGTATAATTTAAAATTAAAATGGTAATTTTTGAACTTTCATATTCGTAAATTTGTTAAAGTATATAATTTAAAACCACTGTTAAATGATTTGTATAATTTAACATTAAAAATGGTAATTTTTAAACTCTCATATTCGTAAATTTGTTAAAGTATATAATTTAAAACCGCTGTTAAACAATTTTTGTCTAATTTAACATTAAAAAATGGTAATTTTTGTTTATAAAAAACAGAGTAATGTCATCTCAAAATTTATTTACATCGAACATGTTGTCCTGTGCAATCTGCTCCGCGCCCTGCTCCAACAGAAGCAATTTAATCAGACACTATCGTAACATTCACAAAGTTATTCCTAAAATTTGTAAAAAATGCCATCAAATATTTGACAATAGCAATTTTAAAATGCATATGCTAGAGAACCACAATACTTGTAATGTGTGTAAGAGAGTCATCACCCGTGACAAGAAACGCCACCACCTACGATGTGACAAGCGACCCTATAATGTGTTTAAGTTTCAAGGTGAGTCCGTGGATATATTAAACACCCTTCAATCATGTCCTTTACCAATAAAATGGATTCTTATTAGGAGAGTGAAATTTATCAAACACACAGTTAGTAAGAATGGTGAATTATTAATTGATAAAGAAACTATCGCTAACTTTCGAAGTTTAACTAATTTATCAATTGAGAAAGCACAATTAAAGACACAAATTGAAAATTCACTTTTAAAAATCGACACATCTTTACACAAATTTCAATCAGAAGGTAGTGGATGGATATATGACCATACTAAATACTGGCAGCTGCATGTTTACAAGTATAAACCCCTAACTCCCAAGTCATACATCCCCACACCAGAAAATATAAAATCAAAACACGCTGTTTTAAATATTAAAAATAGTGATAATAAATGTTTTTTGTGGAGTATTTTAGCAAGCTTAAAACCAAGGAATTGTAAAGAAAATGCAAATCGAGTATTTTACTACGAACCCTATGAAAGTCAGTTGAATATGTCAAATATAAAATATCCCGTAAAAATATCCGACATTGATAAATTTGAAAAACAAAATAACATAAGTGTTAATGTATATGGAATTGAAGGACAATTAATATATCCATTGAGAATAACTAAACTAAATATTAATACGCACGTCAACCTGCTGCTTCTACAACAGGGTCGGAAATCACATTACTGTTTAATTCGTGATTTTGATAAGTTAATGCTACGGTCTACAAAACACAATAATAAGAAATATTTTTGCAAGTTCTGTTTGCAACATTTTTACACTAAAGATATATTGGAACGTCACATAACATATTGTAAAACCTTTGATCCCCAAAGAGTACAAATGTCTAAAAAAGATACATTACAATTTACGAATTACAAATATCAACTTAAAGCTCCCTTTGTGATTTATGCAGATTTCGAATGTTTTATAAACTGTGGCAAACACACCCCGTCTGGATTTGCTTATGTTGTGGTGAGAGATTCTAAAATTATTTACGAAGAGTTGTACAGTGGTGAAAATGTAATGGATGAGTTTTTCGAAAAGTTATTTAAAACTTATGACTTTATTAAAAGTCAGATGGGAGTATATGTTCCCCTTGTAATGACTCCAGAGCAAGAGACGCTATTTCAAAACTCTACACGCTGCCACATATGCAGCCAGCCGTTACTGTGTGATAAAATGCGTGACCACTGTCACTTAACAGGTGAGTTCAGAGGGCCCTCCCATAACTCTTGTAATTTAAACTATAAAGTAACCAAGAAAATTCCAGTATTCTTCCACAATCTTAAAAACTATGATGGTCATTTATTAATGCAAAACTTAGGAAAATTTAATCGCAAATTGAATTGCATAGCCAAAGATATGGAAAAGTATATTTCATTCTCTGTTGATGATTTAGTATTTTTGGATTCCTACAACTTTCTATCCCTTCCCTTAAGCAAATTAGCTTCCAATTTAAATACATTTAGATTTATAGACAATCCACTACTACAACGTAAGGGCGAATTTCCGTACGAATACATGACAGGACCAGAAAAGTTTTTAGAGCCTCTCCCACCCATAGAGGCATTTTACAGTAGTCTAACTAAAGAATGTATATCTCCTGCACAATATGAACATGCTAAAAACGTATGGAATCATTTTAATATAAAGAATTTAAAAGAATATCACGATTTATACCTTAAAACAGATGTGTTGTTATTGGCTGATGTGTTTGAGACATTTAGGGACTTATGTTTAAAGGATTATAAACTCGACCCTGTTCATATGTACTCATTGCCTGGACTAACATGGGAGGCATGTCTTAGAATGACCGGCATAAAATTACAATTATTTCGTGACATTGACATGCATTTGTTTATAGAACATGCCATTAGAGGCGGTGTAAGTATGATTTCCACGCGCTATGCTGAAGCCAATAATAAGTACATGGGCGAATATTATGACCCAAATCAAGAAAGCACCTATCTTGTATACTTAGACTGTAACTCGCTATACTCTACAGCAATGTGCGAGTCGTTGCCCGTCGATGGCTTTAGATGGACAAATGAGAAAGATTATAAATACAATCAAAATGAAAACTTTGGATTTATTTTGGAAGTTGATTTAAAATACGATAAAAGTTTACATGATTTGCATAATGACTACCCGCTCGCACCAGAAAAAATGAATGGAAAATTAATACCAAATTTAAATGACAAAACTAAATATATTTTACATTATAAAGCACTAAAAAAATACGAAGAACTGGGTTTGGTAGTTACAAAATACCACAGAATTTTAAAATTCAGACAATCGAATTGGCTTGCACTCTATATTAATTTTAATATTGAAAAGCGACAAAAAGCTAAACATGATTTTGAAAAAGACTTTTACAAACTGTTAAATAACAGTCTCTTTGGTCGAACAATTATGAACCAACGTAAGTTTCGTGATATACATCTTGTAGACGAGTCTAAGTTAACAAAGTACGTTACAAAGCCAAGGTTTGACTGTAGCAAAATGTTCGATAACAATTTGCATGCTGTACATTTAAATAAATTAATTGTAAATTTTGATAAACCAATATATTTAGGAATGACCATTTTGGATATCAGTAAAGTAATAATGTATGATTTCCACTATAATTATATGTCAAAATTTAAGAATAAAAAGTTCTTAATGACAGACACAGACAGCCTTCTTTATTCTATAGTAACAGAGGACTTTTACAAGGAAATACAATGTGACTTGGACTGTTTCGACACCTCTGCATATAGTAAAGACCATTTCTTATACTCTGATAAAAATAAAAAAGTTACGGGCAAGTTTAAAGACGAATTAAATGGTCAAATTATGTATGAATATTGTGGTTTAAGGCCAAAATTATACTCTTTCATTCCTTTACAATGGTTATACGAAAAAGAAAAGCAAAATGAGCTAGAGGTTAAAAAGGCAAAGGGGGCTGACAATGCTACAGTTAAACATCTCTTAAGACACCAACATTACTTAAACTGTCTTGCAACCGGGGAAGATTACTATGAGAATGTTACAAGAATTAAATCCACAAACCACCATCTTCAAACATTAACGATGAACAAAAAGGTACTCTCTTTTGATGACGACAAGAGGTTTATTCTGGATGGCATCAACACTCTTGCCCTTGGTCATTATAAAATTGGTCAAACATAAATCTATATTTCCCATTATTCTTTGGCCTTTCCTTGTCTATTACAAAAAAGCCATATTTAGACCTGTCCCAGCATTGATGGCAGAGATTTCTAAATTGGTTAAATGAAAAATCATTTCCCACATGATTGTTATACAAATGTTTTAAATTTAAATCGTCTTGTTTAAATAATATTAGGAAATTAACATTGTCACGTAAATGTTTGTTTACTTTACTGTAAGATTGACACAAGTAAAAACTGTTAATATTTTTGTGTCTGCCCATTGAGAAAAATTGTGTGATATTTGGACTATTTATGTCGTCAAATACAACTATTGAGTGTGATTCTACATCATTTGGTGTGATTTCACAGTTTGAATATGTGTGTAATTTAACTTCATCACACAGACGGAATATTTCAATTATTTTTTTATATTTTTCTTGTTCTAAAGATTTGGATATTATATATAAATTTGTAAACTTTAATCCTTGTTTTTTTACAATTAAGTTATAAATTACAACAGTCTTCCCCGAACCACTGGGCCCTATTATAAGACAGCGAATATTATTAGGAAATAGACCCAACTTCTTTGGTGTATTTTCTTTATGTGCTATTTTAAATTTGTTCTTTTGTTGAATAAATGACATTTTTTATATAATAAAAATGGTGTATTTTCTTTATGTGCTATTTTAAATTTGTTCTTTTGTTGAATAAACGACATTTTTTATATAATAAAAATGGTGTATTTTCTTTATGTGCTATTTTAAATTTGTTCTTTTGTTGAATAAATGACATTTTTTATATAATAAAAATGGCAAAGAGAAAGTGTAAAAAGGTCCAAGGTAAGGGATTATTCTTAAAGCCATATAGAGGCCGTGGCTTGTTAAATACCCTTATAAACAACCTTCCTTTCCCTCTCCACATACCTGGAAATTATAAATGGTGTGGACCTGGAACTAACGTGCGTGAAAATTTAGCCAGAAATGTACCTCCAAAAAATAAGCTAGACTCTTATTGTAAAGAGCACGACATATTCTACATGAATAATCCTGATACAGCCGCCCGGAACAAGGCAGATATGAGATTAGCGGACCAGGCTTGGACTAGGGTTTCGGCAAAGGACGCCAGTCTGGCCGAAAAAGCAGCAGCTTATGCAGTGACAAATTTGATGAAGGCCAAAGCAAAAATGGGAATGGGATTAAAATTTAATAAAAAAGATGGACAACTTTCAGCTGTTAGAGGCAGCAAGAGACGTGCCTCGCTTTCGAGGAGTGTACCTAAAAAACGAGCTAAAACATCTAAGGCCAAAAGTAAGAGAATGTGGAATTATTAATTTAGACAGTGACAGGGGCACACATTGGACAGCATATCGTAAAAATAAAGATGTTGTAATATATTTTGACCCTTTCGGAATACAGCCTCCAAAAGAGGTAATTGAATATTTTGTACCATCTAAAATTTACTATACAACTGATCAAATACAAGATTTAAACAGTTCCATTTGTGGAATTTTATGTTTATCATTTCTGAAAAATTTTAGTTTATAAAAATGGATTCATTTACTATAACATTTACGGGTACAGAGCCAGAGTTGAAGTCGGTGTTCTTTCCTCCTATAGAATTAAATGGTGATTATGTAATTGGACTGGTAGATTTTCAAAGTTATAATTCTATATTTAATGTTAAAAAACCTCTAAATACTTTGACATATTACAAAATGCACAAAATTACAACCCCAAAAGGGGAGGTCACAATTGACGAATTAAACCGGGCATTAGCTGGTAAAGTTGAAGTTATTATACAAAATAAAGTAGCATTAATTAATACAAAAGTCAAACTTATATTTTACAAAGGGCTAGTTCCAAAATTAAATAAACTTAAAGACACAAAATTAACTATAGACGAGGGTGAGGATGTGTATTATTACGATCACAAAGCTCCAAATGTAATTGAAATTGCTGAAGGTACATACGAAGTGTTTGAGCTTGCGAAGGAAATTCAAAAGCAACTCCCATATTTTGTACTTATAGCCGATAATAAAACTATGAAAGCCACATTGCATTCTAGCCATGTGTTTGATTTTACAAAACCATGTTTAGGGTCTGAATTATTGGGATTTAAAGGATTTTCTACTCCAGATATTGCGTGTAAATCCGTAAATAAAATCAACATAAATAATGTAAATGTGATTAGAGTAAAATGTAATATTGCGAATGGGTCTTATTTAAATGGTGACAAATCACACACCATACACAGTTTTTACCCAGAAGCTCCTCCCGGCTACAAAATTATTGAGGTCCCCAGAAATATTATATACTTCCCTGTAAATAAGAGAAGTTTAGATGTTGTTAGCATTACATTTTCAGATCAACACGACAAGCCAATTGACTTTAATAAAGAAGAAACTACAATTACTTGTCATATAAAAAAGATATGAGAATTTACAAGAACGGACTGAGTGTGCAAAATGCCAGGTTTCTGCGATCAATTGGGTTGAAGTTAAAATTTGCTATTAATAAAAATGGAAGATTTTCTAGACGTTACAGGAAAATTCCAATACGACGATAGCTTGGTTAAAATTACAAATCACTCCTATGTTCCACACAACACTTTAGCAATAAATAATTCCGATGAAATTCGAATATGCATAAATAATCAAGATTTACTAACACTCCCATGTAGGAGTTATCTGTATATTAAAGGAGAAATAGAGAATCATGATAAAGGACATTTTATAAATAATGCATTTGCATTCTTATTTGACGAAATTAGATACGAAGTTGCTGGTAAAGAAATAGATATTGTAAGAAATCCGGGAATTTCCAGTCTTATGAAAATATTGTGCTCTTACAATAAAACAACTAAATTGTCAAATGTAGCATTTGATTCTGATGAAAATTTAAAGGAGTTCCATAAAAGCGGCAAGTTTAGTACTTGTGTCCCGTTAGAGCTGTTAATGGGTGTGTTTGAGGATTTTAATAAGGTTTTAGTAAATGTTAAACAAGAATTGGTGTTGAAAAGATCCAAAAACGACTTAAATTGTATATTAACAACATCTAATGCTCCAACTGGTGTCGATCCTATTCCTAAAATTACACTTAAATCGATTCAGTGGGTGATGCCGCATGTGGTGCCATCTGATGGGGAGAAGCTTCAATTACAAAAGATGTTATTGCAAAATAAAAATTTGCAAATTGCATTTAGAAGTTTGGAGCTACACGAACTCCCATCATACCCCGAAACCAAGAGACATACATGGTCAGTTAAGACGTCTTCGAGTTTGGAGAAGCCCAGGTATATTATATTTGGTTTCCAAACAGGTAGGGACAACAGTGCACGAAAAAGAACTGATGAATTTGATCACTGTAAATTGAAAAATATCAAAGTGTTTTTAAACTCTGAATATTATCCTTATAGTGATTTAAATCTCGACTTTGAAAATGGAGATGCCTCTAAAGCTTATGAGATGTTTGTGAGGTTTAGGGAGAGTTACTACAACACCGTCCCCGATCCTATGTTTAACAGAGCTGACTTTATAAAGAAATATCCTCTAATTGTAATAGATTGTTCTAGGCAGAATGAATCGGTGAAAGAGGGGGTTGTAGATATTAAATTAGAAATTGAAACTGCAGAAAATGTCCCTTCAAACACATCTGCATATTGCCTAATAATACACGATAAGGTGTTTGAGTATAATCCTTTGACAAATGAGATAAATAAAATGTAAATAAAATGAAAACAAATATTCAACAAGAATTGGTAGAGTCTGCAAAACAAATAAGAGAAAAATATAGGGCGTTAAAACGTGGTAAATTTCTAGAGGCTGGAGAGAGGTTCCAAACATTCCAACCGTTAATAGAGCCTTTGCAAGAATTAAAAAATTTAGCCACAAAAACAGAGAGGCCAGTTCTCCCAATGATTTTAGAAAAGACCCCGTCTAGAATACCAAGAATAACACAGATAACACCGCACAAATTAGATTTTGGTCTTTTAGCATCAGACTATTTAGGAAATTACCTTAGTAGAAGTAGTATGACAGACACCACATATGGTATTAGGCGAGAAGGAAATAAATTTTTTATTGGGAATCAGGAAGTTCAAATTGCCAATGATGATGTTACAGTTGGAGAAACAATTTATAAAGGGACAAAGGGATTGTGGGAATTGTTAACTTTAAAAGAACCCGTAAACTATAGTCAGGCTGATTTGCAAAATTATAAAGAGATTTTGGAAGCTACAAATGCACATTTAAAGGGTTATAAACCAGGTGCGGCGATGTCAAGTAATAAACACACTAAATATCTTAATATAATTAAACCCCTGTTTAAGACTGTTGGTGAAGGTTTAAGGCAGGTAACTGGTAATAAAATAGACTATGTTTATTGGGACGATCCTAATGAGCTTGTAGATAGGTTAAGACTGCTTTGGTTAAGCCGATTGGCGGGAAATTCTGGAGTGGATAATGAGATAGATTCTATCATAGAAGAATTGAGGGAAAGTGGAATTGTTTATTAAATAAAAAGATGATAGATAAATTTTATCGCGTATATAACCCGTATAGTAAACCAGAAGCTAGAAGTTTTAAAGAAACTACTTTAAATCTAAAAGATGATGGTTGGAATGCTTTAAATTATAAAATTAGTAGTGTTAAAGGTGGGGAGTTTACTGATGATGTATCGACTTTGGGGCAGACGTTAACCAGAAAAGGTGATGCTTTTGTACAAGGTAATACTAAATATAAGTTTTTAGAATCCAAGAGTAATAATTGGAACGCTAATAAACGCAAAATTACTAATGTTAAACGAGGTGAAAGCTCAACCGATGTACCCACATTAGAGAAAATTTTAATAAGAAAAGATGGTGTCTTTGTACAAGACAAAAATAATTATGAATTTTTGGAATCGGAGAATGGTATTTGGAATGCCAAAAAGCGAAAAATAAGTAATTTGTTGGCTGGTAAAGAAAGCGATGATGTTGTAAACGTCTCTCAAGTACCAAAAATGGATCTAAACTTTTGGGATTTTAATAATAAAAGGCTAGTTCGTGTTAAACCCGCTGTTGATGAGAACGATTGTGTTACAAAACATCAGACTGTGACTTTAGACGGTCTTAAATTTGATGGTAAAAATAAGCAATTAACAAACATTTTACCTGGAACATTGCCAAATGATGTGGCTGTTGTTAAGCAAATATTAACAAAAGGTGAGAAAAGCATAATAAAACAGGGGGATAAATATTATAATGTATTAACATTAGATAGCGATATGTGGGATGCAGAGGACAAATTAATAAAGAATGTACCTGAAGGCAAAGATAGGAGTGATATTTGTTTAATGTCACAGGTTTTGAGGTATGACGATAATATTAAAACTTTTAGACAAGACAATATTAAATTTGATATTTGTTTAAAATCACATGCATTAAGGTTTAACAATAAAACTAATAAATTTATGCAAGACAATAATGAAATCGATTTGATGATGTACAATCCTAAACTGTTGGTTGCAGACCCTACATCTTTAAGCGGATTTAAGACTTTAGATGGAGGGGCATATTTGCCAAAAAACTATGTATATCAAAGAATGAGTGATGGTATGTTAATTGGTAGCAATGGAGGTGTTTTTGAAACGACAGAGACTGGCAGATACGTTAACATTAAAAATAAAGAATAAAAAATGGAAAAAATTGCTTACGAATTGCATAAGCCCGCGAGAAAGAACTTTGTTAGAAGGTCTTTTAAGGTGTTGGGTATAAACGAAACTGTTCAAATAGATTTAATAGATATGCGGAATTATGCTAGAGAGAATTCTGGGAATAAATATATTTTAACTTTAATAGACACATTTTCTAAAAAAGCTTATGCTGCTCCACTAAAGAATAAAACTGGATTAGTAGTCACAGAAGCTATAAAAACTATTCTCCCAAAGGGAGTTAAAAATATTCAATCTGATAACGGAAAAGAATTTTTTAATGAACATTTTACCAAACTAATGAAAATTCTAAATATTAATCACTACCACACTTACTCTACAACTAAGGCGGCTATTGTGGAAAGGTTCCAGAGAACTTTAAAGAATTGGTTGTATAGAGAGTTTAGTGCACAAGGGAGTTACAAGTGGTTGGATTTACTTCCAAAGTTAATAAGGATATATAATAATAAAATACATAGATCCATAGGGATGAAGCCTAACCAAGTAAGTGCTAAGAACTCTAAAGATGTACATGAAAGGTTAGCATCTAAAGTACAAGTTAAAAAGCCAAGATATAAGGTGGGGGATAGTGTAAGGATATCTAAATATAAACATGTATTTAGTAAAGGATATACCCCCAACTGGACGGGAGAGCTTTTTACAATAGCAGAAGTTAAGAAAACAAAGCCTGTGACTTATATTTTGAAAGATGAAAATGGCAATATAATCAAAGGAGGATTTTATACAGAAGAATTGTTAAAGACTAAATATAAAGACATGTATTTGGTAGAGAAGGTAATTAGGAGGAAGGGTGATTTATTATATGTCAAATGGCTCGGGTTCCCAAGTAGCCAGAACTCGTGGATTTCTGCAAAGGATGTATTAAAATGAATTTTAAAATAGGGTCAAAATTGGCAGTTTTAATTCGACTGTAATAGTTAATTTGGGATTTATTAATGCATTAGATAAATTGCAGACAAATCCAAAGTTAATTTTTAAATATAGAGGATGGGGAAAATGTATTTAAGGCAAGGGTACTAGTACAAGAAACTTGTGTAAGGCGGGATCGGGTGTTGGCGCAAAAACTGATCCCCATAAGAATAACATGGGAAAAAAGCGCCGAATAGTATGTCTCTTTCTCAGTTCTTATCTACTTACTATAAACTTACTATAACTTAAGTTTTCAGCACAGTAGGTTAAGTAAAACTTTAAACAGTCATACTGTTATAGCTAAAAAGGTGTATAACAAAATAACAAAATGTCTTTTTCAGTCTCCAAGTATTGACCAGAAAAGTTTTTAAAGAACTTCAGTACCAGGTTGTTAAAAAATCTCTTTTACACCGATTTTGTTCAGTGTATAGGCCGGATGACTTGGCTCCGTGTCCAGCCCGGCCGTGTTACGCGCGGCCAGCCGAAAATCGTGTTTACCGCAGACGGTCGCCTCAGACATTCCCGCGTCCTGGTCGGTGATTTGGCTCCTGCCTGGAAAAGTAATCGGCCCTTTAGCTCCTATCGCAGTACCGCTGGCGCGGCAGCAGAACTGGTAACTGGTAATACTATTTGTTTGCTCAGAAATTATGGAGATTTGAGTTTACGAGATCACATCTCCGAAACGGCTGGTTCGATTTTAACAAGAAACCTATAAAATGAAATTAAATATTATCAAATTTTATATAAAATTTTTTTTTACTTTTTTACATAGCTTGGTTTTTTGTTGTTATAACGAAAAGAGTTTAAAATGTCAGTGTTTCTTCACAATGTTTAAGTAAATCTCAACTTCAGAGGATTATTACAAAATATATATTAAACGTATCAGCTTTAAATTTCTTGTGGCGTATATAAGGTTTATTTGCAAACATTTTTCTCAAGTTTCATAATTTTAGAATTATTGTTTTGTAATTGCTTGTAGATCTTGTAAACCTTTGATAACTTTGTTACATCGCACTTGGTGCTGTAGTGTTGACTGTTCTCAGCTGGTAGTTGTGATTTGTTAGGTTTATTCATGTTCATGTTGACTAGTTAATATGCTCTGGGATAAGTTGTTATCATATGTTTATTTGTTGAGTCTAATTGTTGTTATTTTTATATATTTTGTTTTGTTAAGTTTTATTTTATTCAATTAATACTGTTATATGATGTTTAAATACTTGTTATATTTTTATATATATGTAGTAACAAAATTTAAAAAACTGTATTGAACTTTTGGAACTCAACTTGACTAAGGGAACGTGTATTTCCTGTATTATGACTTTGTCAATGCATGTAATTGCCAAACGACGATAAAGTATTTTCATTTTCATAACACACACACAGGACACAAGGCACAAATAGGACGATGACGAGACCCAAGTCGTCAAAGTTACAAACAATATGATTCAAGTTAAAGGTATTATTATCAATGAACATGTGTTTATTTATATTTTATTTGCTTTGTTGTGTCTAAAAGCATAACGAATGATCTAACGTTAGTTTATCTGGAGGATGTTCATTACTACATTTACTTATAGTATGACTTTGAATTAAAACCAAAAAGTGAAGTGTTGGCTACTCTGGTAAAAAACAGATGTTTGACAAGTAGGAAGGTATTTTGTGCCAAATTGCAAGGAACGTCGTCGACCATTAAATTTCCTGCATCAGAGATTTGTCGAGTAAATTTACGTAATCTTTTTCGGAGTTGGGCTCTTCGCTTTAGTGTAAGTACTTGTTTAGTTATTTTAAGCAACATTATAAATTTATCATAAGATCAATAATAGTCGGCTCTTTCCTAGAATTACCACTAGGCTACATACTTGACATCATTGGTTCAACCCACCAGATCACAGGTATAGGATTTTTAATGAGCTAATGCAATCACTAGGCTTCGAAAGAGCTTGAAAAGTAGTCAATCTCAATAATGATTTTGTGTGTAGTTTGTTATATCTATTCATATTTACGATAGAATATTAATTGTTGATTTGTCGTTTGGTGGAGTAATTTTCATTTCATTTTCACAGCAGCAGCTGGTTTGTCAATTGCATTACACATTACACTGCCGACAAGCCATATCACCTTTTCTTAATTTGTATTGGAAGTTATTATGATGCCAGTTTTTACTTGAAAAGGTTAATCATTTAGAATTATTGAGTTGTAATTTGAATCACAGAAGCCATCAGGCAATTCAGGTTCTATCAGGCCTATATAAGCCTACCCATGCCAAAATTTACATGATTAATATTGCCCTTTAATCTTGATAAGTTTACCAATTTGGTTGACTGAGATATTAATATAATTAACTTGCATACATTTTGCTTAATAGGTTGATTGGTATTAAGTAGGCCTACTTGAAATTGAGATTTATAAATATATTATTTGGTAAGTAAGCTAGCCTTGTAGATAACAGTTTAGGCCACTTATCCTATTAAGACTAATACTGGTTTAGTAACCATCTAATATTTTATTACTTACTGCTTATGTTCAACCATTGATCTCTGAGGCTACTGTGTGTCATATTGGCCTATATTGTTTTGTGGTATTGAAATTTGGTTTTATAGCCTACTTAGGCCAACTAGCCTTGGCTTGTCTATGAATAAAAGCCTAAGTTATATTATTTAACTTCATATAGGCATAGTTTATCCCGGAAAACCGTAAAAACCGGGATTTGTCCGTAAATTTAGGGTGGCCATGAAATGTTTGGGCAATATCTGTAAATGTTCGATAGTGTCCATAAATTATCGGCTGACTTAATAAGGAAGATTTTAAAAGGTTAGGTCTTTAATACAAATTAAACTATGATTTATTCTTATTTCCCTTTTCATTCCAACAGTGGTTCAAGTTTTGTTGAGTACGTGAACAATATGCACATAACTTAATTATAGTTATAACTTTTAAGTACCGGTATATGGCATTGTAATTTATTTCACATGCGGTCAAGTTTCGTCTGCTATTCACCGTGAAAAGCAAGATCTGATATCCTGGCTGTGGGCCGTGAGTCTGCACCGCTTGTTCTCAGAGACTGACAAAAATGTTGTCAGTGACGACATTTTCGTGTTAATAATCAGCTATGTTTCCGTGCATTGATTTGAGGTTGTGTTTTTTAGGAGGCTTTGACGATTTAAACTCACTCTTGATAGTTTAAATTAAAGTTGTGAATCATCTCTCAGTTGTTCATAAGGAGACGAGTAAATAGTGGTTTTGTGTCATTGGAACAACTTTGTAAGAAGGAATTAAGCTAATCACTCCCCAATAATAAACAAAATATAAGTTATCAATTGTTCAGGTCTTTTGCTTGGTTGAAAGGTTTATATTCTATTACGAATAACGATGTTTAGTCAAAGGAAGAAAGAGTTTATAAATTACTAAACTGAGTTATTGGATCAATAAAAGGTAATATTATAAAAAATACCCCCGTCGCAGCAGACCTGCATACTCAGCGAATTTCCAATGGAGATATAAATATCTTAATACTATGTACATAAAGCCACATACCAAGTTTCATAAAAATATACTGACATATAAGCGATATATACAATTTTAATTATTACCTATAAGAGTAACATTGGTGATGAGTACGTAGGTTTGCTGAAAAAAAGAACTCAAAGAATTGTTTTTTATGCAAATATAAATAGGATTTAACTAGGTGAAGCCACATACCAAGTTTCATCAATGTTCAATCATAAGTAAGCACTTTAAGTTATAACATTTCAATTATTATCTATAAGAATAACATGGGAGCTGAGTAAGCAGGTTTGCTGCAACAAGGAACTAAAAAATGGGTTTTTATGCAAATATCAATATAACTCAACAAGGTGAAGCTATATACCAAGTTTTATTAATTTTTGTTCATAATTAAGGGAGTCATTACATTTTACTTAATCTCCATAAGAATAACATGGGCCTGAGTACGCAGGTTCGCTGTTACGGGGATCATCAACAAAAAATCAATTTTTGGTGCAAATATCAATATACCAGTACTACATGACACCACATGCCAAGTTTCGTCAATATACATACATTAATAATGGAGGTACAGTAGAACTTCGATAGTTCGACACTCGATAGTTCGACAGTCTGTATACTTCGACACGGCCCGTGACGACATGACATAACAGTAGCGGCGACCGATAGTGTCCTTGACGGGTTCGCCGGTCAATGATGGGAGCCCGCTTAATGTTTTCGTGAACGTGCGCTACTGCCTTTTTTATAAATAACTCATCCTTCCTACCCCCTACCACGTCCTATCAACTCCCTTCCCCGCCCTTCCCAGTAAGTCAGTCAAGTCAGTTCACTCGAGACGCTGCGGGAGTTAAACACGTTTTTGATTCTTTCGTGATACGCTATTGTTTTTCTGCTCATAATAATCCCTGTGTTGAAAAGTTCCATATACTCCCTATAGTTCGACATTTCGATAGTTCGACACCTCTTTAGTCCACAAAGTGTCGAACTATCGAGGTTCTACTGTATCAAATTTTATTTATTCTCCATAAGGATAACATTGGACAACGTACTGTGTTTAGCACTTTGAATATCTCTGCAATGGTTGGATTTAGAATCACAATTTAAACACCAAAATGATTGTTTTGTGGAGCTGAGTTGATTGGTAAAAGCAAATGTGAAGTTTACATTAAAATTAACTTAGGAAAAGCCAAAAACCTTTTTCCCATAAGATTAACATCGGAGATTTTATGAGCAGATTTTTTTTGGATTTTCTCCGCAACCACTTAACCTAGCTTAATAATTCAAAATACTATATTTGTTTTTTAAGCTCTATAATATGGTTCAAACTAAAATTAAGTGTTTTAAAAATTGTAGGGTAAAAAATGCAAAAACCTGATTTTTGGAAAATTTTAAACCCCTATAAACCCCCCTTCCCACAGTCCGATTTTTCTGGTTTTCAAACTTAAAAATCATAAATGTCACTTTACACATGAGCCAAATTTCATCGAAATCGGACATTTTTACTGAAGTTATCACATACACGGACACATATATAGATATATATATACATATATATAAATTTGAACGAATAGTGTTTTAGTCATCTGGGGACCTCAAAAAAAAAGTTGTCATGGTCTCGGGCTTAAGTCTTACCATGAGACCTATGGTAATAGCTTCTTCCCCATAGGGGAAATTCGCTAAAATATAACAGGTTACTAACCTAAATCCGTCATTGATTCTTATATTCACATGTGACCCGAGTTTCGACTTAAAATATGGTCACTATCAAACCCTTGATGTCAGACTATTTACTCCATGATGAAGGTCGTCATAGCTTCAAATAACACAAAACAGATATAAAACACCACGAGACATGATTAAATAAAAACATTTAACCCCCCGAAGTTGATCGTTCCGGCCGGATGCAAATTACCGAACTGGTTTAATATCCTCGGTACTTATCATCTTGGCTTCCACTTCCAGGTTGGCTGTTGTCCATAGTGTTACCTTCTTTATTAATAGTGAGATCAATTGCACTATTAAAAAGTACATTAGAGCCATAATTCAGTTTATTTCACTTGCACTTTTGTAAAGCTGTATTTAAAAATATCTGTCATTCATGGTGTTATCCGGGTCGGTTTTGTATGCCTTATATAGTGTATCTCTATAATTCTTCTAATCAATGCTAATAAGGCTCTTTTTTACATTAGTGCAATTTTTTTAAATTTTCAGTGGAACTATGGACACTATGACTCTTCAAAAAGCTGTTCGGCGAAGGTGGATTTTTGCCATTGTAACTGGGGTTTAGGAAGGTGTTCTTTGAATCTGGTTTTAAATGATCTTCCAGTTTTGCCAATATAAAATGTTGGGCAATCGCTGGTGGATGTATTCTGGTTATTGCCAGAAATATTGCTGCTTTTAGGGTTTATAAGTCTCCAATTTTATTTGACCTTTTATATGCTAACTTGATTTTATGGGGTTTTAATTCACGCTGTAAGGGATAACTTAGATGTTTGCAGTATTCTACAGACACGTATTTTTCATCCTTTCATGTGGTTCATTCTGAGATAAAGTACAGTCGGTTTCTTTTTCCTTTTGATAATTTTGTCTATAATTGCACTCTGATAACCGTTAGCTATATGTTTTAACATTTTTAATTCACTCATAGTCTTTATTAGATACTTAAAGGCATGAATAGTAATCTATGCAGCATACTGTTGTAGTCCGACATTTGTTGTTATTCCGGGTGGTTGGATGTATAGTGTATCGTGCAGTAGGCTTTCTGAAAATGCTATATTTTAGTTTTCTATTTTGTTTGGTTACTGTACTGTCCAGAAAGTTCAAACTATTATTTTGTTCTAATTCTAACATACAGTTTATGTATTTTACTCCAGTGTTATTTAAATAGTTTTTGAAGATTTCTAATTGTCTTCTATTTCCATTATATGTACGGTAATAAACATATCGTCAACAGAATTAGGGATATACAAGGCTTACAAAACCGACCCGGATAAATCCTTGAATGGCAAACTGAATTATAGCTCTAATGAACTTTTTAATAGTGTGATTGCTCTCACAATTAATAAAGAAGGTAATAACTCTAGAGACAGCGGTCAACCTCGAAGTGGAAGAGAGGGAAGCTAAGATGATAACGTCGTCCGGTAGATAAACCAGTTCGGTAATTTGTGTCCGGCCGGAACGATCAACTTCTTTTATTTCTGAATGACATGATTTTTTTGGTTGGGTGTAGTTTATTCTCTGATACTGATTAGGCTTCACCCACCTTAGAATATTCTGTGCGGTAATAAAGGCTCCGAAGTCAACACATAAAACATAGTCACAACCACGAACACACACGGACTTTACAACACAAAAATCGGGCCCTCGCACAACATCGAGTTTCGCAGATAAATAAAAACAACCCGCTTCTTCAGGATTTAACTATGGCAGTCTAGATGGTCGACTCCGAACGACGCACCGCGACTGACCGGTCAGGTGACGCCTTATCTCTGTTATCAGCAATGGGGGAGGAGGAGAGTAAATCGCTCTTGCATTGATTATTTTTCCTTTGACTTCCTGCTCCACTACTGGCACAAACATTTTATCTACTAAGGCGCTGCGCTGAGAAATACAATCAGTGTCAACAGACATACACACAGCCTCCAAGATGTTGCGTTCCCTCCACTTTGGTTCTTTAAAAACAATTCCAGCATATGACCAATTAACTTTATGTTCAGTTTATAAGATGTGTTCAACTAGCATAGAATTTATTGGATCAGCTTTTTTGCAACAATTTTGTATGTTCCCCAATTCTTATCTTTGGCCATAGTAATTCTTACCACAGCTACATGGAACCAGATATAGGAATAATTTTAGTTACAACAGACACAAATTAAAATTCTATGAGAAAAAGCCATGTTATGCGGGTATCAGGTATTTTAATGCCTTGCCTGCTGAATTAAAAAATATTTCAGATTTTGATCAATTTAAAAACAAGTTAAAGAAATTTATGATTTGTAAATCTTTATATTCTTTGGAGTAGTTTTTTGAATAGTTCATATAATTATAAGAAACTGTGCAATAAATAACAATGTTATTAAATTATGTACCTTAGTATTAAGTTAAAAAGCTTGTATTGATTACGCTATGATTGACGCCATTCTGTACTATTGTATTGCAATGAATAAAGATGATTTGATTTGATTTGAACCTTATAGACAGCATTTTTTAAATCCTGCTCTTCATTTTTTGGTTTTACATTAGTGAGCATTACCCTCAAATCCGTGGTATTTTTAAAGGCTGTTATAATGCCATGTTTATTATTAATCCTCAGGATTTTTTCTGACAGCCCCTTCACGTATGGTATGACCACGGTTGTCAAAGGTTTTTCAATATTTTGAGGACGTGGTGTAGAGTTCAAGCTCTGCCTAGCTTTTCTCAAAGCATTATCTAACACATGTGCCGGGATAACCATAACTGCCTGAAATTGACGTTATTAAATCTGAGTTATGCACAACTCTGCCCCAACTCTGCACAACTCAGAGTGAGTTATAGGCTCTGAGCTTGAACTGTACACCACGTCCTCAAAATATTGAAAAATCGTTGACAACCGTGGTCATACCGTGAAGGGGTTGTCAGAAAAAATCCGAAGGATTAATAATAAAAATGGCATTAGAACACCCTTTAAAAATACCATGGATTTGAGGAGAATGCTCACTAATGCAAACCAAAAAATGAGGATCAGGATTCAAAAATTGCTGTCTAAGCTGTGGTCAGAATTACTATGGCCAAACATCGAGGCCTGCCTAGATAAGAATTGGGGAACATAACAAATTGTTGCAAAAAGCTGATCCAATAAATTCTACGCTAGTTGAACACATCTTAACAACTGTTCATCAAGTTAATTGGTCATCTGCTGGAATTTTTTTTAAAGAGCCAAAGTGGAAGGAACGCAACAACTTGGAGGCTGTGTGTATGTCTGTTGACACTTATTGTATTTCTCAGCGCAGTGCCTTAGTAGATCAAATGTTTGTGCCAGTAGTGGAGCAGGAAGTCAAAGGAAAAATAATCAATGCAAGAGCGATTTACCCTCCTCCTCCCCCCATTGTTGATAGCAGAGATAAGGCGTCACCTGACTGGTCAGTCGCGGTGCATCGTTCGGAGCGGCTACACAGTCCGCTATATTGCCATAATTAAATCCTGAAGAAGCGGGTTGTTTTTATTTACCCCCGAAACGTCGATGTTGTGCGAGGGCCCGATTTTTGTGTTGTAAAGTTCGTGTGTGTTCGTAATTGTGACTGTGTTTAATGTGTTGACTTCGGAGCCTTTATTACCGCACAGAATATTCTAAGGTGGATGAAGCCTAATCAGTATCAGAGGATCAACTTCTTGTTAAATGTTTGTATTTTATTGTGCCTCGGTACTGTTTTAAATGTGTGTTATTTGAAGCTATGACAACCTTCAATATGGAGTAAATATTTTGACATCAATACTTTGATAATGACCTTTTCAAGGTCGAAACTCATTGTATTTTTTTAATCAATGTCTGAAATATTTTCCTTTGGCTAGTGTTGAGATTTAGAGGCCTAGATTTGGCCAATAAAAATATATGTTTTTAGCGAATTTCCCCTATAGGGAAGAAGTTATTACCGTAGGTCTCATGGTAAGACTTAAGCCCGAGACCATGACAAATTTTTTTTTAAGGTCCCAAGATGACTAAAACACTATTCGTTCAAATTTATATATATGTATATATATATATCTATATATATATATATATATATATACATCTATATATGTGTCCGTGAATGCGATAACTTGAGTAAAAAACGTCCGATTTTGATGAAATTTGGCTCAAATGTGTAAAGTGACATTTATGACTTTAAGTTCGAAAACCAGAAAAATCGGACTATGGGAAGGGGGGTTTATGGGGGTTTTAAATTTTCCAAAAATCAGTTTTTTGCATTTTTCACCCTAAAATTTTTGAAACAGTTAATTTTGGTTTTGACCATGTTATAGAGCTTAAAAAAACAAATAATACGGTATTTTGAATTATTAACCTAGGTTAAGTGGTTGCGGAAAAAATCCAAAAAAACATGCTCATAAAATCTCCCATGTTAATCTTATGGGAAAAAGGTTTTTGGCTTTTCCTCAGTTAGTTTTACTTTAAACTTCACATTTGCTTTTACCAATCACTTCAGCTCCACAAAACAATCATTTTGGTGTTTAAATTGTGATTCTACGTCCAACCGTTGCAGAGATATTCAAAGTACTAAACGCAGTACGTTGTCCAATGTTATCCTTATGGAGAATAAATAAAATTTGATATCTTGATTATTTATGAATGTATATTGATGAAACTTGGTATGTGGCTTCATGTTGTACTGGTATATTGATATTTGAACAAAAAACAAATATTTTGTTGGTTGTCCCCGTAGCAGCTAACCTGCATACTCAGCCCTAATGTTATTCTTATGGAGAATAAGTAAAGTTTTATATCTCCCTTAATTATTAACATAAATTAATAAAACTTAGTATGTAGCTTCACCTGGTTGATTTAAATTGATAATTGCATAAAAACACATATTTTGTGCTCCTTGTTGCAGCAAACCTGCATACTCAGTCCTATGTTATTCTTATGGAGAATAAATAAAATGCTATAGATCATTTAGTTATTAATTTATTTTTATAAAACTTGGTAAGTGCCTTTATGTGGTAGTGAAAAACATATATATTCATTGGAAATTCGCTGAGTACGCAGGTTTGCTGCGACGGGGGTATTTAACTTGTGATTGAAAATTATTTCAGTTTTGTTTTATTAAGCCTAACTGAATAGCCTATTTCATATTTTTAATTGTTTTTGTGCATGATTAGTTCTACTGTATTCTAGTTTAATTTTCATAGCTTTCCAATTTGAAAAGATTTCTTGTTAAATTAAATGTTGTTATATTATTTTATTCAGTAGGCCTATTTTCCCCCTTTTTAAATCTTTCATTATTTTTCATTTAATAGAAAATGAACTACATTACACATAAATAGCAAATGAATGAAGCATAACCTCTTACTTGTTGCCTCAATTTTTGTAATTAGAGTACCGGTACTGGAATTATAAAACTGGACAGAATGAACTTAACAATTTGATAATGTCCTTAAAAAAACGGGAATTTTATGTTAGGAAAAAGTTGACACCCTGTATAAGTTAGACTCAACGACTGTTTTTGTCCAAGTCAAGTCAGTAACTCACTCTGTTCCCGCCCTCCAAATGTGGAAAGGGTATTTGGAGTGGATTCAGATTCAGTTTGGAGTGAAATCCAATGCCTTAAAATGTAATACAGGAGAGGGCTCTGTTTTCTGGCTCTGATTCAGGAGTCACTATTCTCTGACAAATAACCTTCAAAAAAGCGTGCTGGCGCATTTCATATTTTGTTCTGTTTTGGTGTTAACTAGTTGGTGGTCATTCATCGTACAAGGCGGCTTTATTACAGCAATATTTCCAAAGCGTCATTACAAGGATTTTTTTCATTTTAATCAAATCATGCTTCAAGATAAACAATCAAATTCCATCTAAAATATGTCTCAAGATTATAAAGTTAAGTTTAACCTAAAAATGTGACAAAATATTAATATCTCAAGACTTTGACTATCACAATTTTTTCATTGAATCAGATGTGAGATTCTGATACCGTCCCACCAGAATTACTGGCAACATAACAAGAGCAAAAATTGGCTTTCACAACGGAACACATTTTTCACCAAGGGTAGTAACTCCAGATTATACATAGAGCTCATTGGGGAAATCGCCACTATAGCGTATACGGTCCTGCCTAAGGTTTTGAAACGGCAAGGTTCGTAGAGCTTCCATGGACCTTGTTGAAACGGATCCTATCATGCGCCGCTGATTTATCACGACCGTCTCGCCGCAGTAATGCACCTGCCTTTTTTTGACATTGTACCGGTTACTTTCACGATCCGGTTCGTTCCAGTGACAAAGCATGGAATAGGTTTGGTAGAAGCGTTACGTTACAAAGAGTTCCGTTCCTACTTGCTGTTCCTCGACTCTAGTCGAGAATCCATTCCATTTTCCATTTTGTTTGGAGTGAGTGGAAACTTTCTCTTAGACCGCTTGGACCGCTTTCCCTAAAAGTGTTTGTGTTCCCATTGACAGAATACTACTAGCATTGAAAATCCAAAACAAATTGTTTCAGTCAACACACTAAAAATTAGTAAAATCAAAACTACTAGCATTGAAAATCCAAAACAAATTGTTTCAGTCAACACACTAAAAATTAGTAAAATCAAACTTTTTTGCACAGTTTTGATTTATGTCGAGGCAAAAGGTAAAGTGTTTTTACGAAACATTGATATGATTGATAAGTTAAAAAAAAAAATATTGCAGTTGTCAAAAAACAGTTCCTATTGACAACTGACATTAATACTAGCTAATATTTCAGTAATCAAAATTTGTCCCTACTAAGTGATCATTTTCGAAATAAGTTACCGGTACCAAGATTGTGCACAAACCTTGTGTTACTGCACATGGAAAAAAATTATTTAGGCCGTTTTTTCTACAAACCTCACAACTACAACAACCACTTCTACTGTGTACAGCCCGTTGAGTTAGGTTGGCCTAGGAATTGAGAATCAATCAACTTCAAGATAGAAGCTGAATTCTCTTGGTAAACAAAAATCTGTTGGTGCTCTACTTTACCAACAGCCTTTTAACTTATATAGGCAGTTAATTTTGATAGAATATAAATCTACCTAAACCTTACTTAGATGTAAAACTGTAGCCTACAACATGCTGGCTACCCACATCTAATCGATGACCCAATAAAGAGCCTTAAGAAGAGGTTACAGAAGGGTTTGGACCGCTTTCCCAAGAAGCATTTAATTGATCTCAACAAAATGCTTCCGGCGTAAGACTATAAGTTAACTTCTTTTAAACTTAGTGGTACATCGTTTAGTATTCCACTAAATTGTTGTGACTAAGTTAAGGACTGAATTAGTCGTTTAAAGTAGTCAAATTAATATTTAAAACACTATGTGTCTGATTCGTTATTATATGTGATCATTGTGGTGTAAATAATCATATTTTTACAAATAGGCTTAACTAAATAATTAAATCACTCTCTTTTAATTCGATATGTATAACCTATACTCTGCTAGGTAATACTGTAAGGAGAATACTCTAGATAACTTATTTATCCATTTTAACTCCACCCATTAACTAAGATTGTATTAAACAACACAAATTGCACTGTTTTTATATGGTGTTATATAATTAATTAAGGTTTTGGATACTAACATTGAGTAAGGCCATAGATTAAGGAGTAAGTACTACCATAGATTAAACATACTCCTTAGTATTCTTAATCTATGGTACTTACCCTCAGGACTATGCTATGGTGGCTAAATAAAATAATATAGGTTGAGCTTATAAACAGTTACAACGCCTACAACGAAGCTATATTCAGTACTTCATTCCGTTCTTTTTCACTGTAACGTGAGAGAAGCACTTTGTCACAGTTCCATGGAACATGTTCCAAAAGTTCCAAAAAAAAGGCAGGTGCATTACTGCGGCGAGACGGTCGTGATTTATCATTCATCACTAACCTATAAAATGCTAGTTCACACTTGAAAGTGAATTTACATCACAGAATTTTCACCACACAGTTCAATATTTTACTGACACTACAAACAACTGTTTTACAATTTTTTATACAAAACGGTGAAATATTTGTTAAAATAACTCGCTTTAAAGTTTACCTTTATAGTAATTAGAATTTGCAGTTTTAAAGTGTGCCACTTATTAATAATAAGCACAACAATAAAATATATTATTACTCTGCTAAAAAAAATTGTTGAAGTGTACTAATAAAATTATTGCTGTTTTGAAAAATAAATATAACAATTTCATCCCATCATGCGCCAGAGGAGCTTTTACCTCGCCCCACGGGCCCCGCCGCCATATGGGCCTAGGGGGCTCGCGGGCCCCCTAGGCCTGTGGGCCCGGCAGTTACGCCATTGTTGCTACATGTATAGTGTTAACGTCGTGTGTGCGATCCATTTCTTCAAGGTGTGATACATCGATGTTCAAATCAATCGGATTCAGCGCCATATGATTCGACATGGAATTCGTAATCAATTGATGAATCGGAGGTAGTCTCTCAGTGTTAAAGTCAAAAATTAAGTAATACCATACCGTATTGTTAGTTCAGCCAATAAATACTAAAACACATTGTTATAATTTTCTTTAAATATTTTAGGGTTTGATTTAATGTAGTTTATTACAGATCTGTAGTTGTAGTTAGTTTTACTACTTATTTATTACAGTTCCCCGAATTTGTATTTCTTCGTGGGGTGAAACTTAACAGCTCAGTGTTGTGGACACTGAATTACATATTATTCCAATAATTTCAAGGGTAAGCAATAATTAATGTTGGTCAGTGAATTGTGACAGTAAAGTAGTGCATAGATCATTTTTACAGTACTTTGTATTATAAACAAATTTTTAGCTTTCCAAAAGAATATTTTACATTTATGTTTTCGTTGTTAGTTTTGTCACCCATTGGAATGAATATCCAAAATATGACCACTTCTATTGTAGGAAAATTGTAGGAAATGTTTTTAAAGATCACAAGACTAAAAATGGTTTCGGTGAAGATACTCATGAACTAACACTGGTAAAATTAATAGGGAAATGTTTTACAGCATAATGTGTCACAGTTTTGCTAAGCAGAAGACGTACGCAGTCCTAAAAAGTAAATTAGTTGTAAGGCAAAAGCGTATTAAGATTTTTCAGTTTAGTGTTAATGTGCATCTGAACTGTAATAAAGGATTTAAAAATAATTTAAGGTTTTCTGTGTATTTTATCCCTGACATGTTCCTTATTAGCTTATTACTTTAATAATACTTTATGACAAAGCTAAATAAAGTAAACATTCATATGAGATCATTGTATAAAGAAACTATCATACTAAAACGTTTCAATAATGCTAGGCAAAGAAAACCAGAAAATATGTTTGCGTAATATGTTTACTACAGTAGACGTAGGCATACCAAAAATAATTAATTAGAACTAGTTTTGAGTTTAGTTAAAATAATATTCTTTTGCTTTTTGCAAAAAAATATAGATTGTATATTCTTTATTATGAAACTATAAAACATAATGATTAAAGTACATTTTTAAACTTTTAGGATTATAAGAAGATATATATATAGTATCAAAATAATAAGATTATATGTTGTTTGTTTTAAGATGTTTTATCTCCTTTCACACTATAAATATTCCAAGAGTTATAGTAAACTGACTTTAATGCATTGTTCTGTCCCTTATCTTTATAACAGACAGGGCCGCCGAGAGCCATGGTGGGCCCCGGGGCAAAACACTGGCAAGGGCCCCCTCCCACCCCCACTTAATGTAGCCTAATCTATTTTTTCCCTACAAACTCTTCATATGTTCTATTAAAATAAGTACTTATGAGGTACTAAACATGTTTGTAAAGAATCGTAATTTCTTTGTGAATTGCTTCAGTTTTGATCTTAACCAATTATTGGTGAAGCAACTGGGAAAATTCATCATTCTTAATACTAGAACCAAGGCCGCACTAGATATATGATCAATCTTAAAAAAATAAAAACTAGCCAGTCACTACACTACGCTAATGTAGAACATTACTACATAATTGAATTGCATTTTATAGATTTATTGAATCGTTAAAATCCCGGCAGAATGAATTGCAGTTATGTCATAGACTACAGTAGTTAGTGTATGGTTGTATAAATGTGTAAGCGACCGGGTGTACAGCGTCAGCGGGATCACCTTCAGTTGCGACGTCACACAAGCCCTTGCTAGAACACATCTACAACCTTTAACACAGTTTAAAGATTTGTGAAAGTGTGAAACACAAACTACTTTTACTATTACGTTATGGAAGAAAGTAGGCATAAACTTTGAGAATGAAACGAAAAAGTCAAAACACATAGGTGCATTGTTGTTTACAACCTAATATATTATTTTGTTTGCTCAATTCTTAATTTTGCATCGTCATAATTTTATTTTATTAAACTTATTAAGTAAATACTAGGACTACACACTGAGTTTTTTCTAAACAAATTGGCTATAGTTATGGTTGGTGGATGTAAACTGATGAAGTCATGTTGTACGAATAGTAATTGTTTATTACATTTATCATGGCTAGCAATACATCGGGTGAAAAATCCCAAAACTGATTTTGTTGCTACTAAGTTAAGTTGAGGCAAAGTCATAAAAACACTATTGGACTACAGAGGTATACAACACTTTTCTGGCCTTTTTTGGCAAATGTTCAAATTATTTGCCTATCAGCTGTAGGTAGGCTGGCCGCTGGGCTCGCGCGATGTGCTGTGAGCTGTCTCTAGGTCTTTCGACTCCACACAGCCGATAGAATAACTCATTATATATTTTAACTCATACGCCGATCAGAATAACTTCCTCTGTTTCACAATATTAAAATTGTTGGGCCCGGGCTCCGGGGATTTTGTCCCCCTGCCCCCCCCCCCCCCCCCCGTTGGGCCTTATAACAGATGATTATGAACTGTGACATTAAATTATTGGTAGTAGAACATTTTTATGCAAAAAATAAATACAAAATGCAACTAGAGTAATTAAATTAAAGTTTAAAACATCAAATAACAACTGTGAGAGGCGAATCGCTATACAAACGCAATGCATGCCGCCCGACTTCTGCCCCGCACCAAGATGGCGACCGGCAGACCATTTTCGGAGCACGCAGCGTGCGTTCCAGTGTTTATATAGTTCGATACTTGCCATACCAATCAAGTTGCGATAGCCCGGCCACGGGCTGGCATTGCCTGCACCGCTTGCTCGGAGAGGCAGACGACAACGTTTGAAACCACATTTTCACTAAACAAGCAGATGTGTTATGTTGATTTGAATTTGAACTTTTTATCAGGCAAAGGGACAATTATATTATTTATCAGCTTGACAGGGTGTCGTTTGATAGCTTGTCAAATTTGACAGTTTTAATTAAAGCTGTGAACAATCAGTTGTTAGGAAGGAGAGGATTAAATACTGGTTTAATGACATTTTAACAAATTCGTAAGGAGGAATCTTTGTAAAAATATATAAGTTGTTCAACATTTTTGTATTGTTAAAAGGTTGTATTCCATAACGATGTTTACTGTAATGAAGAAGGGGTTTGTAAATTACTGAAAGCCTTGATATTGGATCCATTTAATAAGGTTTTAAATAGCCTACTTATGTGAAGGTATTTATAAAGGTATGGTAATTTATATCCATTAGTTTTATTTTAGTGAATAATAAGTTATGCCCTTACCCAATTCATATTACGGATTTAAATTTTAAAATGTTTGTAATCTGTAAAATAGTTAAGCTATCCTATAACTAGTTTTATTTTACCTAACTTAAATTTGATTAAAGTTTTCCTAAGTTTGGAATACTGTAGGCTTATGTTATTAAGCTATACTAATTATTTATTTTGACCCTTTGAAAAAAATAGTTCTCCCTTTAAACATTTTAAGTAGGCAGGTCATATCTCTGTGACATTTACAATTTTGAAGGCTTACTCTTCAAATTCTTAATAAAATAGTCATAGCAATTCCAAAATATTGAATACTTATAAAAAATTAATGTTTTCCAGTGATATAATTATCTATATTTATTTGGGTTTGTTTAAATTACTGTCTTAAATATTTGACTTCGGCCAGTGATGAGATAGATGCTTAGAAATATTAAGATACCTACATTTTTGTTTATAAAGATATTTGAGTGAAAATTAGTTTTATTTTATGAATTTAATAGCCTATTTGATTTTTGTATACATCTTGTACATGCGTAGGCTATTACTGTATTCTAATTTAATCTTCATAGATTGCCAATGAGTAATGGTTTCCTGTTGAGTTCAATTTCAGTAGCCTATATTATTTCATTCAATTGGCCCATTTTCCCCCTTTTTCAATCTTTTAATTTAATTGTTTTCTTTTATAGAAAATCAATTACATTGGGTACAAAATAATAGCAAATGTGATACATAAACTTTTAACTTTTCGCCTACAATTTTGTATTGGAGTATTAACTCTTGGAAGAAACATAACCATTTTATAAAATGGCCCTAACATTTTGAGGAAATTTACTTAAATGCAGGGCCGTATATTCCCTAAGGGCGCATGGGGCGAGCGCCCAGGGCCCAGGGCCTGAGGTGGGCCCCCAGACCAAGAAATTGGGACCCCACGGGCCACTAAGGGGAACCTCGCGAGGCAGTGTTTTAATTTTGTTCTGAAAAAGTTGTTTATTTCTTAACAGGAAATAATACAAATAATTTTAAGTTGTAAAGGGTGTACGTTCAAACTAAGTCTCAAACCTAAAGTCATTCACTAATGATTATAATTTGAATACCGTGTGCGGATTTGATAAATTTGCCCTAATCCAGTAGCAGGAATAGGCCAGGTAAGATTGAATTGTAACTACTGACGCTATTGTAGACCATCTTATTATGCTGAGTATAAGTTGTAGATACTGTATATATTTGCAATAGATTATCTTGTTCTTGAACAATAATTTTGGAGCCTCTCCCCTAACCCTATAAGTTGTTCAATATCCGCCATGCTTTGCCGTCCTTGGATGCTGCAGATTCCGTTCAAGGCAATGAACGTTAATTTGTTGTTCTTGTTGCACATAACTCAATATGATATAGTATACTTTATTATATAGTATATTAGGAACAAACAGCCAAACAAAAATTAAGTAAATAATATTAGACCTATCAACATTATAATTGGTTACGTAAACCAGTTAACGTATAAAAAAAAACACCTTTAAGTGTTTGAGGTTATCCTAAATATGATTATACAATTAATAAAGATAATAATAATAATTATAGGATAGCTTGTAGCCTCTTTGTTGTTATTTTGTTTTCCATATTATATTTCTGGATTTTATAATTGTTTGAAGGTAAAGATGTTTGTTTTGAACCAATTTGTTTGTTTTTTAATGTCAATACGATCAGCATTGCCCAGGTCTCGGTGAGGGTTATGGGATGTATGCTTATCATTGTTGTTGCCAACACTGAATTCTCCGATTACCTCCTACACCGTGTTTTAAATAACGTAGGAAAACCTTTAAAATAAAAGGGAATCAACACAAATATTATATCTAAATTTACTAGCCCCACAATTTTTCCTTAATTCAACATCGAGGTCGCAAACATTAATATAGATTTGAACTCCCCATTAATATTACGCTGTTATCCCTCAGAGATGAGAGCCAATAATGAAGATAACATTTCATTGTTTCATCATCACGTAAACTTTAAATGAAAATAATGTACAAACGTTTAAAATTTAACTGACTTTTTTCTGTATTTCCAAATATTTAAATCTCATGAAGAACATTGTTGTGTGTTATAAAATCCAATGCATCATGCAAAGAGAAGATTTTAAAATAGTTTGAACGTAAAAAAGTTACCTTTGAATTATCACTAAACCAGTGTGTGAAAAAGCTTTAGCATCCTGAGTATAGAAAATTATACTCTGTGTTGCTTGACTTCGAGCATAGCCTATAATTAATGATTTTCCAGCCAAGAAATGCAGAAAGAAGGAGTTTTTACTGTCTATACTGCATGAAATATTATTTAATAAAGTCTATGTAGCAGTATGTTGATAAAAAATACCCATGTCGCAGCAAACCTGCGTACTCAGCTAATTTCCAATGCATAATATATGACTTAATACCACTTAAAGCCGCATACCAAGTTTCATTAAATATATTCACAAATAAGCGATGTATAAAATTTTAATTATTTTCCATAAAAATAACATTGGTGATGAGTAAGCAGGTATGCAGCAACAAGGAATAAAAAATACTGGTTGTCCTGTTGCTCGAATTCGAGCAAGTTTGTACCCAACGAAAGGTTACTTCAGCTGTAAACAAAAATTACTGAACATCTCATATTAAAATGGATGATAACAACGTACTTTCAATCAACGCATAGTTTAGACTTCCGCCGACGGATATCGCCACTGTTCTTTAAATCCTGAGACGTATTGGCAAATCTACATAAAAATACATTTAATTTGACACCTCAAACGTTAAAATCCGTCCAAAAACGTTAAAATCGAGTTATGACTGTGAAGAAAAAAAACCATAGCGGGGGAATATGGGTCCTAAATTGAATGTGAAATCTTCAGGCGGCTGTTGGAGAGCACACTTAAACCCAACACGGAAGGGTGCTTGCTGTATTCGGCTATCAACGACAATAGTATTATTTGTATTTCGTTCGCGTCTACCAGTTAAAGTTTGTCGGCCTCCTCCTCTTGGCCGTCCTGGTCGACGTCTTATAGTCTCCATTATGTCGAACATTTTTTTTGTTATGTTTTGATTTTGTGCAAATAAAAACTGGTGTTTTGTTGCCAGCTGTACGTTCAATAACCATTTTTCATGGTCAGATTTTATTTGTTTAACCACTTCCTTAAATAAACAGCTGATTTCTCGATCGTTGGTTTGTAACTGCATATTATGTCTATGGGGAAAATCGCGACTTTGACCCCTTATTTTCCCATGTCCACGGTGACTTTTATAAATTTTTTTAATTGATGGCAAAACTACATGCTAAGACCTTTCTAACGACACCTTGGACATGGTGATCGGTAGCACCACCGCTCCAAAACAACTGACAAAAATATGCCTAGCGTATTAAAAATATAGATGGGTTTTTATGTGAATATCATTATAACTCAACTAAGTGAAGCCACATACCAAGTTTCATCAGTATACATTCATAAATTAGCTGTATATACAGGGTCCCCACCCAACCGTGAAAACCGTGAAACCTTGGAAAAGCAGTGAATTTCGTATACCGTGAAAAAACCTGAAATAAGCCATGAATTTCAATATCAAACCTTAAAAATATATCAAACTTGAAAAACACCTACTTTTTATACTTTTTTTATACATATATTTATCGTTAATCATAGTTACAAGAATTGTTAAAATCCAAAATAATATCTTATCAGAAAATATCACATTTGTTTTCAGATAAGGAAATGTACAACAGGATTATGTAGTACGCGTCGTCTGCCTACTTGCAGATTGCAGCTGTTCGGATGATTTAGGCCTGGTCAGCTGACTGCTGACTGGCACTAGTGTAAGACCGTTTATACGTCTTCTCTACTGTATGTCAGTTGCCTATTGTTTTGTATTAGTCGGTGTAAACAAGCAGCAGTAGACAGCTATTGTAACTATACAATAATGTTAAGAGCTTGTTCAATATAAAATGCTTTTTTTATTAAAAGAACTGTTGCTTCAGTAACTCGCGCATTCCGTTTATGTGGTGCGTAGTCAAGGTTGCCAATTCCAGGGAAATTACCCTTGTTGGCGAGAATTTTGAACTTTGAGGGTAAAAAGGGGTAATTTTACTAAAGCCTTTAAAAATATACAAATTGATATTATACTCTGTTACATACTTATTATTACAATCATTGTTGTTTATTTGTGATTAAATTACTACATTTCTCTACTTTATCGACCATCCCAATTTTTGTTACTCTGACGAACACTCACGAACTCCATGACAGAAATTAAGCTTGGGTAAGAATTATATGTAGAGTGATCGTCTCATGTTAAAAATGTGTAAGAGCCACGAGTGCCAGAACGACAAGAAGTCCGCTAAGTTGCAGTAATGTCTGCAAGTTTTAACGTCAACCAGACAATAAATAACGAAAATAGAAAATGGGGGTTATTGTCATCTGTCTCCGCCTACCTAATCCTAGCAGTTGATAGACTGAAAGATAGACAGCCTTAGCTGTTTTATCATTTGTGTTTATGGCTGTAAACAAAATTTCATCAGCTGTTAGTCATTTATATACTGTGATTTGTTAAGCAGCAAAATAAATTCTGAGAAAAAACCGTTATATCTCACATGAAAAAATTGAGAAAAAACTGGCTGGCGTGTGCAACTTCTATTTTCATACTTTTTTATAAACTTTAACATTAATTATACATCAGTGACATCTATAGGCGGCTCCTATCAAATTTCAAGCACATTTCCTGTATTTCATTAGTTTAGATTTCGAGGGTGTTTGAGGGTAATTTTGACAAGGATCGAGGGTAATTGGGGAAAAAATGATTGGCAACACTGAGCGAAGTAGAAACTACCAGCAACCAATAACCGATAGACCGATGACATGACTCACGACGACAGTAAAACAGCAATAAGAAACTCTAAACAGAGTTCTTATTTTTTTAAGTTTCACTTGTATGGTATGGTTTTATGGTACTGTGACATCGTAATTGGAAAGTGGGGAAGTTTTAACTAGTATTTGACCGCTGCGCTGCGTCTGCGTTGTTGTTTTGCGACTGGTGTAAGTTGTTTTTAATATTTCGACCGTGAAATTTAGACCTTGAAAACCGTGAAAACCCCGTGAATTTGATTATTAAGTTTGAGTGGGAACCCTTTTATATCATTTGGTGATTCTCCATAAGAATAACATGGGGGATGGTAAACAGGATTGCTGCAACAATGAACACAAAATAATGGGTTTTTATGCAAATATCAATAGAGCTTATCTACGTTAAGTCACACACCAAGTTTCATCCATAAACATTCATAATAAGCGATATATAACATTTGAAATATCCTCCTTAAGAATATCATGGGGACCGAGTACCTAGGTTTGCTGCTACAGGAACCATAGGCAAAAATTTTTTTTGTGCAAACAGAATACCATCAAAATACCAAATTGTTTGTTGTTTTAAGCTGAATTCAATAGTAAAAATTAAAATTTGATTAAAATAAAAATTACCTGTGAAAACCCCAAAAAACATATTTTTGGGGTACAAAACCCTCTTTCGGATGGTGCGATTTGTCTGGCTTTCGAACTCATTCAAATAAATGGTACTTTACACATTCATACCAAATTTCATTAAGATCAGACCTTTTTTACGAGAGTTATCGTGCTCACGGTCCATGCCAAATCAACAAAAGGGTTTTGTTCACCATCTCAGATTTGATTGAAATTTGCCATACTTGTAGCATT
This sequence comes from Allygus modestus, assembly GCA_963675035.1. NCBI lineage: Eukaryota > Metazoa > Arthropoda > Insecta > Hemiptera > Cicadellidae > Allygus > Allygus modestus. The sequence continues at coordinate 119,284,147 of OY776111.1, forward strand.
TGTAGGAACTAAGAAAAATACCAAATTTCATTAAAAAATATTCATCCGTTTAGGATTTGGAGCTATGTAAAGTTCACAAAAAACGCCAAAAAAGCTCGGCCGACTATTTTTTAAACTGTAATGTTAGCTCTCCTAATTGAGTTAAGAGAGATGGGAGTGGTGTCATTGTGTTTCCTTTTTTGTGCCCTTTCATTGGATATGCAACACAATATATGTTAAGATGAAAATTTTTTTTGAATTCAAAAGAAAATTTAAATTTGAAATTTTCAAAATTTTCAAAAAATATATGTTTTTCACTATGTTTGTTAGTGGATTCTCAAAGTATAATTAAGGGATTCCAATGGGTTCACTTTAATTTAAATGTTATTGTGAATACAGTTTTGACTAAAATATGCAACTTTAGGGTTTTAGTCAAAATATACGAAGTATTTTTATAAAACTAATGGGTGAAACATCAAAAAGCATTTTGAATATGTTTTTATAAGCTGCCATATATAAATACAAATTATAATATTAAACTTGGGTTAAGAATATTTAATTAAATCGGTCTATAAATGATTTCATTGTGTTAATAAATTACCTACAGTACCGTATAGTTGTTTTCTCAATACCTATCTAATAAATTGAATGAAATTTAATTAGGATCTAGAAGGCTTTAAAAATAACAGCTAGGAGTATTGAATAGCGTTACTTTCCTTTAATAAAATATCAGTAGCTTTGTTTAAGTGAGCAGTCATAGACAAATAAGTTTTATTTGTCTAACTGCTTCAACGCTTCATTAGATTATGCCGTTTCCTCCTCAGAAAGTTTGTATAGTCTTCATGTGGGCGTAGTAGGGTCCACTGTACACAAAATATATTTTAAAGATGTCCACAAAATGTCAGGTTTTCGACTTGGGTATGAAAACGATGGGGAAGGACCAGCTGGGTTCAGAAATGTGACTTACTTCATCTTCACTTTATTTTTTATCTAGCACATAAGCTAGCCACCAATTACTGTCATATTTAACAGTTAATAACCGTTAATGTCTGCCATTGACACTTTTCTAATTAGATTTGTGGTGCTCACTGTGCTGTAATTTGTGTCATACAAAAAAACTTGACTTTGATTTCGGTCAAATTGTCTTTGATTGGCAAATAAGCATGGAACTGTTGAGTTCCTTTTATGGTCTGTGCTTTTTCAAACCGTGTACTCAAAAACTTGTCAGTACCGTATCTATATTCTCTTCTTGCTTGACACACTCAAAGTTAACACTTTTAATAGTTTGGATCGACCAATCAAAAAGTTGTTGAGGCATGAGTACTTGATTTTCATAAGGTCTCTGTAAGCTTGCCCTTGTAGCCACCTTTTGACTGTACCACCAACACCATCAAATTCTCTTTTACCATGAGCTGTAGCCGAAAAGTGTCTCTCTGCCTCTATTCTAAAATCTTGGGTATGGAAACACAGAATAGAAAAATTTGTTTTATTATATATTGCACTGCACTTCCATGGGAAAAGTAATACATTTTCTCAACATCAAACTGAAAGTAACTTTTCAAAAACTGAATGAGCTTTTTTTGAAAGCATTAGACAGCTGTTTTATTGTGCTCCAGACATTCAGATATAAATAATAACATAGACTAGCTGACATGTTTTACTTTATCATCTTGTTTATAATAAATTACAAAGGGGTGTATTGTTACATAGTCACTTGACCAATGGTAGCTTTGGGCTTCATCCTGAACTACAAAAGCATAGTTTTCTGAGAAATCGATTGTGACAGCTACAGCTCATAGTAAAGGAGGATGTACAAAAGCATAGTTTTCTGAGAAATCTAGTGTGACGGCTACAGCTCATAGTAAAGGAGCATGTGGTGGTGTTGGTGGTGCAGTCAAAAGGTTGGCTACAAGGGCAAGCGTACAGAGACCTTATGAAAATCAAATACTCACACCTCAACAACTTTTTGATCGGTAAATCCAAAATATTGAAGTGTTAACTTTGAGTTTGTCAAGCAAGAAGAGAATATAGATACTGACGAGTTTTTGAGTATATTATTAGAAAAAGCACAGACCATAAAAGGAACTCGTCAGTTATTTCTTATTTGTGGTTACAGATTCCTTATACATGGGGATGATGAAAAGTAGTAAAAAAAACAGTGTTTTTTTTGACAATTGCAAACTTATAACTGAATAAGTTTAGGATATTAATTTTATTTTTACCTTGGCCTAAGGGAAATATATTGACACCAACTTGGCCTCTCAGCGCTCCGTGGTTTACTCAGAATAGGTGGTTACACGTCGCTACTATACCCTATCATTATATAGGATTATTTTATTTAGTCAAAAAATGAACAATCTACAGAAATAGAACTTTAAGAATCAAAATAAGTTGAACTGCTCAAATGAATTTACTTGGCTTTTGTACTATTGTGCTTGAATTATCAACTTCATGCATTTAAATTCCTTACTTATTTGTGTCAATTTATGTTTCAGGTATTGGAGGGTTCCAACTACTACTCACATCCTCGGGGGAGTGTCATCAGTCAAGATGACTCAAATACTTCCAATACGGTTTCAAGAGCACTTGCAGCTCACTAATGTGGGCATCAACCAGGCAAGTGTAAGTTTCAACACCCTTACTATGGAATCTGATAAATTCATATGTGTGCGAGAAAAAGTCGGAGAATCAGCTCAGGTTGTTATTATAGATCTTAATGACCCCACTAATCCAATTCGTCGACCAATTTCTGCTGACTCTGCTATTATGAACCCTGCAAGCAAAGTCATCGCTCTCAAAGGGAAAGCTGGGACAGAAGGTCAAGCTGCCGCACAGAAAACATTACAAATATTCAACATTGAAATGAAGAGCAAAATGAAGGCACATACTATGACTGATGATGTAATTTTTTGGAAATGGATTTCTCCCAACACATTAGCTTTGGTAACAGAGACATCTGTTTATCACTGGAGTATGGAAGGGGATTCTCAGCCAGTAAAAATGTTTGACAGACATTCCAGTTTAAATGGTTGTCAAATAATCAACTATAGAACAGATCCCAAACAAACATGGCTATTACTGATTGGTATTTCAGCCCAACAAAATAGAGTTGTAGGAGCAATGCAGCTGTACTCTGTTGAGCGTAAATGCTCCCAGCCCATTGAAGGTCATGCAGCTTCGTTCGCTCAGTTCAAAATGGAAGGAAACGCAGAGCCATCCACTTTGTTCTGCTTTGCTGTTAGAACTGTTCAAGGAGGAAAACTTCATATAATTGAGGTTGGTCAGCCTCCTGCTGGAAACCAACCTTTCACAAAGAAAGCAGTTGATGTATTTTTCCCTGCAGAAGCCCAAAATGACTTCCCAGTTGCTATGCAAGTGAGCGCAAAGTATGATGTTATCTATTTGATCACCAAGTATGGATATATCCATCTCTATGACATTGAGACTGCAACTTGCATATACATGAATCGAATCAGTGGCGATACCATTTTTGTAACAGCTCCCCATGAAGCTTCAGGAGGTATTATAGGAGTTAATCGAAAAGGGCAAGTACTCTCAGTAAGTGTAGAAGAGGATAACATCATTCCATACATTAACACCGTTCTTCAAAACCCAGACCTTGCTCTCAGAATCGCTGTTCGAAACAATCTCGCTGGTGCTGAAGATTTGTTTGTTAGAAAATTTAATATGCTTTTTCAGAATGGACAGTACGCTGAAGCAGCTAAAGTTGCTGCAAATGCCCCCAAAGGAATTTTGAGAACACCACAAACTATTCAACAGTTTCAACAAGTGCCGACCCCTTCTGGGCAGACATCACCTTTGCTTCAATATTTTGGGATCTTGTTAGATCAAGGCCAGCTGAACAAGTATGAATCTCTGGAACTATGCAGACCGGTTTTGCAACAAGGTAGAAAACAGCTTCTTGAGAAGTGGCTCAAAGAAGATAAGTTAGAGTGTTCAGAAGAACTAGGAGATTTAGTAAAGGCAGCAGATCCTACACTAGCATTGTCCGTGTATCTCAGAGCTAATGTACCCAACAAAGTTATTCAATGCTTCGCTGAAACTGGTCAGTTCCAGAAGATTGTTCTGTATGCTAAGAAAGTAGGATATACTCCAGACTATATGTATCTTTTGCGTAATGTAATGAGAGTAAATCCAGATCAGGGCGTCGCTTTTGCCCAAATGCTTGTCCAAGATGAAGAACCTCTTGCAGATATCAATCAGATTGTGGATATATTGATGGAACAAAACATGGTTCAGCAGTGCACTGCATTCTTACTTGATGCCCTAAAGAACAATCGGCCTTCTGAAGGTCCTCTACAAACTCGCCTTCTTGAAATGAACCTGATTTCTGCTCCCCAAGTTGCTGACGCTATTTTGGGTAATCAGATGTTTACCCACTATGATCGTGCACACATCGCTCAACTTTGTGAGAAAGCAGGCTTGTTGCAGCGTGCCCTAGAACATTATACTGATCTCTATGATATAAAAAGAGCTGTGGTTCATACTCATCTACTCAATGCCGATTGGCTAGTTAGCTACTTTGGGACATTGTCTGTTGAAGACTCTCTGGAATGCTTGAAAGCAATGTTGACTGCTAATATTCGTCAAAATCTTCAAATCTGTGTTCAAATTGCAACCAAATACCATGAACAACTAACCACCAAGGCACTGATTGATTTGTTTGAGTCTTTCAAGAGCTATGAAGGTTTATTCTACTTTTTGGGGTCAATTGTCAACTTTAGCCAAGATTCTGAAGTGCACTTCAAATACATTCAAGCTGCCTGTAAAACAGGGCAGATCAAGGAAGTTGAGCGAATTTGTAGAGAATCAAACTGCTACAATCCAGAACGGGTGAAGAACTTCTTGAAAGAGGCTAAACTTACAGATCAGTTGCCTCTAATCATTGTGTGTGACCGATTTGATTTTGTTCATGATTTAGTGTTGTATCTGTACCGAAACAACCTCCAGAAATATATTGAAATTTATGTGCAAAAAGTAAATCCATCTCGTCTTCCAGTTGTGATTGGAGGTCTCCTTGATGTTGATTGCTCTGAAGATATCATCAAAAATTTGATCCTTGTTGTGAGAGGGCAGTTCTCAACAGATGAATTAGTCGAAGAAGTTGAAAAGCGTAATCGTCTGAAACTGTTACTACCTTGGCTGGAATCTAGAGTTCAGGAAGGCTGTGTAGAACCTGCAACACACAATGCTCTCGCCAAAATTTACATTGACAGCAACAACAACCCAGAGAGATTCCTTAAAGAAAATCAGTTCTACAACAGTAATGTTGTTGGCAAGTACTGTGAAAAAAGAGATCCACACTTGGCTTGTGTAGCATATGAAAGGGGGCAGTGTGACAGAGAACTAATAAACGTTTGCAATGAAAATTCACTCTTCAAGTCAGAAGCAAGGTATCTTGTTAGGCGAAGAGATGCAGAGCTTTGGGCTGAGGTTTTGAGTGAATCCAACCCATACAAAAGACAGCTGATTGATCAAGTTGTGCAAACTGCTCTTTCAGAAACACAGGATCCAGAAGATATATCTGTGACTGTTAAAGCATTTATGACTGCAGACTTACCAAATGAGTTGATTGAACTTCTGGAAAAAATTGTTCTTGACAACTCTGTCTTCAGTGACCACAGAAATTTGCAGAATCTACTTATTCTCACTGCAATCAAGGCAGATCGAACCCGAGTAATGGAATACATCAATAGACTTGACAACTATGATGCACCAGACATCGCCAATATTGCTATTAACAATCAGTTGTATGAAGAGGCATTTGCTATTTTCAAGAAGTTTGATGTAAATACATCTGCAATTCAGGTCTTGATTGATCATGTGAACAATCTTGATCGAGCTTATGAATTTGCTGAAAGATGCAATGAACCTGCAGTATGGAGTCAGTTAGCAAAAGCACAGTTAAAACAGGGAATGGTAAAGGAAGCTATTGATTCTTTCATTAAAGCAGATGATCCATCAGCTTACATTGACGTTGTGGAAACAGCACACAAAACAGGAAATTGGGAGGACCTGGTTCGATATTTACAAATGGCAAGAAAGAAGGCAAGAGAGTCATATATTGAAAGTGAATTGATCTATGCATATGCCCGCACTAATAGATTAGCAGACCTTGAAGAATTCATTTCTGGACCAAATCATGCAGACATCCAAAAGATCGGTGACCGGTGCTTTGATGATGAAATGTATGAACCTGCAAAGTTATTATACAACAATGTTTCAAACTTTGCTCGTCTTGCAATCACGTTGGTTCATTTAAAAGAGTTCCAGGGTGCAGTTGACAGTGCGCGTAAAGCAAACAGCACTAGAACCTGGAAAGAAGTTTGCTTTGCATGTGTTGACAGTCAAGAATTCCGTCTTGCTCAAATGTGTGGCCTGCACATTGTTGTGCATGCTGATGAACTTGAAGACCTTATTAACTACTATCAAGACCGTGGTTACTTTGAAGAGCTTATCAATTTACTGGAAGCTGCTCTAGGGCTTGAAAGAGCACACATGGGAATGTTCACTGAGCTTGCAATCCTGTATTCTAAATACAAACCTGCTAAAATGCGAGAACATCTGGAACTGTTCTGGTCTAGAGTCAATATTCCTAAAGTTTTGAGGGCAGCAGAGCAAGCACATTTATGGGCTGAACTGGTATTTTTGTATGACAAATATGAGGAATACGACAATGCAGTGATCGCAATGATGAACCATCCAACTGAAGCTTGGAGAGAAGGTCATTTCAAGGATATTATTACCAAAGTTGCCAATATTGAACTGTACTATAAGGCCATCCAGTTCTACCTTGACTACAAACCCCTACTTTTGAATGACTTGCTTCTTGTGTTGACCCCTAGAATGGATCATACTCGTTCAGTCACTTTCTTCACTAAAGTTGGTCATTTGCAGCTTGTCAAGCCCTATTTACGTTCTGTCCAGTCTCTCAACAACAAAGCTATCAATGAAGCATTGAACAATTTGTTGATCGAAGAAGAAGATTATCAAGGTCTCAGAACATCGATTGATGCTTTCGACAACTTTGACAATATCGCACTCGCCCAAAAATTGGAGAAGCATGAGTTGATTGAATTCAGGCGAATAGCAGCTTACCTGTACAAAGGTAATAACCGCTGGAAACAGAGTGTAGAGCTTTGCAAAAAGGATCGGCTCTTCAAGGACGCCATGGAGTATGCTGCTGAATCAAAAAATCCAGATGTGGCTGAAGAGCTTCTAGCATGGTTTTTGGAAAAAAATAGTTTTGATTGCTTTGCAGCCTGTTTGTTTCAGTGCTATGACCTTCTCCATCCTGATGTTATCTTGGAACTAGCTTGGAGACACAATATTATGGATTTTGCCATGCCTTATTTGATTCAGGTGACTCGAGAATACACCTCCAAGGTGGATAAACTAGTGGAATCAGAGCAACGACGAGCAGAAGAGCATTCGGAGCAAGAACACAAGCCCATGATCATGCCAGAACCCCAGTTGATGTTGACCGCCGGACCTGGGATCATCGGTCCAGGATACTCTCCCGCTTACCCCAACTCTTACACAACACCAGTCATGCCTTATCTAGGCTACGGGATGTAGGCTCTTCAGATGAATTGGCATGGACTCGCTGTTTAGTGCTGTGTTGAACTTAATTTGGGCATATAGTTGGCCGTTTGATGTAATATTTATAGTCAAAATGACAAATATATTGTATATTTATAGAATATCTTATGAAAAAAAATATGGTATGAAAATAGTGTTGACTTTGGTAGTTTAGCTCATCTTGCAAGTTTATGTGGATAAAGCTACTAAGTATTATTGCCTTGTTCCATTTATTCATATTGATATTGTTATACTTGTTTATTTTATCACTTTTATATTTATTTGATTGTTTCAAAAACGAATTAAATATTTGGTATAGCTTTGTTACCGTTTAGCTCATTTATTGCTGGATATTTTGATACAGTCCCAAAAGAAAACTCTAATTGTAGTGCAATTTGAACTTCATCATTTCCATAAAAGAGCATAAATTGGTTTATTATTGTTTTTTGCATGATTCAAAAAAATATTAAACCAAAAATATAATTGTTAAACTATATTTTTAAAAGGAAAATTGTATTATTGTTTGTTAAAATTACGTATCTTTATTCTTACATCCTTGAGAAATAGGGTAGCCTATATTGGATGAGTAAAATTGTTATATCTTTTAGTGGCTATAAAAATAAAACTAAACAATAATGATAATAAACCAATTATTTGTTCTCCTTCCTCAAAACTCTTTCCCAGTTTATGTAAAGCTTGTCTGAGTAAGTGGTAATTTAGTTTTATAGACATAAGTAGTACTCATTCCATTTAAAGGGTTCATCACAAATTTTGGGAAACGGTTGTGTTGCTTTTGTTGCACTAGTTGGTCTAATAATCATCCATTATAAAGTTTTTAGTGCAGTAATTTTGTTCCTACTTTAAAGCTCTTTAGAGTAGTAAAGAATGTATATAAGTATTAGAGCGCTGTTATGGTAATTGTAAGTTATAGACCATGTAGTGTGTACAAATTCTGTGTGAAACCAACAATTTTGCCAAGCCAACTATAATTCCAGCTGTTTTGTTTGTTACTATTATCATATTTCAATTATTTTAACTTTGTCGCAAGTTAATGGTAATATTTTGATGTTGCACTTTTAATTTTTTCATAATGTTTGAGTACAAAACGACTAATAAATATGACTGATAATCATCTCATGTTCTTAACTAAACTTCATCCTAAAATGGTTTGCTTTATCATTAACCAACCTCATTGTGTTATGATAGTTTAATTGCTGAATTTATACTAATTATTTTTTATGTGCTTTAGTTATAATATATTATAAGTAATGATTTCATATATGAATGTAAACCTAATTGTGTACTGAAGGAACCTAATTTGTTTTTCCTTGCATTTCTCGACCACTACAATTTTTAGTTGGAAATCCCCATTGAACTGTTACAGTGCTTGTAACTAAACATAATATGTTTATTATTTTAATTAAAGCAATGTTAGCTGTTAAATAGTATGAGAGCACTTTAAAATTATCCGGTGACAAAGTTCAAATTTATGGAAGGTTTAAGAAATGAGAGAATAATTATACATTGTAAACCTCCTGAATTTGATATACTGTAATAAAATGTTCGTCTTCAGTTTCAGTGGCTTTTATGAATTAAAATCCTGGAAAGTCCTTTTTTAATTATATGAGCATAGGTTTTTATGTTTTAAAGTTCACATGTTGGGATATTTTTGTTGGGTACCTTTACTAGTTTTATGCTCCCAACAACATTTCAGCTGTCTATATAATATTTTAAAAGCTGCTCTAAAACCCTCTTATAAAGCAGCGAAGATGGTTTACTGAGGCTGCTAAAAACAATTGGCTATCAACCAACTAAACACATAGCAACATGTACAACAAATTAATTCTATAAAATTACTGATTACTACTTACGTTAAAGACAACTACAACCTACAACTTTTATATCGAAAGATACAGGAATTTTGAAAATTTGTATTGTTCAAACTATGCAACACAGACTTGATATAAAACTCATCTTTGCTATATACTGGTCAATCCATGATGTTTTAAACAGAGAGGAAAACTCCTTTTGAATAGAGAATGTTTTGGCTGACTTGGGTATTTAGCGTGGTCTACTTTTCGTACATTCTGTTTGACTTATTCTACCATGTGACAAAGAAATGGAACTCCTTTAACGTAGAACATCTGCTATAAAAACTAAACATAAAACCTCTTAATCTTAGTATGGCAACACAATCTGAAATGGAAACAAAGTGTTGGCCGAGGGAACCCATTGAAACAAATATTCATACCTATTAAAATTAGGCACTATCAAGTCTTAAGTAAGAAGTCTAAATACAAGTAAAATGAAGTGATATATGATCTGTTGGGCTTTACTTGTTTTGAGATTTTTCGCAGAAGCGCTTTACTCTGTAGTAGTTGAGAATGGCGAAATGCCAAAAGCACTTCTGCAAACAAGTGCAGCCCGACCAACCACATCACTTCAATCATGTGATATCGGTGCACGGAAACCATTGTCCTCATTGGTTTAAAAGAATAATAAGCTGCCCAAAAACAAACTGAACATCTTTATAATACTTACGTGAAAAAGAAGTAGTAGTTTATTTTGCTGGAAACTAATAGAAAGGCTTCTTCAAGCAAAGCACTAATATACAAGATGGAATAAAGTTATTGTTAGAGATTTGTTTGGTTAAAGTAGATGCTAAATGTAATACAACTTTTTACTTTAAACATTCCTGTTTTAAAAACTATATATAGCCTAATAAAGGCATTTTTCATATTTTATATTCCTGGCCTACACTTTTGCCAGGAAATCTTAATTTTCATAGCCTACACAATGAGGACGGCAAGATGAAGCCTGCGTTAGGTTGAATTATTCAAATACTTATAAAATAAATAAATATCTTGAAGCAAAACAAAGTACCCTGTTCTATCATTTTTTAAGCATATAGATGAGCTAGTGCATTCTTTGCATGATTTTTGAAAATAATTTGAATTTACTAAATTACGCTTTTTATTTTTAATAACAATGCAGTGAAATCATATGGTAGCTGAATCAGCTGATGGTGTTTCTGTCATTGACATGTGCATTATCTTGATAACGAATAATCTCAGGTTTACTTTAATTAAGTCATGTTATTTCAATTTCAACTTCAGTGCAATCAAAATCCAGAGTATAGTAGATCGTTTTAAAGCTTATTTAATTGGAAAGGTATTATACAATTGCCTTAATTAATCCTTTAAATAAATTAATATTTTTTAAATATACAAAATTAAAATTATTTCAAATACTTTGAAATACTTTTCTTTTTATTTAAAATTTAATCTTTACATAAAAGTAAGAACAAATGTTTTAGCGAATTTCCCCCAATAGGGAAGAAGCTATGACTATTGGTCTCATGGTAAGACTTAAGCCCGAGACCATGATAACTTTTTGTTTTGAGGTCCCCAGGTATCAAAAACACCATTCGTTCAAATTTTTATATATATATTTATGTGTCCGTAAGCACGATAACTCTCGTAAAAAAGGTCCGATCTTAATGAAGTTTGGAACAAATGTGTAAAGTACCATTTATTTGAACGAGTTTGAAAACCAGTCGAATCGCACCATCCGAAAGGGGGGTTTCGTACCCCAAAAATGATTATTTATTTTAATTTTTATTTAAATCAAATTTTAGTTTTCACCATTGGATTCAGCTTAAAAAACAAACAATTTGGTGTTTTGATCATTGCTCTACGTCAATTGGTTACTGAGATATCGAAAGTGCTAAACACAGTACGTTGTCTAATGTTATTCTTATGGAGAAAAATAAATATTTTATATCTCGCTTATTTATGAACATACACTGACGAAACTTGGTATATAGCTTCATCTGGTTGTGGTTTATTGTTGTTTGAACAAAAAATAAATGTTTCACCAATGGTTCCCGTAGCAGCAAACCTAGGTACTCGGTCCTCATGTTATTCTTATGGAGAATAATTAAAAAGTTATATATCGCTTATTTACAATTGTATATGGATGAAACTTTGTATGCGACTTCACTTAGATGATTTCTATTGATATTTACATAAAAACCCATTATTTTGTATTCCTTTGTTGCAGCAAACCTGCATACTCATCGCCAATGTTATTCTTATGGAGGATAATTAATATTTGAAATATCGCTTATTTATGACTATATTTCTTATGAATCCTGGTAAGTGGCTTAATGTGTTATTAAGACATATTTATTCATTGGAAATTTGCTAAGTACGCAGGCTTTCTGCGATGGGGGTATTTTTATCATATAGGCCTATCATTTTTGGAATAGGAAATTTGTAAATACATTTATTCCCACTGAAACTACTGACCTAAACTTCACCAAGTTATAATTTAAGTCAAATCAAGCCAAATTTACTATAACGTGTAGTCCTTTCTTGCCTAATTTTCTGTCTGTATGTACCCACTTGAGGCAGAAAGTAAATTTGTATTGAACTCCCGCGTGCTTCGCAGTTACTAAAACTTGGCACTTGTGTTATACTTGTCCAGGGCTAATTTGGTATTGAATTTTACCCTCCAACCTTCTACAGTTTCAAAATGATGGTCATTAACACTTTTCAAAGCTTATTATCTTTAAAGTGGCCAATTTTAATCAACTGGAAATTTTAAACAAAAAATCACCCCAATCCATTACAGAAAATTTCTTTTTTCAAAATAAAAATGTGGTAATTTTCACAGAATTTTTATGATTTTACTCATAAAATTATTACTTGTTCAACTATGGGTTGTGATCCTCATACAAATTTGTTTGATTATAAATTAAAATTTTTGTAATATCCAGAAAGTTTTCAAAAAGCTCTCTTTTTCAAGATATTGAGCTTTGAAAACTTTAAGTGACCGCCATTTTAAAATTGTTAAAATATATAAAATGTCAAATTCATTTAATACCAAATTCGCCCTAACAACACAACAATAATTATAACACACATGCCAATAAGTTTCAAGTCAGTACCGGTACCTCAAGTGGTTCTTAATATGTGAGGTATTGACTAAAAGAAGTACAGCCAGACATACAGTCAGCTAAAGGAGCAAGAAAGGTCCTATGTTTATATAACCTTTTTTGACCCTCGGAACAAGTTTAGATAGAGTTTCTGAACACTATATATGTGATTTTCATAAAAACCTTTTCATCTTAGAAATAGTTTGGCAAAAAATAATGACAGTTAATAGGAACATGTTGGTTAGTGGCGTACAAATCCTTTACAAAACGTTCTGTTTCAAAATGGGGGCAGTTGATGATGCCAATGTTAAATAGCACATTTTTTAATTCTTATAAAGGCAGGCAGAGAAAACTATGCAAGATGTGATTGTACATGGTGAATTCTGACAGTTTTTAACTGTAGAATAACCTGGTGAAATTTGGGTCAGTAGTTTCTGGACCTTCCGTATATTAAATACCCCATAGCAGCAAACCTGCGTACTTAACGAATTTCCCATGCATATTTATTTATCTTAATACCACATAAAGCCACATGCCAAGTTTCATCATTATACATTCATAAATAAACCATTTATGTCATTTTAATTATTCTTTATAAGAATAACATGGCGGCTGAGTATGCAGGTTTGCTGAAACAAGGATAAAAAAAATATGTTTTTATAAAAATATCAATATAACTCAACTGGGTAAAGCCACATACCAAGTTTGATTAATTTATGTTTATAATTAACAGAGATAACGTTTTACTTGTTCTCCATAAGAATAACATGGGGGCTGAGTACGCAGGTTTTCTGCTAAGGGAACTATCGGCAAAAACATTGTTTTTTGTGCAAATATAAATAGACAACAACTATATTAAGCAATATACCAATTTTCGTCAGGATAAGTTGATAAATAAGCGAGATATACAATTTTTCTTACTATCCATAAAATAACATTGGACAACGTATTGTGTTCAGCACTTTCCATATCTCTCTAACCAATTAACGTAGAGCAATGATCAAAACACCATTTTTTTAAGCTAAATTCAAAGTTAAAAAGTAAAATTTGATTTACTAAAATATTATATGTAGAAAACTTAAAAAAATACATTTTTAGGGTACAAAACCCCCCAAAATACCCCTTTGGATGAAGCAATCTGGCTGGTTTTCGAACTTAAAAGTCATAAATGTTGCTTTACAGGTTTGTACCAAATTTCAACAAAATAGGACCATTTTTACGAGAGTCACCCACGGACACACACACACACACACACACACACACACATATTATATATATGTATGTATATATATACATATATATACAGTTTTGAACGGATGGTGTTTTTGGCATCTGGGGACCTCAAAACGAAAAGTTATCATGGTCTTGGGCCTAGGTCTTCCCATGCCGACTACGGTAATAGCTTCTCCCCTATAAATTCGGTAAAAGAAATTGTTGATTTTGTTCTGCGATTTTCAATAATAAAACTGTTATTTTGTATACAAGTTTACAAGTTTGATTTCAATGATTATTTTATGAAAGAACAGCATTTAATTTAACTGAATAATTTTGATTCTAATAAAACCAAGCACAACAGCAAGAAAAGATATTTTGAGCATACAAAATAAAATACTGAGTGTAAATAAAATACCGACTGGAATGGAAACACATAAATTTGGTAAGCCTGTTTTCGTTAAAAATATCTGCTTGAATTTGAACAAATGGACAAGCACTTGTATATCTATAATTGATAAGTGAGTCGGGAAATGGCTTGAGTATATGGGTAGATTGTGCAATTCCTCACCAGTCGCAGTAAACCATAACAGTATATACTAACTTGAAATGGAAGTGATTGCAATTTGATTTCTTGTCAACAAAAGTTCAACATTTTGAAGTTACACACACCATTCATTGGTGACAAAACTATTTAATTAGCTTCTTAATGATCATTTAAGGTGTTGTTAATAATCACTCGCAGTAAAAAACACACATTTTACATCATAAACAACACTTTATTGTAAATAAAAACATATATTTACAAAACTTAATATATTGGTAATATATTTCGACAGTTTATGGATCCATGCAGCTGGTGTGATGATGATTACGCAGTTGGTCTGATGATGACATATTACCAATGTAGATAGTTTTGTAAATAGACAATGGCAAAATTTCTAGTACCTACAAAGGTGTTTTGAATTAAGTTGCTAGTACATAAATCTACGGTACCTTTTTTAATATCTAGGGTTGCACTCAATATACGACGTATTGTGGTATTTCCCTTGTTAAATTACTGTGTTTTAAGGTGATTGATTACCATAATTTTTTAATACATTATGTAATGACACATGATTATGATGACGGGACGAAGTGAAGGAATCTGTCTTAGCAGAGACAATGATTCGGTGTCCGTCAGTGTGTGGATGTGTGTTGAAAGTGTGTTCGGAATGCAATAACGTGAAAACGGCTGCACTGATCATTTTCAGATTTTACACAAATGTTTTCCACTACACTTCACGCTTCCAATTCAAAAATAGAACACATTCCTTAAATACTATTTTATTAATTAACATTTAAAAGTTGTAACATTTCCATAAGGTAAAACACTGGATAAAAATTACTGGTTTTATAGTACGGGATATTAATGCAATACTGTTTCGTAATTACAAGAAACTACTAACAAATTGTTGTATTCATATGTTTTAGGATTAAATAAATAAAGTACTCTCCTTTTAACATGATTTAATTCAATAAGGCTTTAAAAATTATTATATTAAAAAACTAAAGTTTTTACAAATAAAGGTAACATTCTCCTATAATGTGAGTGAGTTAATAGTTTATCCGGTAGATTGCAGCAGCCATTTATTTCGTATTTACTTCTGCCAGCTGTGTTCTTTTGTCAGTTTATGATATTAAATACCCCCGTCATAGCAAACCTGCGTATTCAGGTAATTTCCAATGTACCACTGTGCATAGGCAACTTTCCATGTTATTTTTTTGTTGAAGAATTTGCACTTCTTTAATATAATTAAGAATGATTTATCCTATGATCTCAAATTAACGAAAATAAAAGTAGATATTTTCCTGCAGAGTCCCCAGGGCTATTTATTTAATATTTTGTGATGAAATTTTGGTTAGAACTACGTTAATGGCAGAAACTTTCAGGTTCGGTCATCCCATTACGGGAATATTTGAGCGTACTCTTAGTTTATTCAGTGAGTGTACCAGAACTGAACTGCCTTATCAGTGATGGCCTTGAGGGGAGGGTGTGGAGCTATCACTGATAACAACTCAGTCATCCACATGCCACTGTTTAGAATTTTTCAAATTAAGTTAAATGATGGGCTCAATGTGAACCCATATTTTTTTACCAATCTTCATTTGAAAGAATAACAATGTGAACTTATTGTTCTTTACTTATTGTTGGAAGTAGTATCAAATATTAAAAGGCATTCTTATTTGGTCTAAACAAAACTAATTATTATAATAGTATCATTATATTAAAAGAATAAGGTGATTTTTGGGCAGAAGATTATGGCCAAACTACTGGGTCGATTGTGATAATTTACGTGTCCTTAGAAAGCCCTTAACGTCTAGATGTGCCTTTTGGGGGTCTCAAGTCAGTGAGTGGAACCAGAGACCCTAGGGAAGCCATCTAAGTACGGTTTTGGCCCATTTAAATAACATTGGACAGCAAATCAAAACAAAAGAAGCAGAACAGCTGGGATTAAAGATACAAACATATGGTTTGCTAGTTATCTATTAAAACAATTTCTTGATTTTAGTTCGGCGATTTTTAATCTCTAAAATTATTATTTTTATACATATTTGGTATCAATACAGTGTTCTTATTCTCTAGATGTACCTCTTGGAGTTTTGAAAAACAACCAACTTCAGGGCTCCGTCCAGCGGGATCTCAAAGTTACAGTGTTAATCTTTTGGGGGTTATTTTATCTAGGTCGTCAGCTGATTATAACGCTATAACTATTCCTTATAACTATTTTAACACATCATAACTATTCAAAATATCTGGCGCTATGTCTGCTGTGGACGGGACACTGCCTGTTATATTAAAAGAGTTTCTTGAATTTTGTTCAGTGATTTTGGGCCTCTGAAACTATTAATAATTTGAATTCATGATTGGTTTTAAATCAAGAGCTCTTACTCTTTAAATAAATGTGCATTTTGGGATTTTGAAAAAAAATCCCAAAATATTACCAATGGGACGATGCTCTAGTGGATTTTTAAAATTTTCTGAATTGTTTACATATTGAGCGTTTACATAACGAATTTATTTAACGAAATTATGTGCTACATGGTGGATTTTGTCACTAACACCTTCAAATTTAGTACCTACGGCGGATTTCCCATTTGTTACTTGTACTGTATTTCATAACTAGCGTATTGAATATAACGCTTATTTGGAAGTTTAGACAGGGACTACTAACAGTCATCGTGCTGCATGACGAACGTATTTACTCTATTAGAGAAAGTCAGACATGCATGATGCTTCAAGTACTTTCTATATGTACTGTACTGCTCCGCCGTTTGATCCGTAATTAAAAAATATAGATAATCCGTTGAGCCGATTGGGTTTCACATTAAAATAGACTCATTGGATAACCGGATACTTCGAGTTTATTGTAGCTCTCTAGGTTACAGTATGCGGATAATCAGCCATAATATTTGAAAGGGAAAGACAAAGGCGTGGTGCGCTTGAGGCTAGTAGAGCGCGCCACCGGACGACGTGGCAGTGGCAGAGCGACGGAAGGACGCCAGGATCAGATAGAGTGAGTCACGGAGTGTGACGAGCTGGCGGCAGCGGCAACTAGACCACGACACTGGCCACAGTCGGAAGCAGCCCCCTCCCACCACAGAGTTTAAGCTGTTGTAATACTTATCAATGGTCAGAGCTCGAGGATGCTGTTATTTATTGCCACTAACGTGAATATCATAAAGACGCAATTTTGGGGGAGGGTCAGGGTAGTTGCCCATCCAATTTGGATATTATATTGTGATGTATAAAAAGTCACAATAATTAAGTGTTCACCATAATTTTGCCCCCCCTCACCGAAATCGAAATACTCAAATTACATTACTCGTATATATACGATGGAATGAAATCTTTTTCTTTTAGCGAATTTCCCCTATAGGGAAGAAGCTATTACCGTAGGATATATATATATATATATATATATATATATATATATATATATATATATATATATATGTGTGTGTGTGTGTGGCCGTGAATGCGATAACTTGAGTAAAAAAGTCCGATTTAGATGATATTTGGCTCAAATGTGTAAACTGACATTTATGACTTTAAGTTCGAAAACCAGAAAAATCGGACCATGGGAAGGGGGGTTTATGGGGGTTTTAAATTTTCCAAAAATCAGTTTTTTGCATTTTTTACCCTACAATTTTTAAAACAACTTAATTTTGGTTTTGACCATGTTAAAGAGCTTAAAAAAACAAATAATATGGTATTTTGAATTATTAACCTAGGTTAAGTGGTTGCGGAAAAAATCCAAAAAACATGCTGATAAAATCTCCCATGTTAATCTTATGGGAAAAAGGTTTTTGGCTTTTCCTCAGTTTATTTTACTTTAAACTTCACATTTGCTTTTACCAATCACTTCACCTCCACAAAACAATCATTTTGGTGTTTAAATGGTGATTCTACCTCCAACCGTTGCAGAGATATTCAAAGTACTAAACACAGTACGTTGTCCAATGTTATCCTTATGGAGAATAAATAAAATTTGATATCTCGATTATTTATGAATGTATATTTATGAAACTTGGTATGTGGCTTCACGTTGTACTGGTATATTGATATTTGCACACAAAATAAATGTTTTGTTGGCTGTCCCCGTAGCAGCTAACCTGCATACTCAGCCGTAATGTTATTCTTATGGAGAATAAGTAAAGTTTTATATTTCCCTTACTTATGAACAAAAATTAATGAAACTGGTAAGTAGCTTTACCTGGTTCAGTTATATTGATAATTGCATAAAAACTAATTTCTTATCTTCCTCGTTGCAGCAAAGCTGCGTACTCAGTCCTAATGTTATTCTTATGGGGAATAAATAAAATGTTATGAATCACTTATTCATGAATGTATTTTTGTCAAACTTGGTAAGTGGCTTTATGTAGTAGTGAGAAAAATATAAATGCATTGGAAATTCGCTAAGTATGCAGGTTTGCTGCGACGGGGGTATTTTGGTGATAAAGAAAAAAGGCAACTGCCGTAAATTTGTTTGTAATATTTCCCTTTATTCATATTTTATGGCGTCAAATTTCGAGCAATAACGTTTTTTAACCAAACGAAAAAGCAATTGATAAATTACATTCACAGGTAACATTCTTCCATCCATTTGTGATGTGTACCCAATTTAGAAAATAACATAACTGCAGTACATATATGCTTCTTATTCATCGAAAGAATTGTTCTCTTTTCAGTAATTATTAAGATAAACCACATATAAACTAACGTAATCCTCTCAACAACCCTTCGAGATGTTATGGATGTCCTGTTGGAGCCAGGCACCGGGCACTCGACGATTCCAACGCCGCTGCGGCCATTTGAAAGCATCAGAAGTGTCAAGGTGCGTGCTAAATATTAGGGCACATTTTTTATTCTTCGAAGGGCGGATCTCTATTATAACAAAAATCTATGAGTGACAAATAATAATTTATTCGGCAAAGATTGGCCTAGGCTAGCTGTTTATAATATTATTTTATGTTGTGGTCTTTGTACTAGAGATAATTGACGTTGTGCGGGATAAGGGAAAGTATTCGTTGTAAGAAGGTGATGGGTGGCAATGCTACACTGCTAAACGAGGTTAATATATCTAGAGTTTTCATCTGGGTTGAAACTGTGAGGCCTCACTGGAAGATATTGTTGTAAACAAACTATATAGAACAATGGTTTCCAGCAAACTTGTGATTGAAAATGTGTTTGACCTCAAAGTGTTCTCCTTGTTACATATTTATTAAACCCCACAACGTAACATAGTCAGTGAATACATTCAGTTCCTTCCCCTCACCCTGATACAAGGTTAATTAGATACTTTTAAACGAGCTAACGACACTGTGAGCTAATTGGATCTCAGAAACCCGCAGTAGTATTTTGCTTATACAGTACTTTGAAAATAGGGGTGTTTGGGTTTCATAAACCGGTTGGCGAACTTCTCAACCCCAATAGTGCTCCCTTGTTCAACTCGTTTGTGAACATAGTACATTTTAATTTGGGCACATGGGGTTTCAAATGATAACAAAATAATTTAAAATACCCCATCGCAGCAAACCTGCGTACTCAGCGAATTTCCAATGAATGCATATGTTTCTCACTACCACATAAAGCCACTTACCAAGTTTCATAAAAATACATTAATAAATAATTGATCTATAGCATTTGATTTATTCTCCATAAGAATAACATAGGGCTAAGTACGCTGCAACAAGGAACACAAAATATGTGTTTTTATGCAATTATCAATTTAACTCAACCAGGTGAAGCTACATACTTTTATTAATTTATGTTAATAATTAAGGGAGATATAAAACTTTACTAGGTTTGCTGCTACTGGGATAATCAACAAAAAATCAATTATTTGTGCAAATATCAATATACTAGTACTACATGGAGCCACATACCAAGTTTGATCAATCTACATTCATAAATAATCGATTTATCAAATTGTATTTATTCTCCATAAGGAGAAAAAATGGGCAACGTACTGTGTTTAGCACTTTGAATATCTCTGCAACGGTTGGACGTAGAATCACAATTTAAACACCAAAATGGTTGTTTTGTAAAGCTGAATTGATTGGTAAAAGCAAATGTGAAGTTTACATTAAAATGAACTGAGGAAAAGCCAAAAACCTTTTTCCCCTAAGAGTAACATGGGATATTTTATGAGCAGGTTTTTTGGATTTTCTCTGCAACCACTTAACCTAAGTTAATAATTCAAAATGCCATATTATTTGTTTTTAAGCTCTATAAAGTGGTCAAAACAAACTTGATTTTTTTTTATTTTAGGGTAAAAAATTAAAAAAACTGATTTTTGGAAGATTTAAAACCCCATAAAATCCCCTTCCCATGGTCTGATATTTCTGGTTTTCGAACTTAAAGTTATGAATGTTTCTTTACACGTGTGTACCTACCAAATTTCATCGAAATCGGATGTTTTTTTTACTCAAGATATCGAGTTAACAGATATATTATATATGAATTTGAATGAATAGTGTTTTTGGCATCTTGGGACCACAAAACGAAAAGTTATCATGGTCTCGGGCTTAAGTCTTACCATGAGACCTACGGTAATAGCTTCTTCACTATAGGGGAAATTCGCTAAAACAAAAAAAAACAGTAAGCTGTTGGATTACAAGACACTTGTAAAAAATCAATATGGACGAGATAATATCTTGCTCTTAGTTCTCATTGTACACATACACATCCAGGTATTTACTCCATTGTTTACATTATTATATGTATACTTTTGGACTTGGACGGACAATGAGGCAAATTCCTAATGGCGGACAAAGGTTTATACCACATACATTGAATATTGCAATGAACCTCACCGCGTGACAGCGGAGAAAGTATATTATACAATATAAACAAATCTTTTGTCATGCAATGGATAAGGCAGACAAAATCGGGCCCATGCACAGAACTAACAGATATTTACTTTTTAAATTGTATGGCTGGAAAATGAAAATCGAAAATTATTATAGTATGTTATTTGATAAATGACATGTACCGCTGACTAAAGGACAAAGGTTGTGCGAATGGACTCCGCGATGCGGTCTGACTCAGCCGACCTGTATTGCAGCCATCTACCTCTCATGTTTGTTTGTTGATAACGTGCATACTCTCATTGCTATCCGATACATCATGCGCTTGCAATGAAAACGAGTTTTTTAGAACAATCCAGCCGCCATAAAACCTGGTGGGCGATCATTCATCATATTCGATTTAAAAAAAAATTCTTTGGATATCCCACATGAACACCTCTTAATATGTATTGTGCTATAAAGGCCAAAGCGGAAGGTATTGTGGGGTCAAACTTCACCCCGATATCCGATATTTGTTTATAATTTTGAACAAGACTTCCAAATTTTCCCTTATTTGCCTTGCCCTCCCGGCCTGTGACATCTTTGGCTATAGTTAGTCTCACCCCCTCCATTGGTTCATGCCATTTTACATTGTTTTACAATTTTCTCAATGTAACGTATGATGGGGCATTGATGAGTAAATCGTTCACAGTATTGTGTGTGTCAGATATATTTCAAATTGTATGGGAGAAATGAAAATATTAATAGCTCAAATTATTATTAGCAACTTTCATAATGACAAATATTGTTTTAAATCGTTGTCTACTGTTAGTAGTGGTTAGTAATAACCTAAGTAGTAAGTACAAACTCGTAGTTTGATAAATGTAGTTTTTCAAGTTTATTACAATGGAAAAAGTAATTATTTAAGAAACGAAGTTACTACTATCAAGTCCTCTCTATCACGTAACCTCTGGAAGTTTAGATTATATAAGTTAGATTGCAGTTTTTGGGTCGTTGTTTTATTTATAAAATTAACTGCATGATGTAGCAAAACACTCGCGCAAACAACCATTATTCGTATGCACCGCTTATGGTACACGTAGAATTATTTTTGGTCGAATTTCGACCTCTGGGCGATTCTTAGTAAATAATATTATACACACTACACGCGTAAATATTTGTACACCAGAAGAAACATTTACCAACATAAGAAGCTCAAAGTAACATCTCCACTCCATTAAGGGAGCCCGGTTCAGTCTGTTAGCTTTGGCTGTTTGTCCAGATCAACAAAGCGATTGTGATTGAACTTTGCTCATTTCATCGTCCGCCCACAACGGTTTTCGCTCCTCAATAAACCTCTTTGCAGTGAGTGATTCATTGTGTAATGACTTGAGTCAGAGGTTTTATGTATTTATTAAGAGAAGCCTGTTAGCGAATTTCCCCTGTAGGAAAGAACCTACAATTACCGTAGTCGGCATGGTAATGGTGTTTTTCCATTCGTTCAAAACTGATATATATGTGTGTGTGTGTGTGTGTGTGTGTGTGTGTGTGTGTGTCCGTGAGCACGATAACTCTCGTAAAAATCATCCGATTTTGACGAAATTTGGTATAAACGTGTAAAGCAGCATTTATGACTTTCAGTTCGAAAACCAGACATATCGACCTATCCGAAGGGGTATTTCGGGGGGGTTTTGTACCCCAAAAATGTTTTTTGGTTTTTTTTCTTTCAATTAGAATCAGATTAAAAAGACGCACAATTTGGTGTTTTGATCATTTTTCTACGTCAAATGGTTACAGAGATACTGAAAGTGCTAAACAGTACGTTGTCCAATGTTATTCTTATGGAGAATAAGACAAATTGTATATCTCGCTTATTTATCAACTTATCCTGATGAAACTTGGTATATTGCTTCATATCATTTAGGTCTATTGATATTGCACTAAAAAATATTTTTTGGCCGATAGTTCCCGTAGCAGCAAACCTGCGTTCTCATCCCAATGTTATTCTTATGGAGAATAAGTAACGTGATATCTCCCTTAGTTATGAACATAAATTAATAAAATTTGGTATGTGGCTTTACCTACTTGAGTTATATTGATATTTGTATAAAACCCAATTGTTTTTGTTCCTTGCTTCAGCAAACCTGCGTACTCAGCCGCCATGTTATTCTTATGGAGAAAAATTTAAATGTCATAAATCGTTTATTTATGAATGCACATTGAAGAAACTTGGTATGTTGCTTTATGTGGTATTAAGTTACATATATATGCATTGGAAATTCGCTGAGTACGCAGGTTTGCTGCTACGGGGTATTTTAAAATTCAGGAAAGAGCTAGTTATAAACCTTTGTTTAATATGCGAGATATTTAATTTTGTGAAATGTCACACTAAAATAAGTTTACATTGAACAATTCGTCTTTTACATAAATTCATATAGATTTAGACTGTGTGTTTTAGAATCAAATTCAAACAGGGTTTATTATACGTGTACTTAAATACGTTCCTTTATAAAACGCAGACATAAACTCGTGAGTATATATAATGCGTACTTTTAAAAGCAGAGTATTTTTGTATACCTTTACAACCAGATAGTTTTGTTGATTGTATTGGCGTAAACTGTAATTTGTTTTATAGTTTGAATATTCGCTTTGTAATCACCAGCAAACGGGTGCCTTCTATCGGCAAAACGCAATGTGCGTGCTGAAGTGCGGTGCGAGTTGCGTTTCGAAACATTCGGAGTCTCAGTAATTGTTCGTCCTGTGACGTGAGATTGACTTTCGATTTTCTCCCTAACCATGTAATTATGAATTAGGCTAAACATTCATTAGCATAATTCGATGATTGAAGGTAAAAATTCCCAAGATTTGCAGGCACCCAAAATTTACCGGGATCCCGAATCTCTGGATTGAGAACCCCAAGAGATACGGACTCTGAAAGTTAACATTGGACTTATGGGGAGAAGCAGGTAGACGCAGAGGACTGGACCAATCCCGCCTTAAAAATATTTATGGATACACCACTGATATCCTGAAACTATTATACTTGGCGTTAAAAAGTCCTTTACACTCGTGAAACAAATCTACAGTAATACGTTTTGAGATATTCATAGACAAGTATATTTTAGGAGTGAATGAATTCGTTAATGCCTCTGGTTATAAACGTCATCTTTTTAAGTTATTAGTAATTTAATACATAATATCAGTGTATGGGGACTAAAAACTAACATCCCACAGTGGCACTTGCTTTACAGAGTTTAGTGATAAAAAATACCCCCCTTGCAGCAAACCTGCATACTCAGCGAATTTCAAATGGTACTTCACTAAGTCATGAAGCCACTTAACAACTTTCATCAAAGCATATTCATAAATAAGCGGGATATGAAATTGTATTTATTCCCCACAAGATAAACATTATGACTGAGTATGCAGGTTTGCTGCATCAAGGGCACAAAAATCTGGTTTTTATGCAAATACCAATGGATCACCACTATATGAAGCAAAATACCAAGTTTTACCAATTTATGTTCATAAACAAGCAAGATGTTACATGTTTCTTATTCTCCTGAAGAATAACATTGTAGCTGCTGAGTATGCGGGTTTGCTACTACGGGGACCACACAAAATTGGTTTTGTATGCAAATATTAGTAAACCCCAACCACATGAAGCAACATACCAAGTTCCACCTTGACGCGAGCGTGAGAGGTGGTGGTTTGACGTCGATGCAACCGACAACTTGACACCACAGCAAATCGCCACCCCGATAGGCTCCTCCCGTTGAACTAAAATTACATATTTGCACACATAATCAATTCGTTTAACACTGCAATAGAGACAGCGTCTTAGACTTTATACTTGGTATGGTCCAACAAAACCGCTGATGATTTTTGTGGTGAATGGTTCTATCAGTAGTTTTAAACTATTTCAACTTTCTTAATAGAGGCGGCATAAAAAATTTATAATGCGTGAATTCTACTAAACGTATTTTTAAGCTCGCTTCAATGCTGTTTGTCATGTTTATAATAATTCTAAGGTAGGTAAAAAACTTTCGCAATACCGCAGAAGTAGTCATTATAGAAATGATTTTGCAATTTCATCAAAACATCATCGAAAAATTTGAACACAATCCCCTTAGTAGTTAAAAATAAGTTTCACTGGGGGGTGACCTTAATGAAAATGTCTTTCATGTGCAAGCTGCAGTTGGTTTATACGCATAAGGCAAGACAGTTTTCAAAGCGTACTCACGCGTACTCATTTGTGTCTATATCATTGCATTTTTTCCGTTACTAGATGGGAACTGACAAAATGTTGTTGAGTTTGTCATTACGTATTGCTAGATTCAAAGTGATGTGATTGATTATCGTGAGAATTTGACCAATCCCGCAAATCACACTTCGCATAGAATTTACATATTATTTATTTTCTATGCCGCCGTCATGAGAAAAGTTGAATAGTTGAAACTACTGTTATGAAAAAATGGTAGTATCTAAAGAACCGTTCACCGCAAAAATCATCTCTCTAATGAATGAAATAGCTGTGCTGTCACAAAACAAAATGTGAGCACTATTTTTGGACCATCCGTTATATGATTAGGCCTACTAGCAGTTTTCCGTGGCTACGCACACGCTCAAACTGAGGTTATAAATCAGTTTTCGTCTTACTGCTTCAAAAACAACTGTTTTTGACACATGCGTTGAGATTCAAAAGTTCTTCTTTTTAGTCTTTGGATAATAATATATGTTTTGATGATCATTATCGTACTAGTACTAAAAAGATCATTGTTGATGATACTTTTGATTCGAGGTCGTCATAAATCGATTAAAATTCATTCGATTATATATAATCGAAACATTCATTGTTATTATCGAAACATTCATTGTTGTATTGTTATTATTTTTGCGTTCGTTTCCCGTACACCACTGGTGAGTGACAACTGTGAGTGACACGATGGACGAAGTTAGTAAGCCTAACGATTAGTATCGAAATATAATAGAAAAAGCCCAAACAATTCAAGAATCGAATGTTTGTTTTGAAGAACAACCGATTGGTTCGAACCACAATGATTGGTTTGAAGTGATCGACTCAACAACCGATAGATATGAATGAACCGAAGTTATGCATGTGCAACAGCTGATTGTTTCAAGAGACAAGGTGAAGCATTTGAGGTTATGAAGACAGAGTACTAAATTTTACTTTCGTTTTTATTTAAACCTTAAGTTTTTTGGCAGTATGACGAAAAAAATAGTTCGTCACTCGGATCATAAGTGTCTTTTTAATACTCGCTCATTTCCCAGCCTCGGCAGTTAAACTGGAGCTCGTATTAAAAAGATCCACTTTTGATCCTAGTGACGAAATATGCTATTCCTGTTGTTGCCTTTAAGACGAAACCCCAAAAAATAAATTATAAGTTAAAACTGCAACATATATGCTTTATTAAAGTTATTACTTATTTGGTTTTATCAGTTGGTATGTTAAAAAATTAAGACGCTATTATGAAGGTTTATTAAGATGGCTTATAAGGACTATGAAACGACTACCTATCATGAAGACGTTACACGCTATTCTTTAAGATATAATTTTTTGGAGTTGAGATTTCTGAAACAAAGTTACGAAAATTGTTCATTTAAATTAATTGGATTTTTAAATTTAAAAGTCGAATGAAGCCAATCTAAAATTTTATTTGTAGCCACAAAGATACAATTCCTAGCATATCATAAATTTATTTGAAAATATACTTGATCTTTGCACGGGTTATAGAGAATATATGAATTCTGATGTGTCAGCTTTTTCAGCCTTTTACTTGCGAAACCTACTCTTTGTGTCATCTTCTTTGTTTACGTTTTAAAAGTCAACTAAAATTGAAATGAAAATTTTTAAAGTGATTACTTTTAATATTTTTCGATTTTAAACTTTATTCATAGTATCATAAGGCACTTCTATGAGAAAAAATATGAGTGACTTTGAAATTTCATTTAGGTTTGATGAGAAATAAAGTCGCTAGGCTTTCTGAACATCGAGGTGGAAGATTCGAGCAAAATTTACGAAACTTGTAGTTTTTGTCGCTAGTTAAAACGTTTATTTCTCGATTATTATACCATTCTAAAACAACCTGTCGTATACTTTGGTGTTTTTAACGTGTTAAAACGGAATTAGATCAAATTAGGGCTTTAAATTTCTTTGTTGGTGGGTCGAAAAATCGCCTCATTTTCCTTCGTGTTAATAGTTACTCACATCGCATTGTCGTTCGCTCGTCGTCTGCTGGTGGACTTGGCGACGAGACACGACCGTGTCTCTAAATTAATGTAGTTTTAAATACGGTAGAAGATTAAACATGAATTATTTATAATTTTTAAAAGTTTATTATTTGTTTTAAGCATGGTAGCGCTGATAAGCCAAGTGGAGAGAGCCTATTTTTGCGTTATAAGAAGACGGAAACAGATGGAGCGGGGTGGCAGGTTGTCGGGGTGACACCTTGACGCGAGTGTGCGAGGTGACGGTTTGTCGGGAACGGCGACGACAGATCGTCACCTGGGAGTAGAGAAGGTGACGGGTTGTCGGGGTGACACCTAGACGGCTTCCCGGGTTTAGTCAGGCAGTAGGCCCCTTACGATGGTACTGGAAGCGGTCGGATCATACAGTAGTACTGTTTACAACGGCGAGGTCACATCTCACCGGTCTCAGGTGCTGCCCATTCAGTGCCTCAGTGGCTGGTTGTCTGGTTGTCTGGTTGTATTTATACGACACAACAACACAGAAGAGAGCCACAGCTTCTCACCACTCTGGCACTCTACCTAACACTTCAACTCCAGCGCAGCTTGCCGTTAACACGTCAAACGGTCAAACTCTCCACTCGTATTTTACGTATACAATACTTACTTATAAATAGAACGTTCAAATTTGGCCTAGGATATTTTAATGGGGATCAGCGCTGGTGTGAACAACATATTATGACCCCGAAAAAATCTAAAGTTCTATTTACTGAATAAACGATTAAAAATGTGTATGTACTCTTTGAGTTAATCGAGTATAACTGACGTATAAAACTCGCCCTATAAATATACTGTACTAAATGGTACTAGCATATAAAAATATTTGTGGAACCCTGTAATAAATTATTTAACTGGAAAGATAGTTTATGCTAATTTTTAAGGAGAGTGGAGCCTTTAAGGGTTTTTTCAGAATTGGAGTAACCCCATATTTTATTAGACTATAGTTTAGTACCTACCAATCGCAATCCAGTAAACACATGGCCTCTAGCATCTTATTGGGGCCCCGGCCACGAAACATTCTGCGTTTATGTTTATACCTGCTGTCCCATTAGGCCAGTCTTATAAACTCTCAAATCCCATCCTTAATCAAAGGATGACATCCGATATCGTTTATTTATGGCTTATTCTAAACAGCAACAAATTCGTTGCGATTTTAGTGACCAAAATGCTGATAGTAGGGGGCATTGGACTGCTGATATCACAAGTAATAAATACAATTCCAAAATATTACAAATGTACAAAATATACAAATTGTTATGGGGTATCTGTGATTTCGAAATTCTGCTCACCAAAATCGCTGTTAAAAACAATTGTTTGTTTAAAACAAACCTTATACATTAATATTTTCGTAAAATCCGTTGCGGGAGGACGAGCTTTGAAAGTTAACATTGACCTTATGAGGGAAGCCCGATTACCTGTAAAAAATCAAATTTCTTGGTGACTGGAGCCCCCTCTTAAGCTGCGTCCACACTCACCTGACAGGCTGACAGGTTCGTCGAACAATGTTAGCATACATTTTGTTGTTCGCCGGTGAACGTTCGATGTTTCGTAGGTGGGGGCGCTTTGACGAAACTTCTTGGAGCCATTTTTGTTCAGACAAAATGTTCGCTCTGTGAGCAAACTTTTGTTTTGTTCGGTGAAAGCTGCCCTTTGTGTCACAGCCCTTGCAGCCCGTTTCTTGTCGATATTTTGTGTTTCTAATGAAGATTTGTCTTAATACAAGTAGATAATGCAGTCACTAATGCTGTACAGACTTCCGGAACTATATTTGATATACTTCGTTGTGATATTATAAACACGTGCATTAGAGAGTGATAAAAGTCATCACTTGCCAAAAATCTCTAGGTAACTGCTAATCAACCTTTCACACTTATTTATTGATGAAAATTCATATTCTGTTTTGAAATTTCAGTTAAGGTATTATTGCAGACACTTTCCATCACTTATTATATAACCTACGTGATGATAGATTCCTTATTATAGAGTCCACCATTATAATAAGTGATGGAAAATGTCCGCAATAATTCCTTCAATAACATAAACCCTTTCGCGATCACCAACATTGAATTTTAAACAAACTATTAATGTTCCTAGAAATTCAAAATCATCAGAATTGTACATCCGAGTAATGTTGGAGAACAGGCAACCATCTGCTGTCAAGTCCGCTCTGAAGTCTTGACCACTACATTCGTTTTGCCTTCTTAATAACTCTCTCTGCCATCACCGAGGTCGTCGTTGATAGCTGATAACGAAATGCTGCAGAAACAACAATGCAAGTAATACAAGCAAGTAAATGCCGACGCGCACCCACATCCATCTTCCCTGACAACCCTCCTGACAATAAAATACTGAATTCTCAGCGAACATTATATTTTGTTCGACAAACATCAGAATACATTTTTGCGAACATTTTTTCTTGTTCAGCGAACAATATGTGTTCGGCGTTCGGCGAACATGTTCGTCGCAAACGTTTTCCCAGTGTGGACGCACCGAAAATCAATGTAGGAACTTGAAAGCCCAGTGAGGCAGAGCCCTATCAGAGGATTTTTGAATCAGGTGTAGGTGTGTAGGCTTGTGTCTGTCTTGAGTACATAACAAGATATACTCATATGCCAAATGTCAATTAAACCGGTCTGGTAGTTGACGGCAAACGTAAAAAAGTTAGTGGCCAGTGGAAAGGAGCCCAAAAGTATTTTTCGTATGGAAGTATGCCTAGGTCTATGTTGGATTCTGGTGGTGTAGGCAATTACCTTTTTCCCTACAGAACTTTAGCTCCACCAGTTCATCAGTTCTGTAATATGTATGTGTTGGTTGTCATGATTTTGAATTCCAGTCGGGCGGAGCCCCAAAGCCCTTTCGGATCGTTTTAGGTATATATTTTTCACTATAGTGCATTATCAATCTTCCTACAAATTCCAGCCCTATATCGGATCAGTAGTAGGTTTAATTGTTCAGTGGTTAACAAATAACATGAAAGTATCAGAAGCCCAGCCGGACTATTCTCAATTGACGGGTAGTTTAATTATTGATTAGAAATCAGGCTAGTATGTGTCTTATTAAGCAGAAGTAAGTTGAACCTCTGGCTACTGTATAACTTCCTACCAAATATCAGCTCAATCGTTCTAGTAGTTGGTGCATGATGGAACCACAAACAAGCACAAGCTTTCAGCACAGAGCACAGAAAACTATATTGAAGTTTCCTGTGGTTTCACATTTATTATATTAAAATATGTAATTGATTTGTCAGGGAGCCAGAAAATATATGTTAACTCGCAGCTCCCTTCTCAGAAATGGAGATCCCCTATTTTCAGTATCTATAGGTAATCATCATTTACAAACCATAATACCACAGCTTGATCCGCTCCCTCCACAGTCCCACAGTTATGTGTGTGTAGAGATGTATTGCCTTGGAACAAAGCGTACAAATCGCTTCGTCGCCCGAGATACATCAGCAGACAAGTTGCATGGTCCGCGAGCCCCACCCCGGGCATGCTGGGTGCTGGTTGTACTTGGTATGCTGCGGCGTCGCAACGGAGGGAGGCGGAAGGTCGACGCTCGGGACGCTCCGGACTACCAACTAAGCTGGCTTGGTAATCGATCCATCTGCCTGGAAATTACAATACAAAGGTAGATTACCTATTTATGACCTCACCCTGCAAGTATGGTAGGTCATAAGGGGCCATACACATATTACGTAACGCACTTAAGGGGGGGAGGGGGTATGGCGAAGTTTTATGCTGCGTTATGTGTGGGAGGGGGTTTTGGATCTACGTTACGTAACTCACACATATTAACCCTAAGATCTGGCGCACTCCCGTATCTCTTGATCCTGTTAATATATCTTTCAAACTTAAAAAATAATCAAATTTAAATCTGAATCAAGGTTACAGTTAGTTACATAAAAATACTTCCGTCATACTATTTTAATAACAGTTAAACTACAAATAAATACATTAGTGTTTTGAGAAAGCTCTGTATTGCTTTACACCTATGTTTTGCGTTGTTTTAGAGTGTAAAATCATGACTTGATACAGCAATGCCACCCAAATCTTTATTTTTAAGTTGTTTTGTATTTGTAATAGTTATAAATTGCATTTGTTTCTTAAATAGTTTAGTTTGTTGTTTATATTATTAGTAACAGTCTTGTTTGTTTTTATACATTTTGCTTTGAAATAATTTATTCAAAAAATGTTGTTAAAATAAATACATTAAAAGAGTTTATTGATTCATTGAAATCCATGCTCCAAATTGCTAGTAAAACGATGATTAAAGGGTTTAAGCTGTTTGAGTCCTACTAAGATTGAGCTAAGTAACACATTGGTGGGAGGGGGGCATGGTCAAGCGTTATGGTGCGTTGCATGAGTGAGGGGGGTTTGAAATGACGAAAAAATGCGTTACGTAATATGTGTATGGCCCCTAAATATAATAAAGCGTTAAGTTCCAACTGTACACCCTTGACGTGCCAGGGTTATGCTTGGTTTGTATGATACGCATCGGCCGGATAAACCCTAGAATACAAAGGGTGAGTGAGGTCTCATATTTAATTACATACTTACATACTTTACTTGGTTTTTACTTTTTCTGATTTTGAATTATTACACTTTTACAAGCCTTAAAACAGTTACTTAGAAAAAAACGGTGAGAGTATGTTTGAAATAAAAAATTTAAGTTCTTTTTAGAAGTGCATAGTTGTTGTTAAATTAGCTAAAGACCTGTGTGACGGTATGACGCTCCTTTTGCCTCTTTACGTTGTACAAATTATAATCATGCGGTGACGCAGATCTTTTCGAAGGGTAAACTATAGTCCCTTGCCCATTTTGCTCACGACATATACCTCTAACAATTGGCACTGTAACAGCATATCATAATTTGTAATGATAATATGTGAAACCCTGATTCTAGCAGCATTTTAACCTAAAATTGTTGAGCTTCCTTTTAATAAACAGTTCGGAAACCATGCAACTGTTTATGTATGGCTATATTATAATCAACTTATAACTTTATCCCTCCTCTACCGTTTTAAAGATATTTTTAACGCCTACAACTTTCTGTACCTTTTATGAATGAGACTTCTTGAGGAGACACGTCTTCTGTCAAAATTGATTCAATAAATCATGCGCTCTGCTATAATAACAGTAATTCAACTAAAGCACATTTAATTTTATCTAGTGGCTTTGAATGGGCCATTGCCCCTAACCTTGCTCCAATACTCTGCCTTTTCTGTTTTTTACTCTTTACATACTGAGGAAAATAAAAAATTATAAGAAGGAACACATGTCAGTTCGTAAACAAAGTAAACACATGTTTTATTGTAAAAAAAACAGACGTTCTTAAATTCCCATGCTTTTTTATGGGGGATGTTTTAAGTTATTTCTCGTCTGCTGGTAACCTTTTGAAAATATTGCTATTTTCCCGAGTCCCTGGGATTAAGACCTTTAATTTGAGCCGTCTCCCATTATCCTACGATTTACCAAACTTCCACAATTTTGACTTAAAAATTTCACTTACAGAATTATATGTAAAGAATAGCTGTTCCTGCAGGCTTCGCCCCGCAAATAATTTATAATAAACGGTATCAGGAAACTGACACATACATTCTCCCTTTTAGCCTAACTTTAATGAAAAAAAACTTTGTATTTACTAAATATAGAATATAAATAATATATAAAATAGAATATAAAAAAAATAAAAAACTGAATTTTTGATGTTTTAAGTCCTGTAATTTCTGAACCCGAATTTTTCCATAAATGCGAGTGGTGTCATTTTGTTGGCTCTACAAACCAATAAAGTTTAATGAAAATCGTTACAGTCGTTTTTGAGAAATTTGGATTTTTTATGTTTTTTAGCGATTTTTGGGTGATAATTACCCTTAAAAATAAAAAATCAAAAAAAACCTGGAGATATCGTGGATTAGTACCTACATACCAAATTTCATAAAAATCGGCCCATTGGTTAGGGCTCTAGCTCTGTACACATCCACACGGACACACACACACACACACACACACACACACATCACGTAAAAACCACTTTTTTGGGTTCAGGGAGCACTAAAACGAATATTTTCACTAACAACTCAAATTCGAAAATTTTGACGAAAAAAATACTTTCTCCTTATACTACGTATAGGGGGAGAAAGTAAAAACTATGACAGTTGTGTGTGCTGCAGTCTGTGGTTAGCCCGTGGAACTACTACGAATCAAGATCAGCTGTTTGTATTTTCATTAGCTCAAACAAAAACGAGTTCGCACGCAGCACGCTGACGTGAGGGAAGTGAATTTCCACATAAAAACTTGTAAAACTCAAAATCAGTGTAAAAACATCCATTTGTCCAATTTTTATTGAAATCTGAAAACATTGTTTTTTTGGCTGTTCTGATACTCCTGGTTTCATTTACTTGCAAAGCTGGGAATACAATTTTACGCATTATAAGGTTAGGAGAAGGTCCAGACAGGCTTGAAAGTAGGTGTGAGGTTGCTGGGGATAATAAAAGTACTCTAACAAATGAATAACAGGCTTTTCTAGTGTAAAACCCCCATAAGACAACGTACTGTGTTCACCCGATACACATTTTCTTTAATAACTCGGTAAATATTTATGCTAGAATGACGGGAGAGGGCTTACAACTTTCGCCTTTCTAATTCCCATCTTGTAACATGCATTAATTTTACATCTGGGGCTTTTCTGACCCTTTTTGGGCCCAAAAACTCAAAATTTGAAAGATTAATCCCCAAAAAATGGGTTTAGAGTTTTCCGATTGTTTTGCCCAACGAACTTGTCCAACAGGTTATAGAAAGGAACGTCCCTACCAAATTTGAAGTAAATCGGACAAAAAATGCGACCGCTAGAGTGCATACACACATATATATATATATATATATATATATATATATATATATATATATATATATGTCTATATATATGTATATATATATACATATATATATATACATATATATATATAAAATTTTGAACGACCCCCCAAAACGTGTTCAGGGGGTCACGTTAGGAACTTCTATGGTGGTCCCGGGCTTAAGTTTCACCGTGCAGGTCATGCTAATAGTTCACTTTCCAAAGGAAATTCACTAATGAATGTCCATAAGAAATACAGGGAACTTTGTCGTAATCTCTGGCGGAGCCGAAAGGTCAGATCCGAAAGGACATTTAGTTTTCCTATTTTATGCCTAAAGAATCAGTGTACAAAATGTCAGCTTCTACCTACATGGGAAGGTAGAGAATTAGTGATGAGTGAGTCAGTCAGTCAGTGAGTCGGTCATCAGCCAGGGCTTTGCCTTTTATAGATATAGATTATTTATACAATGTTTATGTTATGTATACAAATTAAATTTAACGGTAGGCCCCTACATCAGACAGCTCAGACAAATAGATTAAACCTTAAACACTACTTATAAATAGATTAACAAGTAGGAAAACCTTTCATCCAAATGAACACTTTCCAAACAAGCCAAAAACAACGATAAATATGTAATTGTACTCGTACAAAAGTGGTTACAGTGTGATTAAAGATTAGTCCAAGAAAGTCCATTTTTACACGCGGTCCTATTGTTTGTAAAACTGAGTTTCAACATTTGAGAGCAATAATAGGTTTTTTCTGTACTTAATCCAATACATATTTAATTTCACAGACCTGTCTGCAAATAAAAGTCTTATATGGGCTCCACTTATAAAAGAGATTTTCCAACAATTTCATCGACTGATTGAAGGAGTTGTCATGCAATAAAGCCATTGATTGCTAATGGGATTGGCAGGAAGATTCGATATGAAGGCAGGGCGTGGTGGATGCCGGCAAATTGAACATCCGAGTTGTGGTGGTGGGGAAGGGCTATAGCAATGATTTGCGGACATCTGGAGACTATTTCAACCGAAATTAATCATGTTTACACGTTGCATAGCACGTATTGCAGCTTCTGTAATTTACGCAGTCGTGACTCAATGGATGCTACCCGAGGTACTAAGTCAAAATTACAAATCTATAACTAATTAAGTTTTAAATACCCCCGTAGCAGCAAACCTGCGTACTCAGCGAATTTCCAATGCATATATATGTATATTAATACCACAAAAAGCCAAATACCAAGTTTCATCAATATACATTCATAAATAAACGATTTATGACATTTTAATTATTCTCCATAAGAATAACATGGCGGCTGAGTATGCAGGTTTACTGAAGCAAGGATCACAAAAAATGGGGTTTTATACAAATATCAATATAACTCAAGTAGGTAAACCAACATGCCAAATTTTATTAATTTATGTTCATAATTAAGGGAGATAACACGTTAATTATTCTCCATAAGAATAACATGGCGGCTGAGTATGCAGGTTTGCTGAAGCAATGATCACAAAAAATGGTGTTTTATACAAATATCAATATAACTCAAGTAGGTAAACCAACATGCCAAATTTTATTAATTTATGTTCATAATTAAGGGAGATAACACGTTACTTATTCCCCATAAGAATAACATGGGGGCTGAGTACGCAGGTTTGCTGCTACGGGAACTATTGGCAAAACATGTATTTTAGTGCAAATATCAATAGACCACAACGATATGAAGCAGTATACCAAGTTTCACCAGGATAAGTTGATAAATAATCGAGATATACAATTTTTCTGATTCTCCATAAGAATAACATTGGACAACGTACTGTGTTTAGCACTTTCAATATCTCTGTAACCATTTGACGTAGAGCAATGATCAAAACACCAAATTGTGCGTATTTTTAAGCTAATTCCAATGGAAGAAACTAAAATTTGACTTTTTCAAAAATTATATGTATAAAACTCAAAAACCCATTTTTGGGGTACAAAACCCCCCCCAAAATACCCCTTCGGATAGGTCGATCTGTCTGGTTTTTGAACTTAAAGTCATAAATGCTGCTTTACACGCTTATACCAAATTTCGTCGAAATCGGATTATTTTTACGAGAGTTATCGTGCTCACGGACACACACACATATATATATATATATATATATATATATATATATATATATATATGTATCTACAGTTTCAAACGAATGGTGTTTTTGGGGTCTGGGGACCTCAAAACGAAAAGTTATCATGGTCCCGGGCCTAGGTCTTACCATGCCGACTACGGTAATAGCTTCTTCCCTATAGGGGAAATTCGCTAAAATGTACCAATAAAATTCGCTAATGTACCAACAATATAAATTTTAATCTAAAACTCTCCAAAATCCTTTGGTTGTAGTCTTATGATGTCAATGTGTTATAATTAATAATTTAACATTTTAATATTTTGTGAGGCCTTTCTCCAGCATCGACATAGATAAAGCTTACAAACTAAAATAGGTTATTTTAAAAATAAAAATAAATATCATATTAAAATTTATGATATATTAAAATTTATTATAAACTGTTGTTGTTTATATTCAAAATAAAAAGTTAGCATACATAGCATTTTAAAATATTGGTAAATGTTTTGTTTTTTATTATTTTAAATTGGTTACTAATCCAATAATACGGTTCCTCACTGAACATTAACAAATTTAAATTTTAAAAAGGTTTTGGCTGATGTTGTATAGAGAGAAGAAAATAAAGAGGTGTCCGTTAGCTTGCAAATTGTTTAACCGACTTAAATTTATAGGGTTACAGCTACAAAAAGAGCAAATTTATGATGGAACATAGAATTTGATTTAACTTGATAAATAACGGTATTTCCTATAAAAATAACCCATATTAGACCGAAAGTTGAAATTTCCATATATCTTAACAAACAAATGGTTTGTCAATTAATATAAGTTACTTACTGTATGCAACAACAGTCTGAAGTGAGCAACAATAGTCTGACGTGTTAATCTATCTATCTAGGTAACCCGAAGGGAATGAGGGGTTATTGGGTGGAGCGATCCACCGGGAAAGCGCCACTGGGACTAGGTAGCACAATGGCAAAGCGCCATTGCCAAATCAGCCACCCCAAAACGCACCGTCAAAGCGCCAGTACCAGTCATAAATATTTCTGAGAAACTGCCCTAGCATTAAGAAAATAATGGCGCACTCTTCTCATTTACAGTTCAAACTAATTGACTTACTTTAGTTTCTCCCATCATTATCGGTTTATCTTGACTTTTATATAATGCTAATTTACCTGTACTTTGAATTGAGATGATTTAAAATCAGTATACAAACTATGATTTAATTAATTAAAGGAATCACAAATAAAATCGGTTAAGTATACAATCAGTATTTCTTTTAAAATAGACTTTAATATTGAAGCAGCCACATTTGACTTATGTATTTGCAATCAGCCCACCTCACAGACACGCACTTCAAGAAATTTAATATATCAATTTCTCTGTTTTTTAGCTGCAAAAATGTCCTATCAACGAACTGTTGATGAACATGGTTTTCTTCCCTCGTTGCGTAGGTCTTCTGGTTTTAGCGGTATTCATATCAGTGTAGGTATCTATTTGGGCCCCCTTTCAGGGTGTCGAGAAAAATGAAATTGTTCGGGTGGGAAGACGGGCGCGTTTTTTGAAACTTGCTATGAATACTTTCTTACTTGGCGTTTATGGTCCGCCAAAGGTCCGATGATTTTAGAGCCCAAATAAAAATAAGAATCCGTAGCGTTTATTATTTGTTTACATTCGATCTTTCGCCTGATTACCCGGCTACCTAGGGTAGCGTTGGCGCTTTCCCGGTGCATGCCAGCACCCTTTTTCCCGTGCTGACCCTTTTTCGACCCTCGCAAAACTGGCGCTTTCCCGGTTTACCCAGAAAATGCAAGGTATACCGGTATCCGTTATTGTAAGAAATTATTCAACTGTACTAATCCACCCGGGTTCTATTTTCTATTTGTTGGTTTTTCGGATGAATCGGGTTCTAAGTTTGTTAAATATTTGAACCCGAGACCCCCTGAATAATGAACAATTATTAGCAAATAAAAGGTAAAGTATACCCGTTGTTTTGGAGTATTATTTAAGATATGTGAGAAATTTCAACCTTCTATCCATTACAGATTACTCCGTATGGTTAAAAAGTCTTAGGTCACACCATGAGGAAATTCACATATATGTACAAGGGGTGGGTGTGTTAATCCATGTTGTCCTGCCTAATCAGTTTGTTGTGGCGCCGCCTCTAATGGCTGCAGCCCGCCGGCGCTGTCGACCAAACATGCTCACCAAAGCCAACATTATGAATTCGCATTATGTAACCTAGATGTAATTATTGAATAAACAGTTTTCCAGGTACATCAGCAACAATCTTTAGTTGGGTTAGCATTAAACGCGGCGTGGCAGCATAGCTCTATACATAATAGGTATTTCGCGAGAAGCATACAGCCAATGTCACCATTTTCAAACAAGAACGAACCCCTACAATCTACAAAAGGGGTTTTAAGAAGCACCGAACAGATTTTACCCTCTAATAAGAAAGCCACGAACGTTATGTTTATTGAATCAACTGTGAATCATTGTACCTAAATGGCGCTTGCCGTAGAAAATAAATAATCGTTCTGTAAAATCTGTTAATTGAGATCGAGTCCGCCAAACAATAGGTAAGAAAACACCACCGCCATTTTTCATCTCTGTCAATTTTGTGTTAGTTGTATACTTCGCCGGCAGATTGTGTTTTGGCCGGGTAGGTCCGCCAGGTGCGGATTGGTTTTGTCAGTTGCGATTTAAATTTAGGATTTTAAAAATATATCCCTGCTTATTTTATGGGGTGGATATTAGGGAAACTTGCATGGTCTTCTACTGGTGTTGTTCAGTTGTGGTTTGAAGGATTATACGATTTGTCAATTGAGTATCTTTATCCTTGAGTAATGATCCAAAGAGGGAAATTTTCAAGCAACGTTTTCCCCCAATTTGTCAATGTGACATTCGCAAAAATGTGATTTTTAGTTCCGCATGACATGCCATCGGGAAAGGAGTGATGATATTGAGTGAAGCAGATTTCTGTGAAAATGCAAACTAAATATCGAAGGAAGCTACATATTTTTGTTAATTTTGGTTCCAAAAAGGTGATGTGTTACGTGAATCAAAATAGTTCACATAACTTGGCATAAGAGGCAGTCAGAAAATTAAGTGCCAACAATTTGTATCTATAAAACGTGAAAAATTGTTATATTATTTAAGCGATGTTAAAAATATGCACAAATTGATTTTAATAAATTTATATTATAATCTATAGTATTATCGGCCGCTATCGCGACCGCAGGAAATAATCAGCTGTTTCAGGAACAAAGCTTGTAGAAATATAAATCCACAGCTGAATATTCCCGGCTCCGCTAATATGCTAAAATGACCTAAAAACATAAAACTGTAAGCTACAGTAACTCATAAGGTTGTTTTTAAAGAAAAACAAACGACCTAGATTCCCCCTAAAAATGTCTTGCTTGGGAGCACACAGAAGAAAGAATTGGGAGCCATTACAGCTCGAGAAACAGCAGCTGACGGACGGACGCACGGAGCCACAGACAAATGCGAATTATGTGCATTTTGAAATCTATTAAATTCAGTTACGCAGAATCTAACTTGAAGAAAATTTATTTCGATTTCACCTCCTCTCCTTTTTAGTAGAGCAAATAATTTAGTTGATCCTCTCCTAAATTCTACACAAGTCGGAATGTCGGCCAAACCTATACTCGAGCTACTGTACTTTTTCTCTGCTTCTGATGTTCCAACGATATCGATGGATGTTCCAGCATTAACATTAATATTGAACATTAAAAATGGTCAGCTTATAAACACGACATATCACTCAGCATTGTAATTCATAAAACCGTAAATTACGATTATAAAGAATCAAAGTCAAGTAACAACCAACGAAGTTAATTCATATAGAGGTCTCGTCTGGGGTAAAAAAGTGAAGTCAGTGGGGTAAAAAAGTCTTGCTGACCGCCAAACATTTAACTTGCTCAACTGACAAACGTATATAACTTGTGAAGAGAGAATTTATTCATATACGGCAAACACCATTTTACAATTTGAATTATTACATGCATAAGCACTAGTATATAGAAGTAAACGTCACAAAACATTCCAAAACTGGTAATGAAGAATTGAGAAAACATTTGAATATTCTGACAGCAGCAGTTATAATCTCTAAACAGCCTGTGATACCAAATCAACATGAATAAATATTTGAAACTTAAAAATGTAACCACTTAAAACAAGAATGTACACCCAACAATTCAATGTATTAACAATACTAAACATGCGACAATGGTATTAAGAAAATAGACAATAAATATCTGAATAATTGTCCGAAGCCCATTACATGCACAAAATAAGTTAGGGTACAAAAGAATTCAATGTGCATTTGCCGTGAACAAAACAAAAGCAAGGCCTGGTTATGAAATCGTGCCACATATTATATCGTGCAATTTGATTTTTTATTATATTGGTTGCCATGGGGGCAGAGGGGACAGAGGGACAAAATGGCGGTCGATTATGTATACTTTACTGTTTAACCCAGACGAGAGCTCCAGATAACCTCGTTGGTTATAACACTGTTATGATGAGCAATAATACATACGTGATACATTGTTCGCATGGTGCAGTACAAATCCAACTACAGTACATAAAGAGTCATGGGGCATGGTCCCTATAAACATGTTCCGATTTCGCTTTTTTGACGGAGTTGTTAATCAAATTACAAAATTTGCTTTGTGCAATTCTATGAATTTGTGTAATGACAATCCAGTTTTTCTAGCTATTATATCCATCTGAAATTGTTATTTGTATTGTATATTTGGCTATATGTTGGTTTGCGACATTAGGTATTATAAACTATTTTAGTGCTCAAGTTTACATTCAATTTCCAGTTAATTCCAGTAATTATATTTCTGGGTTTTTAATTTTCACTAAAACCAGCGTCTGATTTAATTCAAATGCAAAACACAATATCATCCGATGAAATTACAATCTGATGAAAAGTAATTTTAAAAATTTAAAAACAGAGGGTCTACTTCCGACAAGATGTCACCAAGTTAGAGCTCTAAATACATCATTTAATAATTCATACAATTCGATCCTCGGCGCGGCAAGTTGTCTATTGTGTTTTTTATCTCGCGGGGTGTTTGGGAGGGGGAACCTCAAGCAGTTGGCGCATGCGCACAAGCAGCTAGCCTGTTGGTCGTCGCGTAGCGGCTTGTCTCTGTGCCGTTCATGTTCAGTTTTGAAGTGTCGGTTATCGGTAGTGTTTGTAGAATGCTATTGTCTGTGAATCGTCGTGGTTATAGTTCCATTTGTGAGTCCTGACCAATCTGTTCTCCGAAAAGGTAAGTGAAGCTCACAATCTATCACGTTTTTGAATAAGTTTGTGTTCAAAAATAGTTTGGAAATGAGTCTATTGGTTAAGAACGACTGGTTCGTTTTCTTGGCTCCCCTGTTGTGTTTCAGGGCGCCAGCCGGAACTGTTTATAAACGGAAAAGGAGCGCCCTCCCTGTATTTGAATGTTTATAAAAACAAGGTGATATTTTATAACATGTTTGCGTCTCAATAATTTAACAATATGTACGTTGCCATGTTTTTCACCTTTTACTACTAGGCGAGTTCCTATACCTACAATATTACGTAAAAAACTTGAATAATTTACTATTGAAACCCGCCTCAATGACCAATATTATGCATTTCCTTTATGTTCGGTATACTTTTTAATTACTGTAATCCCAAAATATGAGCCATAGCCTTCTATAACAAGTGTATAATATTGTCAGCACTAGTAAATTGTACGAAGTAGATACTAACGACCGGTGCTGTTAACCTAAAAATCGAATTTGTTACTATCATAAAAACTCAAATCGTATGGGTTTTACTGTGTAAGTATTTTAATTTTTAGTTGAGCCCTAATTTTTTGATAACAGTCAGTTTATGCCTATATTTTACAGAACATACTTTGAACAATTAAGCTAACTTGATTCTCTGGAGAAGTTAAAGTTTGATCGAAGCTGTAAATATTAAAATAAGCTAAACGTAAAACGTACGTTCTCTCTTGTCTGTGCTAAAACGTGCTTTGTGCTGCATATAGTTAGGTTTTTGTCCTGATGTCAGGATGACTTGACTCCAGCTATCACTAGGTATATATACTGTATATATCATATTCTTGATGTCTTGCATCACTATTACAAACATCTCAAATTTAATTTAAGAAAGAAAAGAGAATTGGTAGCCTACTGTGTAAAGTGAACTGCAACGGATGAGGCTACACTTAGTTGCGTGTGTAGAAGGGTCAGGTTTACACCTCGAATGATGATGGCATGTGCCTTTGATATTGTATTGTAAAAGGGCCCAATTCCGCCTCCGGCACAAGTCTACCCCGTTGATTACAATCAATAAGTCAGTTCCAGCCATTCATTTGGTTGCAAAATGGTTATCAGACCAGATTAAATTGATTGCTTTCTGAACATTGTTATTTATTTCGTTTTATTTAAATTTTGTGAGGGATTTACTATAAAGAGAATCGTTCGTTCAGCTCATTAGTAAAATATTTAAAATTGTCTATATTTAT
Organism: Allygus modestus; assembly: GCA_963675035.1. Taxonomy (NCBI): domain Eukaryota; kingdom Metazoa; phylum Arthropoda; class Insecta; order Hemiptera; family Cicadellidae; genus Allygus; species Allygus modestus. The sequence continues at coordinate 119,326,975 of OY776111.1, forward strand.
GTACATGTACAGTTAACTACAAAAATACCCAGTAGGTACAACAACACTTCATCGGTGGGTGTGTCGTTTGAATTGATTCTTAAGAAAATACAGTATTACATTCTGAATTTTAATTCAAATAATTCAAATAGGCTAATTCAAATTCTTATTTAATTGCATGCGTTGTATTTTCCTTTTTGTATCTTATCTTCTTACAGATTTGTCCCTGTTGTTTTGTCAGGGACAGGCAAATAACCAGTTGAATAAATAGGCCAGAAAATAAAGCCAGATATTCGAAAACAAAAGTCTTATCCAACATTGCTTTTCTAATGGCGCGACCTTTCTAGTTTGCAATCTCACAAGGATTGAGTACTGTACATGTAGTAGCGCTCATGTAGAAAATGTCTTAAAGATATACTGTATAGTTTGTCTACAAGAAACACACCTAATAGGCCTACCGATATTTTTTGTGCACAAAACAAATTAATATATAGTACTGATGTACCCTGGTCTCCCCGCTTTCGTATTAGACTAAATTAGTGCATGTCTCGTGAAAAATCCTTTGTGTGACACAAATATTGACTCTTTCTTAAAAAATTATAAATTTTTAGTCAGTTAGAGTGGAGGTAAGGTTCTGTTAACCCATTGGCGTAGACATACGAGCAGGTCTCGTTCCTTACTTGTAGTTGTAGTAGCCTAGTTGAGCACGGCGACGCGACGTCACTCATCCTTCATATTATATATGAGGATTACATATTCATATTATAATCCAGTCTTTATACAAAGTAGGCTGATATATAAAATAAATAACAAACTGCTGTACACACTTCAAATTGTAATGTATAGGCCTAATATTTACAGTCACCATTCTTCCATAACATTTTCTTCACATTTTATTACTGTAACTGAGGTTCTCCGTGGGCACTCAAAACAAATAAATCACCGATTAGGGAGAAGATATTTTAATTGTTGTTCCTAATGTTGGTCCTCCGCCCATGTCGTATATGAATGATTGCTCTTTTGAAATCTTAAATTAGTATTTAGTAGAATGCATGTGAAATTGTGAAATTGAGTACTGTACATGTAGTAGCGCTCATGTAGAAAATGTCTTAAAGATATACTGTATAGTTTGTCTACAAGAAACACACCTAATAGGCCTACCGATATTTTTTGTGCACAAAACAAATTAATATATAGTACTGATGTACCCTGGTCTCCCCGCTTTCGTATTAGACTAAATTAGTGCATGTCTCGTGAAAAATCCTTTGTGTGACACAAATATTGACTCTTTCTTAAAAAATTATAAATTTTTAGTCAGTTAGAGTGGAGGTAAGGTTCTGTTAACATGGACAAATAATACAATAACATACAAAATAATTACAATAGTATAATACTAAATTTAACTTGTTAAGAGGACGTTGGAGTCAGAAGAAAAATATCGTCGCTGACCCTAGCGCTACGGGCTATATCAATTTTAAAACGCACAAAACATGTCATTACTGAAAAGCATATTTTTTTGTTACTGTTTGACCTATTGATTTGGAATAAATTTTGTTTGAATCTTTATAAAGTTTTGATTAGTGTTTGCTGGGAGTTTTATTTTGTAATGACTAGGAAAAACTACAAAACATTAATCAAGATATAGACTAAATTACTATATTTTTGGAAATGTATTATTTTATTTAGCAAATAGCGAGCAAAGTTTTTTTGGTCAAAGGGAGGGCACACACTTAAACAAATATTTTGCCAAAATTACTTAATTGCCATAAGAATAATGCATTATCTGTTAATTAAATCGTCAAGAATTAGCGATTTCTTAGTAAAATGGAAAATGCAACAGCATGAATTATTCTTATAAACGTCTTAAACTTAGTAGGCGTTAGTTCGAGCATTTAAATTTGTTTGACAGTTTTTGACGAATTACGAAAGTAGTTTTAGTAAAAGCTACCGTAATACTGTTTGACCTATTGATTTGGAATAAATTTTGTTTGAATCTTTATAAAGTTTTGATTAGTGTTTGCTGGGAGTTTTATTTTGTAATGACTAGGAAAAACGAATTAAAAATTAAAAATTACTTAATTGCCATAAGAATAATGCATTATCTGTTAATTAAATCGTCAAGAATTAGCGATTTCTTAGTAAAATGGAAAATGCAACAGCATGAATTATTCTTATAAACGTCTTAAACTTAGTAGGCGTTAGTTCGAGCATTTAAATTTGTTTGACAGTTTTTGACGAATTACGAAAGTAGTTTTAGTAAAAGCTACCGTAATCATAATTCTAAATACTGTAAATCAAATGTATCTATTATGGACTGAAAAATACATAGCTAAATTAGTGCATGTCTCGTGAAAAATCCTTTGTGTGACACAAATATTGACTCTTTCTTAAAAAATTATAAATTTTTAGTCAGTTAGAGTGGAGGTAAGGTTCTGTTAACCCATTGGCGTAGACATACGAGCAGGTCTCGTTCCTTACTTGTAATTTTATTAACGTGTGAATTGGAGTATAAAATTGGTGTTTTTAAATGGATTAATGGCATATTTTAATTAAAATATTGTTTTAGCGTAAGGTCGCTGACCCTAGCGCTACGGGCTATATCAATTTTAAAACGCACAAAACATGTCATTACTGAAAAGCATATTTTTTTGTTACTGTTTGACCTATTGATTTGGAATAAATTTTGTTTGAATCTTTATAAAGTTTTGATTAGTGTTTGCTGGGAGTTTTATTTTGTAATGACTAGGAAAAACTACAAAACATTAATCAAGATATAGACTAAATTACTATATTTTTGGAAATGTATTATTTTATTTAGCAAATAGCGAGCAAAGTTTTTTTGGTCAAAGGGAGGGCACACACTTAAACAAATATTTTGCCAAAATTACTTAATTGCCATAAGAATAATGCATTATCTGTTAATTAAATCGTCAAGAATTAGCGATTTCTTAGTAAAATGGAAAATGCAACAGCATGAATTATTCTTATAAACGTCTTAAACTTAGTAGGCGTTAGTTCGAGCATTTAAATTTGTTTGACAGTTTTTGACGAATTACGAAAGTAGTTTTAGTAAAAGCTACCGTAATCATAATTCTAAATACTGTAAATCAAATGTATCTATTATGGACTGAAAAATACATAGCTAAATTAGTGCATGTCTCGTGAAAAATCCTTTGTGTGACACAAATATTGACTCTTTCTTAAAAAATTATAAATTTTTAGTCAGTTAGAGTGGAGGTAAGGTTCTGTTAACCCATTGGCGTAGACATACGAGCAGGTCTCGTTCCTTACTTGTAATTTTATTAACGTGTGAATTGGAGTATAAAATTGGTGTTTTTAAATGGATTAATGGCATATTTTAATTAAAATATTGTTTTATTTCAGTTTAGAGAGTCGCATTGGCACACACACAGTAGACCTAAGTAAAAATTAGCAAAATCAGTGTTGACCATGTGCAAGTCTCAAAGAATTAACCGATCCCGTCAACTTCCAAGCAAGCCTGCCACCGTTTATTTTACTTGGGCCCTCCCACCAACGTTGCCACAGACCGGTTAACTCATTGAGAGTTGCACAACTGGTCAGTTTTGGTCGTGTGCGGGAATCGAACCCACGAACATCGTATCGCCACCTGGCCAAGGTGTTTCCACGACGTAGCCAACTCAGCTAACACGACCAAAGGCCTGGCGGCGATATTAAGGGTTTTCAGTCAGTCCGCGCCCCTAGCGGATAGAACCGTAGACGCCCGCGGTCATTAGTTACATATTTTGCTACTAGAGTGCAGCACCAATCAATTCCCGTTATAGGCTACTACAAATAGAATAAAATTACTACCTCAATGGGTTAACATGGACAAATAATACAATAACATACAAAATAATTACAATAGTATAATACTAAATTTAACTTGTTAAGAGGACGTTGGAGTCAGAAGAAAAATATCGTCGCTGACCCTAGCGCTACGGGCTATATCAATTTTAAAACGCACAAAACATGTCATTACTGAAAAGCATATTTTTTTGTTACTGTTTGACCTATTGATTTGGAATAAATTTTGTTTGAATCTTTATAAAGTTTTGATTAGTGTTTGCTGGGAGTTTTATTTTGTAATGACTAGGAAAAACGAATTAAAAATTAAAAATTACTTAATTGCCATAAGAATAATGCATTATCTGTTAATTAAATCGTCAAGAATTAGCGATTTCTTAGTAAAATGGAAAATGCAACAGCATGAATTATTCTTATAAACGTCTTAAACTTAGTAGGCGTTAGTTCGAGCATTTAAATTTGTTTGACAGTTTTTGACGAATTACGAAAGTAGTTTTAGTAAAAGCTACCGTAATCATAATTCTAAATACTGTAAATCAAATGTATCTATTATGGACTGAAAAATACATAGCTAAATTAGTGCATGTCTCGTGAAAAATCCTTTGTGTGACACAAATATTGACTCTTTCTTAAAAAATTATAAATTTTTAGTCAGTTAGAGTGGAGGTAAGGTTCTGTTAACCCATTGGCGTAGACATACGAGCAGGTCTCGTTCCTTACTTGTAATTTTATTAACGTGTGAATTGGAGTATAAAATTGGTGTTTTTAAATGGATTAATGGCATATTTTAATTAAAATATTGTTTTATTTCAGTTTAGAGAGTCGCATTGGCACACACACAGTAGACCTAAGTAAAAATTAGCAAAATCAGTGTTGACCATGTGCAAGTCTCAAAGAATTAACCGATCCCGTCAACTTCCAAGCAAGCCTGCCACCGTTTATTTTACTTGGGCCCTCCCACCAACGTTGCCACAGACCGGTTAACTCATTGAGAGTTGCACAACTGGTCAGTTTTGGTCGTGTGCGGGAATCGAACCCACGAACATCGTATCGCCACCTGGCCAAGGTGTTTCCACGACGTAGCCAACTCAGCTAACACGACCAAAGGCCTGGCGGCGATATTAAGGGTTTTCAGTCAGTCCGCGCCCCTAGCGGATAGAACCGTAGACGCCCGCGGTCATTAGTTACATATTTTGCTACTAGAGTGCAGCACCAATCAATTCCCGTTATAGGCTACTACAAATAGAATAAAATTACTACCTCAATGGGTTAACATGGACAAATAATACAATAACATACAAAATAATTACAATAGTATAATACTAAATTTAACTTGTTAAGAGGACGTTGGAGTCAGAAGAAAAATATCGTCGCTGACCCTAGCGCTACGGGCTATATCAATTTTAAAACGCACAAAACATGTCATTACTGAAAAGCATATTTTTTTGTTACTGTTTGACCTATTGATTTGGAATAAATTTTGTTTGAATCTTTATAAAGTTTTGATTAGTGTTTGCTGGGAGTTTTATTTTGTAATGACTAGGAAAAACTACAAAACATTAATCAAGATATAGACTAAATTACTATATTTTTGGAAATGTATTATTTTATTTAGCAAATAGCGAGCAAAGTTTTTTTGGTCAAAGGGAGGGCACACACTTAAACAAATATTTTGCCAAAATTACTTAATTGCCATAAGAATAATGCATTATCTGTTAATTAAATCGTCAAGAATTAGCGATTTCTTAGTAAAATGGAAAATGCAACAGCATGAATTATTCTTATAAACGTCTTAAACTTAGTAGGCGTTAGTTCGAGCATTTAAATTTGTTTGACAGTTTTTGACGAATTACGAAAGTAATAAAATAATTCTAAATACTGTAAATCAAATGTATCTATTATGGACTGAAAAATACATAGCTAAATTAGTGCATGTCTCGTGAAAAATCCTTTGTGTGACACAAATATTGACTCTTTCTTAAAAAATTATAAATTTTTAGTCAGTTAGAGTGGAGGTAAGGTTCTGTTAACATGGACAAATAATACAATAACATACAAAATAATTACAATAGTATAATACTAAATTTAACTTGTTAAGAGGACGTTGGAGTCAGAAGAAAAATATCGTCGCTGACCCTAGCGCTACGGGCTATATCAATTTTAAAACGCACAAAACATGTCATTACTGAAAAGCATATTTTTTTGTTACTGTTTGACCTATTGATTTGGAATAAATTTTGTTTGAATCTTTATAAAGTTTTGATTAGTGTTTGCTGGGAGTTTTATTTTGTAATGACTAGGAAAAACTACAAAACATTAATCAAGATATAGACTAAATTACTATATTTTTGGAAATGTATTATTTTATTTAGCAAATAGCGAGCAAAGTTTTTTTGGTCAAAGGGAGGGCACACACTTAAACAAATATTTTGCCAAAATTACTTAATTGCCATAAGAATAATGCATTATCTGTTAATTAAATCGTCAAGAATTAGCGATTTCTTAGTAAAATGGAAAATGCAACAGCATGAATTATTCTTATAAACGTCTTAAACTTAGTAGGCGTTAGTTCGAGCATTTAAATTTGTTTGACAGTTTTTGACGAATTACGAAAGTAGTTTTAGTAAAAGCTACCGTAATACTGTTTGACCTATTGATTTGGAATAAATTTTGTTTGAATCTTTATAAAGTTTTGATTAGTGTTTGCTGGGAGTTTTATTTTGTAATGACTAGGAAAAACGAATTAAAAATTAAAAATTACTTAATTGCCATAAGAATAATGCATTATCTGTTAATTAAATCGTCAAGAATTAGCGATTTCTTAGTAAAATGGAAAATGCAACAGCATGAATTATTCTTATAAACGTCTTAAACTTAGTAGGCGTTAGTTCGAGCATTTAAATTTGTTTGACAGTTTTTGACGAATTACGAAAGTAGTTTTAGTAAAAGCTACCGTAATCATAATTCTAAATACTGTAAATCAAATGTATCTATTATGGACTGAAAAATACATAGCTAAATTAGTGCATGTCTCGTGAAAAATCCTTTGTGTGACACAAATATTGACTCTTTCTTAAAAAATTATAAATTTTTAGTCAGTTAGAGTGGAGGTAAGGTTCTGTTAACATGGACAAATAATACAATAACATACAAAATAATTACAATAGTATAATACTAAATTTAACTTGTTAAGAGGACGTTGGAGTCAGAAGAAAAATATCGTCGCTGACCCTAGCGCTACGGGCTATATCAATTTTAAAACGCACAAAACATGTCATTACTGAAAAGCATATTTTTTTGTTACTGTTTGACCTATTGATTTGGAATAAATTTTGTTTGAATCTTTATAAAGTTTTGATTAGTGTTTGCTGGGAGTTTTATTTTGTAATGACTAGGAAAAACTACAAAACATTAATCAAGATATAGACTAAATTACTATATTTTTGGAAATGTATTATTTTATTTAGCAAATAGCGAGCAAAGTTTTTTTGGTCAAAGGGAGGGCACACACTTAAACAAATATTTTGCCAAAATTACTTAATTGCCATAAGAATAATGCATTATCTGTTAATTAAATCGTCAAGAATTAGCGATTTCTTAGTAAAATGGAAAATGCAACAGCATGAATTATTCTTATAAACGTCTTAAACTTAGTAGGCGTTAGTTCGAGCATTTAAATTTGTTTGACAGTTTTTGACGAATTACGAAAGTAGTTTTAGTAAAAGCTACCGTAATCATAATTCTAAATACTGTAAATCAAATGTATCTATTATGGACTGAAAAATACATAGCTAGGTTTTATAAAACACCTTATTCGACAAGTATATTATTACGACCAGTTTAAAATCTAATTAATGGATCATCGCGGTTGTCGGGGGTGAACAGGTCGACAGGTTTGTGTATACGCGCAGCTCCCAGACACAGACAGCAGTAGTTGTAGTAGCCTAGTTGAGCACGGCGACGCGACGTCACTCATCCTTCATATTATATATGAGGATTACATATTCATATTATAATCCAGTCTTTATACAAAGTAGGCTGATATATAAAATAAATAACAAACTGCTGTACACACTTCAAATTGTAATGTATAGGCCTAATATTTACAGTCACCATTCTTCCATAACATTTTCTTCACATTTTATTACTGTAACTGAGGTTCTCCGTGGGCACTCAAAACAAATAAATCACCGATTAGGGAGAAGATATTTTAATTGTTGTTCCTAATGTTGGTCCTCCGCCCATGTCGTATATGAATGATTGCTCTTTTGAAATCTTAAATTAGTATTTAGTAGAATGCATGTGAAATTATTTCTAAATGAATATGTTTACATCTAGGGCCTATTATTGTTGTGATTAAAACCGAATAAAAAACAATTTCCAGTCCAACTTACAGCAGTACTGTACATTAGTCGTGGGCACGTAACGGGGCTACGACACATTGTGTGTTATTTTAGCACCTTTTGAAGTCTCCGAGCTTATCATATTCTTCGTTTTTTTACTATTTTCATATTTTTAAGTGGGTCATACGTTTCATTTGAAGCATTTTGCATTACATTAATAGAAATGTGAGCTTTTTCAAATAAAAATAACTTAATACAGAAATTAATTTTAAATTGCTAAAACTGCAAGGTTAACTTTGTTTTTATTATTTTCTTTTAGATTAAAATGTTTTGTTTATTTTATTACCCATCCCTGAAAAATAATTAATAATTATAATAATAATACAAATAATTTGCTAATCTGCAAAGCTACTTTTCTCTACCTTTGCATTTTTTGAGAGAATAAAGTTTATTTAGAACATGTAGCGCCTTCCTTCCACACATAATTTGCGTACTAGCGTGTATATCATATTAAAAGAGACGTGTTTTTCTCTAAAAGTTCAGAATCAACCACATGACGGATTTTTGTGATTTTATGTTAAGTCGAGGTATTTTTTATGGGAGGAATGTACATAAACATTTAATAGGGGAATGTGTAATAAACATTTCAATTTAGGCTTATAAATGTTTACAAAGTTCGTTTTAATTTTGAAAAAAAAAATTCAAATTAGCTGGACACATTAACATTTAAATTAGGTTAGCCTAAAAATAGTCTTAGGTGGCAGCTTCAGTCACGCAACATTTGGCGTTTCTTATTGTTTTCCCCATAAGGTTAACGTTAACATTAAAATACCGTCCCTCCTTTACGGGTCATCCGAAATCGTTGATTTCTGGCTTATTATTTTAATATGCAAAAAATACAAAGCGATTTGAGCAGAGAGCACCATTTTTCTTTCAATAATAACTATAATCGTTCAGTAAATGTTACGATTTACTGTGTATTAATTATTATTATTACTACTACTACTATTACTATGCACTATTATGGGAGAAGCAGGTAGAAACGCGAACTATTCTGTGACTGGAGCCCCCTCTTATATTTATGTTCCTATAAGACTGTTTCATTGGTTCCTACTAGTGATGCAGGGTGCCGGGCCACGACGCGGCTTGTCGCGGTCAGCTGTGAGATAACGCCCTCGCCCTGGTCTGTCCGCCGCAGATAACGCTCCATTAGGCTCAAGGACGTGTGATAGTGGCAGGGACAACTGGGGAATTTGCGCTTTTTGCTAGTCGGATGGGTCGTATATCTGCTCAATTTGATTTAAAAACGAGTAAAAACAAGTTAAATTGTTTGCAGTAGGTAAGCAGGAACAGTCAGGATGTAAGAATTGCAACGAGACTGCGAATCTGAACTTAAATGAAATCCAATCGAAACTGCAACACCATCTCAAGATTTCTCTAGATGAATTTTAAGACAAAAATGAATAATATGCCTACTTATGTCCTCCCTGTTCGTAAACTATTTACAATAAATGCATCAGAATTTATTCGATGTCTAGCAACACGCCTCCTCGAATCTAGGCTAACTAATCAGTTAAATTACAACTAACTAATGGATTTCCTTTTTATAATAACACCCCAAAAGGGTATAGTAATAAGTAATGTTATTTTCTCCTGTTACTTTGACACAGTCGTAAACTAATGAATAAGTTAAAAATTAATTCAGAATCAAACTAGATCCTAAAACCACTTTGAAAGCACTTCGTATTGGTCTTAATTCCGTAACTAATAAGACTGGTTTTGTCCAGTGACCGTGTAGGTTGCTTGTGTGTCATCAGTGAATCCTAGTTATTTTTGTTATAGCCTAATTGATGCCTTCGTTTGTAAGACGTTTTTATAGTTTAAGAAAATTCATCACCACATCAGATTAAAAATATTGCATTTATATAGATTTTGTTGTCAATGGTGTAAATTACAGTTTGCCAAGGAAGGGTAGTTAATTACGTTCTGAATGCTGAAATTGACATAAATAGAGCAAGAACTGAATTTAAACTATTCTTGAAACCGCTAATACAGTGAACATTTCTTAACACAATAATATTAATATTTATAAGTATAGAGACAAGTTGTCCATATTAATTGTCATGGATCCATATTTAACACCGATTTAATTTGTCAAGAAATTCTTGAATATTTTTAATCGCAGAGGCCTCTTATGTTTCAAGATACATTTTTGTGACTTGTTTGTATTAGAGTATTTTTAAAACAGGCAGAGCTATTTTTCTTGTCCCGTACGATTGTAGTACGGTATTTAACGAAATTGCCTTTCTAGTATAGATCATTTAATGACGCGCCAACCCAACAGACGGTCCTGGTGATCATTGTTAATAGTGTTGTACACGGTATTATTTACTTAAGAAGCTGTCCAAAATGTTAAGCTGGCTTTTTACAGTTTCTGTCGACACAGGAGAGGCGGGGGACCTTCATGGAAGTGACTCACTGGCAGATCGGAGGGGCCGGCCATGAGTCATTGTTTCATATGTTGTACTTTTATGCTGAAACTAATGCGAAAGTAAATCGATCACGATTGTATAGTTGTTAGTATTGTTTGCTTTATACAGATTCAATTGTATTTTCATTGCAGACCTATGACTGATGATTGAATTCTTGGATTGAGCATAATACTTAGGATTAATAAGGAATATATGGGATGCTTAATCAATGTTGGAATCTATAATATTTGAACATTATAAGGTAATAATCTTGCAAATAGTATATATAGAATCTAAATATTTCAAACGAACTCACTTAACGCTTCAGCAATACAGTAATTAACAATTAAAACTCTAGCATGATTATGTAGCCTTTCATTATCGGTTTTGTTTAACGTTTAGCTGACGAAGTTTTATTCTTTGAAGAGGAACATCAGACATGATTGTATACTCTACTGCACAATGTCATTGAGTAGAAGTACTGTAGAAACTAGAAAGCACTACAGCACACTAGTTGCTAGAAAGTATCTGTGACAACTAAACTAATGTGCAACGAGACTGAGCTTGCATATTGCACTGGGTGAAACTGCAACAAGACCGTTGCAACCGCAACCACTTGTACATTGGAGGCCGTCTCTTAACTCGTAGGCGCAGCGGAGAAATGCTATTAGTGTAGTACTATCTAAGTAACAATTTGATTAGTACAATAGTAATAATAAGGAGTGCACCTGCAATACAATATGCAGTGCCGGAACGCTTAATTTTAATTTTTAACTTCTCTGTGTGATATTTTAAAAATTATATACAAATTAATGCGGGTCTGTTTTTGTATTTTTGCATAAGTTGCAAGGACACCAAATTGGCCCACAGTCAGAAACTAATGTGAACTCAAATTATGTTGTATAATATTGAAGTAAATAATGGCTAAAACAAGATATTATCCTCTTTTACTTTCAAAAATAAATTAAGCGTTTATAAATGTCTAGCCATTTTCTGGCTATATTTGTTACGATTAAAACAATGTTGTTTAACAATATTTGTAATACTTTACCTCCGTCGCGCATCGCTGCATTCCTGCGCATTCAGAGATTTTCAAATGCACATATTTATAGCTTACTAAACTACCACAAAAAGCCAGGTTCCAAATTTCAATATATACGTTCGAAAATATATTCATAAATAAGCGAAATAAACCTATATAACATTTGATAAATTCTCCATTTTTAGGATAACTACGCAATTTACTGCATCATGGACCCTCAAAATCGGGGTTTTAAGGCAAAAATCAATGGGTCAAAAGCTAATTAATTCAAATTCTGGTACCAAATTTCATTGATTTGTATTCATTAATAGATATGCAGTTTATTTATTGCCCACAAGAATGACATTGGAGAACGTAGTAGGCCTACTGTATATTAGCATTTTGAATATTTCTGTAACGGACTACTGCCAATAATTTACTCATTACTAACTAAGCCTTAGTAGTTGCATACAAACTGTATTTTATATTAACATAAAACAAAAAAATTCCGAAACTGTTATTTTCCACTTCCATCACGTATACAATTCGTTGACGAACAGATTGTTTTGACACTACAGGCTAATTTTGCTGAATCTCGGTTAGTTGCTTGGCTTTATTTGCTTTGTGGCATGTTTGCGTACTTTCACTTAAAACCAGACCAAATTTGTTTTTATTATATTACTTTATTTTATATTATATTCGTATGAGTGAATGCTTATTGACTTTCATCATCTGCTAATGGGGGGGGGAGGCCCCCAGTCCTTATTCCGAGTAGGGTCTTGGTCCTGTGCTCATATTTCCGGTAACATAACGGTCATGGTAGATAAATCGGATTGCACAGTTCCGAAATTTACAGTACACTATTTTTAAATTTATGATATTTACATATAGCCTACAGTATTTTACACACGTTGAGGAGATGCGCAGGTTTTAAATTGACTTGCTTAATATGAGAACCGAACTTGTTCTTTTACTAACCGAACTTATTTTATCTATCGAAATAAAGAAGAGTATAGGCAAGCCTTTGAGAGGAATAAATTGTCAAGAGTAATGACATTGACAGATATCACCTTTGGGCAATCGGAGACGGCGGAGTTGGGCCCCGGTCAAAACATTCCACGTTTACCGTCAATGGTCAATGGCTCGGGGTTGAGTTGGGCCAGGGGCCAGGGCCAGGTAAGAGTTGAGCCCTTGGTTACTTGGTCAGTCAGGCAGGAGTAAAAATAAATAATTTCAATAACAGTAAAGGCCGCATTCATTGACATTGTTATAATTATTGTTATTTATTAATTACTGAAATAATGCTTGAACATTAAATTAAGTTCCAAAATATTGAAATATGAAATAATTACTCGACATCATACAAAATACGCAATTATACGCAATTTTGATCATGTACGGTCGTGTGGCCTATTTCATCTCGAGCTGACCATGGCCATGGGCCCAATTCAACCGTCCTGTTATGGCCATCACTGAACGTGGGCTCACTTGACATCACCGGCGGTCGGGCTCCATCAGATCACGTAGTAAAGCGGTGATCTATACTATTGTAGGGCTTGACCCGGGCCGCAGTATTGAATGGCGGCCGACTCTAGAAAGTTTACAGAAATATATCTCGACACCCGCTCGCCAACGCCCTTCGCCGAGCGACGCGGCGTGCATTGCGCTGCTTGTCTTATTCACATTCAGCAGAGTAAACATTGGTAACTTAACTGGTTTGTTGTATTACTTATCAACATTAAAATATATTGCAAAGCCAGATAGAGGCATAGAACAAAAGATTTTGCCATGCTTGGCTGCAAATCCAGATAGAGGCATAGAACAAAAGATTTTGCCATGCTTGGCTGCAAAGCCAGATAGAGGCATAGAACAAAAGATTTTGCCTTGCTTGGCTAAACTCCCTCAGATGTACGATGCAAATAATTTATATAACCATAGGCTATTCATTTACCATAAGATAGCTACAGTGTTTAGCTCTGAACCGTCATGTTAAAAAAAAATAACTGAGAATAATTTAGAACCTTTCGAGAAACTGTAATTTCAAGCTAAAATGTATACTAACATCCGAGTATAAGTTGAAATGCGTAGTGTAAATAAAGAGGGTTTT